>CM046943.1:130481190-130848973 GCA_025698515.1 Gossypium sturtianum
AGAAATCAGGGTCTCCTTAAAAGACTTGTATGAAGAGGGTAAAGAGCACAATAATAACATTGTCTGATCTTCATTGTCAAGCTTAACCTCAACATTCTTTAAATCATTCAAAAAAGTAATAAATTGACTAATGTGATATCTAAGAAGCTCACCTTTGTTCATGCGAAACATAAATATATGTTGTTTCAACACTAAACAGTTAGCTGGAGACTTGGTCACATAAAGAGTTTCTAATCTTTTCCACAAGGTGGATGGAGTTTTCTCCATCAATACCTCTTGCAATACCCTATTCGTGAGGCACAACTGGATTGCAGAAAAGGCCTTTTCATCAAGCTCTTCCTATTCTGTCTGATCTAGATTCTCAAGTTTTTTTCTCTGTAACGACCTTTTTTAGGCAGGTCTGAACTAGAATTATCATCATCCGAACTTGTCACAGATTGAAATTTGTGACACTATCAAACTTTTCAATGTCAAACTTTATTGTTGTCATATTTGAACGGGCTAATCTACGAAAATTGAACTAGTTCAGATACCACTTATTGGGGATTGACCCGATTAAGCAATGAACAAGTAAAAAATAGCGGAAGAAATTGAGAAATTGAACATACAAATTTAACGTGGAAAAACCCCTCCAAAGAGGATAAAAAACCACGGGCAAAGATAATTTTACTATAATGATAGAAAAACGAAGAGTACAAAAGATGGAGATAAAAACTAAATCCCGAAACCTGAAAACAAATAACCCTAAAAATATAAACACAAAATTCTCTAAAAGTGTTATAAGTTCTAATATTTAATGGGTGTATTTTCTAAGGTTGTAAAAGAGACTATTTATAGGATAAATTCGTAGGTCAAATAAAAGAGACTATTTATAGGACTCTATTTGAAGGTACTAAAGAGTTCAGAGAAGCTCCTGAGCAGACCATTGGATCTGAAATCTTGTTCATGTTAAAAGATATCAATTTCAGTTATGGGAAGATGAATCAACCACATAACACGCAAACAAAGAGAATACCGATGGAGGAGTATGTTGGCGATGTTGATTAGCAGATTGATGATGAATCTGATGAAGAGGATAATCCTAATGAGGCGGACTTGTGGAAAAAAAGAAGTATTTTTTTTGAGTTGCCTTATTGGGAGCATCACATTTTGCGACACAATCTTGATGTTATGCATATTGAGAAGAATGTTTGCGAGAACATCATTGGGACAATTCTGAATGTCGATGGAAAATCGAAAGACAATCTTCAGAGTCGACTTGATCTAGTTGACATGGGAATTCGGCGTAAACTTCATCCCCAAGTACTTCCGAATGGGAAATATATGTTGCCGCCTTCAATTTTTGTAATGTCGAAGAAAGAAAAAGAAGTATTCTGCACGGTGTTGAAGGATATAAAGGTCCCAGATGCGTATGCATCAAATATATCTTGATGTGTGAGTCTTAAAGATCGAAGACTATATTACCTAAAATCACATGATTATCACATCTTGATGCAAGATTTACTACCAGTTGCTTTACGGTGTTGTATGTAAAAAAATGTGACGTCTTTTATAATTGAACTATTCAATATAATGAAAGCTATTTGTGGCAAAGTTTTGAATGTTGAAGAACTTGAGAAAGTAAAAGATCGAGCCGCCTTGACTTTATGAAAATTGGAGAAGATCTTTCCACCTTCCTTCTTCACTATTATGGTGCACTTGATAATCCATCTCCCTCACGAAGCAAAACTTGGTGGACCGGTTTTCAATCGGTGGATGTATCCTATAGAGAGGTGCTAATTTATTTGTAAATTTTTTTATTCATTCATGAATATACCTTGAGTTACAACTTTTGATAATGTTGTATATCGTCTTTAGGTTCCTATTCAAATTGAAGTCTTATTGTCGTAATAAGCGTTATCCAGAAGGATCAATAGTTGAAGGATACTTGGCAGATGAGTGTATGACTTTCTGTTCTAGATATTTAGAAGATGTTGAAACAAGATTGAATAGACCAAGTAGAAATGCTGGGCTCACTGATCATAACTTGGCCGAAACTTATTTATTTCAAAGTTATAGGGAACCAATCAGTAAAGTTGAAATTGCAGAATTAGATGATATATCTTGGGTACAAGCACACTGATATGTTCTTTTTCACCCAGATTCGATTGAACCATTACGCAAGTAAGTTTTAGGATTTGATAAATATTCATCTTTTTTATTTGTTTATCTTCTAACCAAGTAATCTAATTTTTAACATAGCGAGTACAAACAAATCTTGAGATCTCGTTCACGCTCCCGAAGATTACAACATCGAGAGATTAATAAGTTATTCAAAGAATCTTTTCATGAATGGTTAAGCCAAACGGTATGCAACTGAAGCTTTCATTGACAAATAATGTTTTCTCATAACATTTATAATTACTCAAATTACTTTTAATTCAATAGGTTTGGAGTGGAATGGACGTTAATGATGAAGTTAAATGGCTTTCCCAAGGTCCAAATAGAGTAGTAAAAAGATATAGTGCCTTCCTCATCAATGGATTCAGATTTCATACAAAATATCGTGAGAGATTGAGGAGAACTCAAAATTGTGGAATAGTTGTTAATTCTTCAATTACAAGTTATGCTAGTGCTAGGGACAGTAATCCTGTTGAGTGAAATATGGAGTATTACGGACTTCTTACTGACATTATTGAGTTGGATTACTATGGCAAATGGAAAGTTGTCTTATTTCGATGTGATTGGGCTGATGTTAATACTGCTCACGGAATTAAAAAAGATCAATTTGGTTTTACAATGGTGAACTTCTCTCGATTGATTCACACTGGACAACAATTGATAGACGAGCGGTATGTATTTTCTTCTCAAGTGAAACAAGTTTTTTACTCGAAAGATCCAACTGATAAGGGTTGGTACGTTGTACTCCGAAACATCCCTAGAGACTTGTTTGACATGGGCAATGGAAGTAGAGATGACATTATCGAAAGATCAGAAACTTTGCCTTTTCCAGAACAAAACTTAAATGAAAATATCCCTAGTACTAGTACACAATCTCAATGGGTTCGCCAGGATTTGGATGAAGATATTTACGAATTATGATGTAGTAAGATTTTACGATTTTTTAATTATATGTAATATTATAATTTAAATCTTGGTATTGTTAAATATTTCAACTATTTTATATGTACTATTCTTGTTGTAATTAGTTACTAAAATTTCAACTATTTTATGTGTATTGCAGAAAAAATGCCTAGAAGAAGATTGCGAGATCTAAGTATTGTTCAGAATACTCCAAATTCGGAAGAAAGAAATAGTGAACAACAGACTGCCATTGGATCTTCGAATGTTCCGAATATATCTGACGAACCTGCAGAAATTCAAAGTAATGTTAACTTTAATTTACATGCGTGTTGACTTTTATTATTGATTTCTTTTTCAAATTCTTATATTATAATATACCATTTTTCAGCTGAAAGTGGTAGGACGCGCAAAGCTCGAGGACGTACGCTACTAAAAGAATTATACGAGTTAACTCCTGTCGAGCATGTCAAAGTATCTAGAAACAGTCATGGCCAGCCTGTTGGATCAGAAGCTCGACTTTTAGCAGGCTATTTGGGCATTATAGCACGAAATGCCAATATGTTGCCTATCAACTACGAGTCATGGCATCAAATGCCTGATAGTAACAAAAATCAAGCTCTCGATAATATTAAGGTAACAAAATGTGAATGTAATTTATAATACTTTGGTTTAAGTTTCATTTATATTTACTTTCTAAACTTGTGTTTTTTGTAGGAGAGATTTGCTTTAGAGGTCTCGGATAATTATGTTAAGAAGGCATTGGGAAAAAAATGGAGAGACCATAAAAGCACTTTAAAGAAAGAATATTTTTAGAAAAATATAAGCCTCGAAGAGAATTTGCGAAATGTCCCACCAGGAATGCTGAGGTACCAATGGGAAGATGTGGTTAGATTCTGAAATTCAAAGAAAGGAAAGGTATTACGTACTTCCAAACTCTTAAGGAATATTTCGGTTTATAGTATTTACTATATACGTAATAATAATTTCATAATGTAGGATCGTGAGCGAGTTGGAACAACAAGCAGGCAAAAACAAAAATTCACGCACACAGCAGGGTCGAAAAGTTTTGCTTGTGTAGCTGAGGCTGAGGTATTTTGAATTTATTAATTGTGTCAAATTTTAATTACTTTCTATTAAATTATATTTTTACTACTATATTGTAGGAACTCTCGTCTGGTCAAAAAGTTGGACGCCTTTAGCTTTTTGACATTACACATTGGAAGAAAGATGGATCTCCTATGACTTCTGAAGCTGGAGAAATTATGGTATATTTACTTAATAAAATTTGATTTATTTTAAATATTTATAATGTTTAATTATAATGGTTTAATTCGTCATTAGTAGTTCTAAATAATTTTAAGTTATGTTGCATTTGTTTTTATTATATATTTCGTTTCTAACTCTTTGATTGATTTTTTAGGAGAAACTTAAGGAAAAAAAGGCGGAGTATGAAGCTGTTGCTTCGAGTGATAGTTCTGTTAATCTTGACGACATCGATAACAGAATTATTACTGAAGTTTTGGGTCTTGAAAGGTATGGTCGGGTTCGATTTCAAGGATTTGATGTTATCCCAACCCAATATTTTGGATCCAATTCGCAACAATACATGCCTTCGGGGAGTCAGGCTCAAGCTGAAGTCCTGAGGTTAAAAGAACAGATGGCTCAGATGCAAGCGAGCACAGTTCAGCAAATTACTCAACTTAAAGCGGATGCAGCATCGAGAGAAGCTGAGGTTCAAAGAAAATATGAAGAACTTCAGCTACAACTTAAAATGGAGGCAGCAGCGAGGGAAGCTGAGGTTCAAAGAAAATATGCAGAACTCCAGCTACAACTTAAAGCGGAGGTAGCAAATGAGGAAGCGAAGCAGAAGAAGCGAAAGCACGACGTACTCCACCACTCTGACTTCAGAATATGGTGAAGATGTTTCAGCAGTCGCAGAATCCGCCGTCTTAGACATTTGTTTTCTTATTGTAAGAATATTTTTAATATTCTAAATTTTAACATTATTGTAAGAATATTTTGAATTATACTTCATTTATTAATTTATATCGTATATATTTCGTTGAATTTGAAGTATCATTTAGATTTGCTGTATTTGGTTGGATTTTATGTTACAGGAAGGGTTGTATATGGATAAAAATAGGATGTTGAAAATCTGCCAAAGTTAGTGGCGTTTAAAAAAAACGCCGCTAAAGGCCATACACTATAGCGGCGTTTGTGATAAAAGCGCTGCTAAATGCCATGTTCTTTAGCGGCGTTTGTGATAAAAATAGGATGTTGAAAATCTGCCAAAGTTAGTGGCGTTTGTAAAAAAAAAACGCCGCTAAAGGCCATACACTATAGCGGCGTTTGTGATAAAAGCGCTGCTAAATGCCATGTTCTTTAGCGGCATTTGTGATAAAAATAGGATGTTGAAAATCTGCCAAAGTTAGTGGCGTTTGTAAAAAAACGCCGCTAAAGGCCATACACTATAGCGGCGTTTGTGATAAAAGCGCTGCTAAATACCATGTTCTTTAGCGGCGTTTGTGGGAAAAGCGCCGCTAAAGAACATGACCTTTACCGACGCTTTTCCTAAAAACGCCGCTAAAGGTCATGTTCTTCAACGACGTTTTTTAAACATAAACGCCTCAAATTTTCGCGGCATCGTCTATAGCGGCGTTTTTTCCGGCGCTTGTAAAAACGCTGCTAAAGGCCTAAAAAAACGCCGCTAAAAGTCTGTTTTGCTGCAGTGTATGCTAATAAATGCTAAATATATTATACTAATAAATACTAAATCTTATAGAAAGAAAAAATATTTTTGTTTAACTTGACTTGAAAGCAATCTCTTATTTTATTTAATAAAAATTTGGATCACATAACTCTAATAATAATAAATAATAATAATAAGTGAATTAAGCATGTGAAACAAGACCCTAAAGCAATGCATGGAGATGGAGTTGTTTGAAATACAATATGTGGGTATAAAGAATGAAATTTAGTTATGGGGTTGGATAGAGAAACGGATAGTCCGTATAACCAACAACAGGATTCTGAGTGTAAAAGGTATTTCTATCATACTTGTTAAGCACAGCATTGAGCTCAAATCTCCTTGGCAAATCAGGGTTTGCCAGAAACAAGCGTCCAAATGCAACCAGATCCGCTCCACCCTTAGCGACCACTTCATTTCCCTCTTCTCTATTGTATCCGCCGGCTACTATAAACGTTCCTTTGAAAGCCTTTCTCATCGGCAACAAGCTGTTCTTTGTTTTTTGACTCTCGAATTGGGTGATCATCCTTGGCTCTATCATATGGCAATACAAAATCCCGTATTTGTTCAAGGATTGGGCCATGTAAAGGCCAAGTGCTTCTGGGTGTGAGTCGGCACAGTGGTTGTAATCTGCAAATGGAGATAGTCTGATCCCAACTCTGTCGGCTCCAATCTCATCGGCGACTGCTTCAACTACTTGTAGAGGGAAGCGGCAACGATTTTCTAAGCTCCCTCCATACTCATCTGTTCTATCATTCACTTGGTCCTTCAAGAACTGATCAATCAGATATCCATTAGCTCCATGAATCTCAACTCCGTCAAAACCTGTAATATAAAATCATTAGCTTCTTTTCCTGATGAATCAAGCAAATATATTGTTTACATGCTGTTACAGCCTACAGGGTCTTAGGAATATTGCTTTTGATTCTGTAATTTAGTATGTGATCATTAACCAAAAAAATTGCCAAGTTGATAAATTTTACCAGAAATACTAATGGTTTTAATGATTGAACGATAAATTTTAAATTGAAAAGGTATTTAAAATCAGGGACTAACAGCAGATTCTAGCCTAAAAAAGAAAGGTGTAAATCTAAAGTCAAGCGGTGAGGAAGTAGTACCAGCTTGCATGGCATTTCTAGCAGCCTTTCTAAAGTCTTTAACGACTTGCGTTATCTCATGAGTTGTTAACCGACGAGGAGCTGGAAAAGATGCCTCCGTTACGCCATCAATGTGAGTCTTAGCTTGTATCGGTTTGTCCGTACATGAGATTGGAGGCTGACCATCAGGTTGGAAACCTGTACACGAATATTATCAGAAAACCATTTAACAAATGATTGTGCTCCTAAGAGATGAAGAACAAAAAAAGCAAAGGATTACTCACAATTATCAGAAGCTCTACCAGCATGCCATAGTTGACAAAAGAATATGCTCCCTTTCTTATGAACAGCATCCACAATTGGTTTCCATGCCTCCACTTGTTGTTGCGTCCAGATGCCAGGAGTGTTTGGGTAGCTTCAAAAATTTTGAAGGTTCAATTTTATATGATTAAATTCTACACAGCCATAGGCATAGGAGGATTTAATTAAATGAAATAGTACGTACCCTTGAGCAGTTTCTGAAACACCGGATGCTTCTCCTATCAAGAAACCACCCTGCGTTGTTCTTTGGGAGTAATACAAGATGGCATGAGGTTGAGCAAGGAAGTTGTAGGATCTCAGTCTGGACATGGGTGCCAAAACTATCCTATAACATTAACAACAAACAGTGTTGCTTTAAAACTTTTGAACAGGGTGAAACAATAAAAATCTTAACCACCGTTGTAGTGTATGTTGAAACCAGACAGACCTGTGAGAAAGACTAAATTTGGACATCTTGTAAGGAGCGAGGAGGGCAGGAATGAAATCCATATTCTCCTGTGAAGTAGTCATGATCTGATCGCTCTTGGTTGATTAATGGATTGAGCGTTGCGTTTCGCTGTTTGCAACGATGACAAGTTCGCTGACTTTGGGTTACATTTTCTACTATTATTATATAACACTCCAACTTTTAAAAGAAAGTTATTTTAATTTTTTATTTAATTTTTTTATTTTTTTACCTTTAAATTTATATTTTTTATCAAATCACTCTAAAATGAATGTAAAAGTTAACGTTTCTTTAACTTTGTAGGAATGGACTATCACGTGGATGATACGTTAGCATTCAATTAAATTTTAAAAATTCAAAAAAAAATGTAAAAATATTTTAAAAATTAAAAATCATTAAAATTATTTAAAAAGTATAAAAATTATAAAAATAATTTTTACTATTTTTTAATTTTTAAATAAATAATTAAATGTTGACGTATTATCCATATGACAATTTAACAAATATTTCTCATTGATTTTGGGATGATTTCACAAAAAAAATAAAAATAAAAACTCAATGATTAAAAAGATGAAAAGTTAAATAAAAAATTAAAATTTTTCATAAAAAATTAAAGAGTCAAAAAAATCATTATACCTATTACCATGTAAACCACACGTCATCTACTTGGAAAGGAAATATGTATTACCTAGGTTTTTTTCCTTTTTAAAGGTAATTACGTAGTTGAATGGAAAATGTTTTTCATTGTAAATGTTCTGCCCTTTGTCTGGTGGCTTTTTCATTTTTATCTTTTTATATGGAATAAATAATTGTTAATTGTATTAGATATTCTTAAACTATGACTTTAATTTTAAATTAGTTTTTAAACTTTAAAATGTTTTAATTACATCTAAACTATTAATATTATATCAATAACATCCTTTAATTATTAAAAATATTGATTTAATCGTTAAATAACACGTCAAATCTTACGTAGAATAATTTAAAATGAAAGTTCTAAAGAAAAATAAAATATTACTGTGTAACTTTTAGAATGATAAAGCTTTTGTAAAAGTTTCAAAAACCTCAAAACTAATTTTTTTACAATATTTATTTTTCTTTAAACTTTTTATTATTTTAAACTGCCACATAAGCTTTGACATCTTATTTAATAGTTAAATAGCGATATTAGTAATGGAAGGGCTTTACTGATATAACCTCGACAATTTAAGAATGTAATTAGAATATTTTAAAATTTGGAGACCAATTTAAAATAAAAATTATAATTTGAGTATGTATGGTGCAATTAAATCTAAAATAAATAAAAACTCGCACTTAATAAAATTTAAACCTAAAATACAATGAATTATAAACTTGTATCATTATCATTTTAACTAAAATTTTATTTGATTTTTAAATAATTTTCTAATAAATATATTTATTATATAATTTTTTTACTCACAACATTCGTAGGTGAATTATGGGTTAAGATCCACTCCATTAAATTTTCATCCATTAATATCTAATACAATGATCATCACCATTCAAATGTGTAGGTACCATATATATAACCCGTTTATTAAATGTGAAAATCAAATTGTGAATAGTGATTAAACATGCAATGAATATTAATGGATGAAAAAACAATTAAGTGGAGTCGAACCCGTGAATTATATAATCTAGTTTTTTTTTTTTTTTTAATTTTCTTTAAGAAAGATCACAATTTTTTTTAATCCTACATTTTGTATATACTTATTCGGACAAATAAATTCATTTATAGTTTTAAAATTAGTGGTGTTTATGTTAATTGAGCCTTAATTCAGTTGACATCGTTGCTATTGTAACATCAAGAGGGGGTTCAAGCAAGTTAAAATTTTCTCTGTCATAAGAGTTGAGAGGGGTTATTGATAAATGCAGGCACTATATAAAAAATAAGAAGAAATATACAGGTAATTTTTAATTATAATTAAAAAAGGTAAGGAGTTAGTTTAGTGATAGTAACATCCTAACATCCCCTGAAATGATAACATTGTCATTTTGGATTGTACACATGTTAGAGCTTTTGAAGTAAACAAAATAGAATTATTAATATTAGTGGATAAGACAATTGGATATCATAGGAAATTAAAAGGGCCTTTGAATTTAGAGAAATTAATTTGAGGTATTGACTAAATTGTAAAGGTGTGAGAAGTGTTGGGCAAAAGTGTGAAAAATAAAAATAAGAAAAGATTGGATTGGATGGATGGATGGGAAATAGAGAAAGGACTTGAAGAGGAATTTAACCAAGAAAGTATTTGAAGTTGTGGATGAGATTAAAGTAAATAGAAACCACTTGTTTGATATGATTAGATATTTTTCTTAATTAAATATTATTAATGATTTAAAATACAAAAAGAAAATAGGTTTTTTTTTCTACGTAGAAAGATGTAGAAAAATCTTTCATTAACATTTTCACCATCTCTCTCCCACGTCTCTCTCATCTTCTTCTCTAATTAATTTTTGTTTTCTTTCATTTTAGTCCCTTTCTATCATTTTCACCCCCACAAAGCTCAAAACTTCAAATTTCTTCCATAAATTCTTTTGTGAAATTAAAAGAATAACTCCATGACAAGTTAAGTTTTTTTTTTTTTTTTTGTGAAGTTAGGGTTTTGAGAAAGGTTAAGGTAAGGATGATGAAGTTTTTTAAGGATTTCATGCGTAGTTCATAAAAATGCATGGAAATAGTATGTGATTATTATTTTGATATTAAATATTGTGCATGTGTGCTTTGTTGATAAAGAGAAAGAAGAAAAGTGAACATCAAGTTGGTGATAAAGGTAAAGAAGTAACAAAAGAGTGAAGGAAGAAGGAAAGGCCCATTCCAAGCATTTCATAGTAAGTACCTCAAGAATTTTATTTTACCTATTTAAACCCTAAATGAAAACTTGACTAAATGGTGCAGTAATATTCATGGGATTTATTTGAATATGAAAATGATGATATGTATTATGGAATTTATTTGAAAGTGAAGATGTACTTTTATAATAAATTGAATAGTTATGTGTAGTGAATTTGGAGAAAAAGGATTAAATTGCAAGAGTGTAAAAAGTTAGATAGGTGAAATAGATAATAAGATAAAACATTTAAGTGAAGTGTTAACTATTGATGAAATAAATGTCAAGTTGAATTTGATGATTGTTGAATCTATATAGATAATGACTAAGTTGTAAAAAGAGTAAAGTTTGAATTATTTTTATTTGTTGAGAAAATGTAGTGAAATTATATATTTAAATGCCCATGTAGACAAAATGAGAACTAGTAGGATATAAATGACATGCCATTAGGAAAATTTTTATGTGCGCAAATGATAGTGACACTACGGTGCAAGTGATAGTGGCACTCCGGTGCAAATGACAATAGCACGCTCGTGCGAATAACAGTGGCACTCTGGTGCGAATTATCAATTTTTTTGCATATCCTATATGTTTTATTGAGTCTACAATTGGGCAATAGATTTTCAAAGTAAGTAAATTTAATAATGAAAATGGTAAGTGACTTATGATCGTTATTTTGATACCTTATTATAGTTATTATTTAAATAAGTTCAAGTATGATGGTAATACCTCATAAGTTGCATCCTTTAGTAATGAAAAGTTTTAAATGAAAATTTTAAATTTTGATGTACTTATTAAGCTTTTACAAACTTAACACGCTATTCTTCTAATGTATAGTTGAAGATTTGATTTGAATCTCTAGAGCGAAGGTCAATTCTGACTCATCTCATCACAAAATGAAGTTTGGAAGAGAGTATGATTTTGATGTTTGGTTTTAGCTCATGGCATGTACATAGATATTCTAAGCATGTCTATGGAAGAATTCTAATGGAAGCATATGATAGTTTTGATCTTCCTTGATAATTTTGTAAACTTGGTTATGTTCAATTTTGTATTAAGTTGAATTAAATGATGCTCAATGTTGGAAATTGGCATAAATGAATGGAATATTGGTTGAATTGGATGATAGGTACCACATAAGCATTGATTTAGGAGTTGTGAATGAAAATGCATAAGATTCAAGGTGACAGAACTCACGTCGCGACGTCGGGTTCATGAAGTCACAATGAGCCTATTCAGTGAGTGACGTTGCAACGTGGTACTCTTGAAGTCGCGACGAGCTTAGTCGGAGAGTGACGTCGCGATGTGGTATCTTAGAAGTCGCGACGAGCACTCGATTAGTTCGACACTTTACAATTTAGTCCATAAACAACTTTTGATCACCTAGGAAGCTTTTGCAAGCTTGTATAAAGCTCGAATAAGTATATAAATCATATTTTAATTGTACATTGAGTTTGATATCTTGAGTAAGAATGTTAAATTGATATGGAATTATTGTAGTTGCTCCGAAAACGAATGTAACATCTCGGTACCTTGACTAGTGATAGGGTCGGGTATGGAGTGTTATAGTGATTAAAAAGATTATGCTTAAAATAAGGTATAGATAGTTTTAGAAATAAATGTGTTTCTAAAGTTTTAATTAAAAAATTATAAAAGACTAAAATATCCTTATGATTTCAACTTTTTTATTTTAGAAATTAAAGTTTTCTTTTGACATTTTATTAATATTGAATTAACTTGTGACTAGAGGTGGATCCTTATATAGGTAATGTAGTGGGCCTATTTTGCCCGGGCCCAAACCAGAAACTCAAATATAAAAATATAAAACCAAAATAAAATAAATAAATAATATTAATGGTCCAATATCAAAGTCCAGTCCATTTACAAATACAAACAACCCAAATACAAAAAAGAACCCTAATGGCCCAACAAGCCCAAAACCTAAACTGTTTTCAGCAAAAAAAGAAAAAGAAAAAGAAGAAACCCTAGCCGCATGTCTGCGCCGCGCCGCTTCTTTGCGTGCGATCTGACACCCCTTTGCCACCACCACCATCAGCCACTCCGCTGCCACTGTCACCTGCAAAGAAGAACAAACAAGCAACAGAAGATAGTAGAAAAGCAGTAGAAACAACAAAGAAAATACAAAAGAGTAGTAATGAACAGTCTTGTAATTCGGCTATAAAAAAGGCCATAACGGCTACCATGTAATTTTTTACAGACACAAAAAAGAGTAATCAAAAACAGAATTCAAAAATCAAAAAGGTGATTTTTTTCTTTTATTTTTTACGAATTTATTTTATAAAATAATATAAAATAGAAATAAAAAAGGGGTCGAAAACCTACCTGGTTCTTCACGCCCTGCCACCGTGAGTGGCCGAGGACCGTCATCTCCGATGAAAGATGACATTTTTCGGATAAGGGGTTTTCGAAATCCAGAAAACTGAAAGGTTCTCTAGGGATTTCTGCTATTTTAACGATTTCTTTAAAAAAAACAACCCTAGATCTGGATTTGGAAGGATCGAAAGGCTAAAAAGAGCTATTTTTGTGTTTTCGGCCACCGGGAACGGCGGAGTCCGTCGCCGAAGACCAGCGGCCGCCGTGGGCCTCGCCGGACCTGATGGCCGGACAAAAGGGGGGCTGGAGAGAAAAAAAAAGGCTAAGTGTCTTTTTTAAAAAGGGTTTCAAAATGATTTTTTTGGGTTATTTTTTAACTTATATAGCTGGTGCAAAACGACGCCGTTTCAAGGCGTTCTGAAATGCCCCAAAAGGGCGTCGTTTTGGGGTCGACTCGAAATCCGACCCGATCCGCCCAGAGGATCCGCGCGCTTTTAACTAATGGTCTATTTGCGCGATAGGTCCTTCCACTTTTTGGAAGATTCACCTATCAGTCTTTTTTTCTCTTTTAATTTTGCTGCGAAATTTTAATTTTATTTCATTTTAGTCCTCTGAGAAACGGTGCGCATATGGACAAGGGTTATTTTCCTATTCGGTCCCTATCATTTTTAGCGAGTTATATTTTAATCCTTACTAGTCTACTTTGTTATTTATAATTTATACCCCTTATTTTTACTTCAATTTCAATTCGATCCTTGGTTTATTTAACTTCAATTTTTTTTTATAAACTGTGTCATTTGTTATTTTATTATTTATTTATTTAGCTTCAATTTTTAATCAAATGTTTTATTGATATTCACTTATTTATTTATTTATTTACTTAATATTTCCTTTATTTTATTTTTACAATTGGCTTTTTTATATTTTCTTTTATTGTGCCTTTTTATTTATTTATTTATTTATTTATTTATTTACTACTTTCAATATATTTCAAAATTTAGATTTTATTGTTATTTTTTTTGTTATCATTATTATTATTGTTGTTATTATCATTTTTTTATTTTTTATTTACGCATATTAGCATCATGATTCATTATTATCATTATATTTTTATACTTTATTAAGCATATCATGCCATTATTACTACTAATTTATGTCGCATTATTATTCGCTAAGCATGACTTTTTTTTACCATACCCGAATAAACTAAATATATACCGTTTTAAGTGTTACGTTAATTTTTGCTCAATGCATAGAAATAAATTTTTAAAAATAGGCACTGTTACGTGCTTGGAGATTCGAGAAGTCGTACCCTAACTTACGGGGTTTCAATTTTCTCGTTGAACCTAAATGACCAAATATCCTGTTAAAATTAAAATACATGAGATTTAAATAAAAAATGAAAGGCAAGCTTATTCTCAAGGATTCGAGGTGCCGTGTCCTAACTTACGGGATGTGACATTTTGTTACCTCGAGATGAGAGGGTCTTTAACATACGTTTCGATTTATTCAAGTAATTTTAAGTAAAAATAACATTAATACAAAGAGGGATCGTATTTTAAACTCTTTTCAAGTTTTCAACTTTCGACACTAAGACATTACTTAATCAACTAGGTACCAATTTTGGGCGTTACGAGGGTGCTAATCCTTCCTCATACGTAATCGACTCCCGAACTCATTTCTCAAAATTTATAGACCAAAAATCGTTGTTCTAGTAAATCAAACCGTTTATTAAAATGATCAAATTACGAGGTGACCCGATCACACCTTATAAAACAAGATTGGTGGCGACTCCCATTTTCGTTTTTTTATTATAAAAAGTCGACTTCAAAAAAAAAGGTTTCGACAGCGTGGCGACTCCACTGGGGATAAAATAAGAGAGTCAAGCCACAAGTTGATTACTTTTTATTTTTTGTCGAAAATTGATAATTTGGTTTAAATTTACGATCCTTTCGTTGCATTTCATTTTTATGGTCTTCATCATTTTGATATGTTTGCTTTATTTGTTCGAGTCTTTGGATATATTTTCGCATATTGCATTACATAAACGGTCGATTATACCCTTTTAAGTGGGAGTGAGAACCTATTCCTTCGTGAGGTCTTCACCTCCGTATAGGATAGTGGATCGCTTTCGGGATACATCCGTACCTATGTCTTCGTGATATTTTCATCTCTGTATAGCCATAGGGAAATGTATTCCCTTGAACTGAACTCGGTAAGTATGAGCCTATAATGGGTGAGGATCGAGAAATCTGCCGGTTCGGGTACCCTTACTTTAGAACCGAACCGCATTTAATGAGCCCTAAGAACTCACCCTAGGTAGAACCACACCCAAACCCTAGTGGTCACCCGAATAGGTGCTCTATTTATTATTTCTTGCTTGCTTTGAATTCTAGCTTGGTATGAAATGTACTGACTTGTTTTGTTTTGTTTTGACTGTGATTACATGGCATTTTCATCATAAAAAAAGTGTTGATTCACGTTCAGTTACTAAATAGAGAGCTTGCCATGGAAAAGAGATTTCTTGATAAAGTGGAAGATAATGCGGCCGTTCGAATATGGTTCGAGAAAACACAACTAGAGAAAGGTGATAGTCTGACAGAGGGGTACGTGTCAGAATTATGAGATTTCACTCACATCAGCGTGACTCAGAATAATCTCCAAGAGTTGAAAGAGATATGGGACCAATGGGAAGATGAAACTAAACAATTATTCTACTGTAACTATGGTGATCTACCCTACTTACTCGATGTCAAGGTGGATAAGCAATTGTTTTGAGCTCTGGCTCAATTTTGGAATCCCGCCTGCAGCTTTTTACCTTTGGGAAGGTAGATTTGGTACCTACTATGGAAGAGTATACAACTTTACTTTGATGCCCGAGGATTCAAGCTGACAAAGCTTACTCTAAAGCTGCCAATGTCCCGACTTTCTTAAAGAAGCTAATGAGTATCATAGGGATGAGTGAGCAATGGGTCGCGGCCCAGATCAAGCAAAAAGGAGATAATAAATGTATCCATTGGAAAAGTTTGTGAGATTTGATTTTGGTACATCTGGACACAAAGAAAAGAGTCGATGTCTTCGCCTTGAGTATCTACGGGTTAGTAATCTTCCCCAAAGCACTAGGGCACATAGATGAGGCAGTTTCAGATTTATTTGACCGGCTTGAAAAAGGATCACACCCGTCCCGGCAATCTTGGTCGAAACCTTCAGATCTTTGAGTGCATGCCGAAGAGCGGGTGAAGGAAGTTTCATCGGGTGTGCGCAACTCTTGTTAGCGGGTGAAGGAAGGTTCATCGGGTGAAGGAAGGTAGAAAAATTTTCTTATCAAGTATTCTCCGAGAACTACTCTCTATTAAAAGAATTAGTGGCTACATCGAGGCGAGACGACATTTTAAAAGAAAAATGGATGACGATTCTCCAGAATCTCTAAGACGAAGACGTCAAATGGAGAGCCCATTGGATGATCCCTGATGAGATTTTTATCGATGTGGGGAATTTGACTGGGTTCCTCTACTTAGGATATGGGGAGCTGTTGGATATGCCCCTCTACTCGTACTGAAAGAGTATATATCGAGGCAGTTCATACCGGCAACGCAAGGGTTGGCTCAGTGTGAGTTTGCGTACAAGGGTGTTAACTACAAGAAGAAGGTTCGTGAAATATCGAACGCTTGGAATCAAACCCACAGAATGAAAAGATTTGCTGCAAGTCCCTTGACAACCCCCGAATATGATTAGTGGTGGGGTAAAAGAGTCAATGACAACATCCCTGTTCCAAGCTAAGAAAACACTCAACCGATGGAAAAACATCTACAAGTGATCTTGTCTGAGCTAGAGATCATAAAGTAGGATTTTAAAAAGAGGAATTCAGAGATAGGAAAGAAGATAGAACAATTGGAGGAGAAAAAGATGTAGTTAGGATTAGATGTTGACGTCCAGAAGTTAGAGGCTGATAAATTGAGAAAAGGAAAGAACAAGGCCGAGGAAGATTTGGACAGTCTAAAAACGATTTATAAGAAGTTGTGCTTGTCGATAACGAATACTGGGCTGGGAAAAACATCAGAACAATGGCGGCAAGAAATCAAAGAAGAAAAGAGTAGAGCCGATCAGTGGGAAAAGAAATTCCAAGATGCTTGATTGCTGTAAATCAGAGTTTTAAAATTTATAAAAGAATGATCGAACCTGGAACTAACTCTGACAACGATTAAAGGCAAGTGCACCTATCGAACAGTAGTATGGTTTAGGCAAGACCAGATTATCGAACCCAAAGGAACTAAAAGTACTAATACTCACCGTCTTTTTATTATTTAGCCTTAATATAAAGTGATGGTTGTTTAAACTAAAACTAATCTACTTACTAAGCTAAGACGCAAAGACAAAAAGAATGAATTCGGGAAATAACTTTTGGAAAAACTCAGTTGACTCAAGCGATACCCTTAGGAAAAATCCACCTAGACTTCACTTGTTATTTAACCTTGAACCATATGATTTATTTACTTAGTTTGATCCGTGAGACTCCCTAACGTATATTAAACCCTCTCTCGAGGCGAATAACGTCTAACCCTAGGTTAATTAGTGGAACTCTCGTTCGCTTATAATAACCCCCTAGAATAGTAGTAAATCGATCTGTGGACTCCCATATTAGGTTTCACCCTAATCCGGCAAAATCTCGTCACCCTATCTCTAGGCGTGCGATCAACTCCGCTTAATTATGTTGGATCTACTCTTAGGCAGGGTCTATTCCTCCTCCACCTAAGCACATTAGATTTGGATTAAGTTCACACAATTAAGAACAAACTAAGTTATTATCATATAATTCAAAAATCAAATAACAAGATTTATCATAGGTTTCATCCCATTCGGGTATCCGAAGGTTTAGTTCATAATAATAAAAGACAACATCTCAAAAGAAAAGATAAAACAAAACATAAGAAATCCTTAAAACCCCCTGAAGGAATTGAAGAAGAGATCCTCCGTCTTGAGTAGAATTTCGGCTTCTTGGGATGGATCAACTGGCTATCTTTGAGTGATTCCCACAAATCTGACCTTTTTGGCTTGGCTTCTTGGCCTAGCTCACCGCCCCGACAAAAGCCCTGGCAGAAGGCTTCTGCCGAACTCCACTTCTAAGTTGCTACCTGGGGTGTTTATATAGGCTTTGAGATGTGTTACTTGGCCTCCAAGCATCCTAATTTGAGTGCAATTCCTATTTGGGAGTTTAAGTAGACTTAGGAATGTGTTACTTTGCCTCCAAGCATCCAAATCCGAGTAAAATTCCTCTTTCCCGCGGCAGGGACACGACCATGGCACACGCCCGTGTGAATTGTGGCCAGGCCGTGTTGGACTCCGTTGATGAGGCACGGCCGTGTAAATCGTGGCTAGGCCGTGTTCTAGATAATTAAGGAGGCACGACCGTGTGGCTTGAAGTCTAGGCCGTGCTGATTTCATGGCTTGGCCCAATTTAGTTCGTTTTAAGCTCGTTTCTCGTTCTTTTCGTCATCGGGTGCTTTCCTGAGTATAAAACATGAAAAGAAAGGATTAAGAGCACCTTTTTACATAAATTGAGGCTTAAATCATCCAAAAGCATATTAAATGTGGGCTTTAAATATGTTACTTTTATGGTTCATCAAATACCCCCACACTTAAGCTTTTGCTTGTCCTCAAGCATAATTCTCAACTCATAAAACAAACTTCCCTCAATTCATAATTGTTATTGATAGTGTTTCATCATAATTCAGAGATAATTCATACATGGATAATTCAAATCAAAGAGTCCTAAAGATTCAAACAGTCTAAGTCAATCATTTGTAGCACAAAACATAGGTGTTTCCCTTCATCTAAACAATTACCTCTGATTTAAAATCGACAAGGATTGACATCCTCACTTAAAGATTCACTCAAATCACTCAAAGTGTTTAAGGTTCAGGAAAAAGCGCTCAAAATTCGAACATGAAAAGTTAATCCCACAGGCTTGCATGAAAATCAAATCTCCACCACTAAAATATGAGATGAAACACAAATCAAAAGGTCTTTGAAAGGGTTGTAACGGGGCTTGGGTTAAAGGTGTGGAACAAGGCTGAATTAGCGGGTTAGAATCGAGACTGAATTGACAAATTACCTAACTAGAAAAATGAACTGATAAATAAATAATTACATGAATTGAAACTTTGAAACTAATAATACGAGCTTCTTCTTCAATATTTGGAATTCAAACGTATAAGCTCACTTAGTCACAACTAATGATGAATAATGAATATACTTTTTTTTTAAGAACAAACTAAGTACATAATAAAGGATAAATTACTGAAGTAAAAATCATAGTTAGGCAACTAATCAAAATCAAATCTCGATATAAGAGTAGTCAAAAGGAATGGTGATAACAAAAACAAAGGGGTTCTGGGTTAATATTAGCGGTTATGTCAATAAATAGGGTTGTTGGGATTAAAAGGGGTTCACTAGGGGTTAATTATGAAGGTAGGCTTTTTATGGAATAAGTGAGTTAAATCCTAGGTGCCTTAATCATCTCTGTGTCTCAAATCAAAAAAATATGGTCTCGACATGTATAATCGATGCAAGTTCTAGAATAACAAATCAGTGTTGACATACTCATAATCAATAAAGTGAGCAAGAAAAAGAATATATGCTCTATAAGGCTCAAAAACTCACAAAAATTATGGGTATTTTGATGTCAACCTCATAAATTTCAAACTTCAAGATAATATTTAAACTCAGTTTGACAACCTAGCAAATTTTTAATTTCTGAAAAATAGACTTATCATGCTTGATTCTCTAGTATTCTTAGAATTTAATTATCAATGCACAATTATCAATGACTTAACCTAAAACATATCAATAAAAATCATAAATCATCAGAAATTTCATCCTAATTAGTAATATGAGTAATTTACTTTCAAACAAGACTAAATTCAGGGATTTTCAAATAATACTATAGTTAACCCCCCCACACTTAAGATGTACATTGTCCTCAATGTACAAAGGTAGATAATATTAAAATAATCATAAAATTGTAAGATGGGGAGAGAAGTGAAACTTCCTGAATTTTGGATGAGGTCAATGAAAAGAAACTGGATAGGATTGGAGGTGAACGTGGGGAGGCGTCTCGAACTGTTTGAGTCCTCGAAGCAGCTATCCTAATTTTATTGTATCCTAAGCTAAATCTAAATGGTACGAAAAATAAGAAGAAAATAATAAAGAAAATAAAAAGTGAAAAATAAATGAAAATAAATAAATGAAAATAAAAATAAAAATAAAAATAAAAATAAAAAAATGAAAATAAAAAAAATAAAAGTAAATTGTGATACGGTCCACGCCCATGTGCCTACCCGTGGTGTCCACACGGCCACGGCCACGGCCGTGTGCAGGGCCGTGTGGTATGGGAATCGTGTTTCACTTATTCGGTTAGTTTATAGTTAGATGCTGAAAGTAAAAAATAAAAATATGAAAGTAAAAATAAAATATGGAAATTAAATGAGGTTAGTGCTCGGGTTGCCACTCGAGAAGCGCTCGTTTATAATCTTAAGCTAGACTTTACCTTTCATTCGTATGGTCATGGTGGTTTGAGGAGGTGAAAATCCTTCCTCATGCGATCAACTCGATTTTTATATAAAATTTAAGTCGAGTAGTGTTTACCTCAAAGTCACGAATTTAGGATTCCTTACCTCGACTGGCCCGTATAGGAAGGCATTAAGTACCTCAAAAGTGATTTCTCCGGTTGTCTTGAGGTTTGAATTGGCGATTCGAGGGTCTTCCTTATTCAACAATACCGATTCCCTATTTTGAAGTGATTTGTTGTTCCTATCGGCTCGTCTGGGGTTCCTTCGATTTTTCTTCGTATGCGGTTTGGCTCCTCTTTAAAGTGTCTCTCCCTCTTTTAGTTTGTTGATCTCTAGGCTTCGTTCCTTCTCATATGCTTCTTCTTTTTGACACAAGGTTCTGTTTTGGCTCAGTTCGTAGTTACGTGGTTGTTCCCATGGTGAAATTTGAGCAGCATTGATTATCAAGCGATTTTATTTTCTTACCTTTCACGATTGATGTTTCGCCGAGTCAAGAGCTTGTAAACCGATTGATTCGTCACCTATACGAAGAATGAGTTCTCCTGTACCAACATCAATTTTAGTCTGGCAGTTGCTAGAAAGGGTCTTCCTAAAATTAAAGGGATCGAATTGTCCTCATCCATGTCTAAAACGACAAAGTCTCACTGGGAATACGAATTTATCAATTTTGATTAGAACATTTTCAATTATACCCTAGGAATTCGATAGTTTTATCGATTAATTGAATGCTCATCTTGGTTTGTCTCGGTTTCCCTAGACCTAGTTGTTTAAACATTTTATAAGGCATAACATTGATGCTTGCCCCTAAATCAGCTAAAGCATTATCAATAGATAAACTACCAATTAAACATGGAATTGTAAACTCCCCTGGATCTTTTAATTTCCGTGGCGGTTTATTTTGTAGAATTGTTTGAGCACATTGCGTTTAGCTCCACATATGATTCCTCGTCTAGCTTCCGTTTGTTTGTCAACTGCGCTCTTTTAAAAATTTTCTATAATCGGGTATCTACGAAAGAGCTTGAGAAGCGGTAAGTTAATATGTAATTTCTTTAAAAGTTTAAGAAACTTACCAAACTGTTCTTCCGTGTTGTCCTTCTTCATTACTTGGGATATGGTACACGAGGATGGTACTCTGTAATTGCCGATTTTGGTATTTCATGGCTCACCTCAACTTTACCTTCACTTACCATAGGATCTTGCCTTGGGTCGATTCCACTAATCTTTCACTGCCATGAGTTGTTACAGCTTGAATTTGCTCTTTTGGGTTAGTTTCAGTGTTGCTTGGCAAGCTTTCTTGTGGTTGTTCTAAGATCAGCTTAACAGGCTGACCTAAATGATCCTCGATCCCTTGAATCGATGTTTCTTGTTTCGTTTCTATATTTTGGAGAGCGTGCTTACGTGTTTGCTATGAATTTTGCCGGCGTCTCTTCAAGGTTCGACTCATCTTCTGTTGGTGAGGTGGTTGTTGAAAATTTGGAGGAAGTTCCTCTCTTTGGCTGCCTTGACCGTCCCACGAGAAATTGGGATGGTACCTCCAATCTGTATTATAAGTGTCACTATAAAAATTAATTTGAGGTCTAGAATAGTTACCCATATAGTGGACTTGTTCGCTCTTCATGTCATATCTGTAGGGTGGGTACTCAGGATTCGCCACGCCTCCTAGATTCAAGTCATATTGCATAGCTGGATGTACCTGCGAGAGACTACGCAAACCATCAATCTTTTTATTCATCATCTCTAACTGGTTTGATAGCCTGGTTATTGCGTCGAGGTTGAAGACAGCGGCTTCGTTGGTGTTGTCCTCATAACTCGCCACTGATAGTTATTTAGTGCCATCTTCTCTATAAACTAAAATTATCTGACAAAAACAAATAAAAGAAACATTAGCAAAGTAAAAATTTAAACTAAAAAATAAAAATAAATTGCGAAAAAATAAAAAGAATGGCTAAAGTAATAAAAATAGATCTTTCTTAATATTTTAGTTCCCCCAAGAATGGCGCCAAAAACTTGATCATTTGTAAATCGAGTTTTAAAATTTATAAAAGAATGATCGAACACCGGAACTAACTCGACAACGATTAAAGGCAAGTGCACCTATCGAACAGTAGTATAGTTTAGGCAAGACCGGATTATCGAACCCAAAGGAACTAAAAGTACTAATACTCACCGTCTTTTTATTATTTAGCCTTAATATAAAGTGATGGTTGTTTAAACTAAAACTAATCTACTTACTAAGCTAAGACGCAAAGACAAAAAGAATGAATTAGGAAATAACTTTTGGAAAAACTCAGTTGACTCAAGCGATACCCTTAGGAAAAATCCACCTAGACTTCACTTGTTATTTAACCTTGAACCATATGATTTATTTACTTAGTTTGATCCGTGAGACTCCCTAACGTATATTAAACCCTCTCTCGAGGCGAATAACGTCTAACCCTAGGTTAATTAGTGGAACTCTCGTTCGCTTATAATAACCCCTAGAATAGCGAAGAAATCGATCGTGGACTCCCATATTAGGTTTCACCCTAATCCGGCAAAATCTCGTCACCATATCTCTAGGCGTGCGATCAAATCCGCTTAATTATGTTGGATCTACTCTTAGGCAGGGTCTATTCCTCCTCCACCTAAGCACATTAGATTTGGATTAAGTTCACACAATTAAGAACAAACTAAGTTATTATCATATAATTCAAAAATCAAATAACAAGATTCATCATAGGTTTCATCCCCTTCGGGTATCCGAAGGTTTAGTTCATAATAATAAAAGACAACATCTCAAAAGAAAAGATAAAACAAAACATAAGAAATCCCTAAAACCCCCTGAAGGAATTGAAGAGGAGATCCTCCGTCTTGAGTAGAATTCGGCTTCTTGAGATGGATCAACTGGCTAACTTTGAGTGATTCCCACAAATCGACCTTTTTGGCAGCTTGGCCTGCTCGCTCGCCGCCCGACAAAAGCCTTGGCGAGAAGGCCTGCAGAACTCCACTTCTAAGTTGCTACAGGGTGTTTATATAGGCTTTGAGATGTGTTACTTGGCCTCCAAGTATCCTAATTTGAGTGCAATTCCTATTTGAGAGTTTAAGTAGACTTAGGAATGTGTTTCTTTGCCTCCAAGCATCCAAATCGAGTAAAATTCCTCTTTCATGGCGGGGACACGGCCATGGCACACGCCTGCGTGTGAATCGTGGCCAGCCGTGTTGGACTCGTTGATGAGGCACGGCCGTGTAAATCGTGGCTAGGCCGTGTTCTAGATAATTAAGGAGGCACGGCTGTGTGGCTTGAAGTCCAGCCGTCTTGATTTCGTGGCTTGGCCCAATTTAGTCCGTTTAAGCCCGTTTCGTTCTTTTCATCATCAGTGCTTTCTTGAGTATAAAACATGAAAAGAAAGGATTAAGAGCACCTTTTTACATAAATTGAGGCTTAAATCATCCAAAAGCATATTAAATGTGGGCTTTAAATATGTTACTTTTATGGTTCATCAATGCTCGAGTTCGAGAAAATGCTCTAGAAAGAGACATATTGGAAAGCTGATATGAAAAAGTGGGATTAAGAGCTCGGGTAGCAGAATTAGAGAGGTCGCTGCACCAATATCGTAGTCGTAATTTCGCGATTGAGTTGAGAGCAAGCCTAAAAAAGATTGAAGAGTTGAAAGAAAAGATAGGAGAGCTCGAGGCCGCATTGCAAAATTGTGAACTTCGAGTTGAGTTTCTTGAAACAAACAATGAACACTGGAAAGAGCAACTCCAATGCTCTTAAGGTCAGATTAGGGATAGAGATTACATCATGGGTGAAGCTGTGACTCAAGTATAGGAAGTAGCCGACCATCTGCAAACCCTAGCAGTTTAAGCCGACATGCTGAGCTTAAAATACGAATCAGAATCGAATCGGGGCCGAGAATTAACTTGGATTCTTTAGAAAGTTAAAGCTTTGAGTATTAGGGCAAAGCTGTATATCTAATCCGTTTTATGTAAAGAAATTTGTTTTCTAGTAAAGTTGTTTTAATAGGATTGAATCAGAATCAATGCCTCTTTTTGCATTCATTTCATTCATCTGCATTACATTTCATCATATGCATTAAGTTTCATAAAAAGACCCTAATTAATCAAAATTATGACAGTTACCCTAGAAACCAACAAGAATCTACCAACTGAACATCGTTACGGTACTCGTGGAAAAACCAAAGCAATGGATCAAAGATTAGAAAGGCTAGAACAGATTCAAGATGACATGCAAGATCAGTTGCAAGCGCAGCTGCAAGAACAGTTAGCGAAAGTACAACAGGACATGAAGGATCAAATACAGGAATCCCAAAGAAGTATGTTAAGCCAATTGACGCAGTTACTGGCTGGAGGACTTGAAAAATGGAAGAGCATTGTGGTCAATTCAGGGGATGACAATGAAGACCCTGCCTATCCCCCAGGTTTTACCCCGATAAATGTCCTGGCCCAACCGGATGCGTACCCACGAAAGGTACCCGTCACCATCAGACCCCAACAATATCAAGCTGGTACCTCAGCACCGATGAGCTACCCAATAGGTTCGGGTTCCAATCCCAGGGATAACCCGACCAACCTAGTTGTTCCTGATTTAGACGATATTGCAGAAATGGATAAAGCAATGGTAGAACTACCAAAACAACTAGAAGATCTGTGTAGGTGGTTGGAAGAAAAATTCGGAGCAATGGAGAATGCTGATTACCATTGCGGGATTGATGCTAAGGATTTGAGTTTGGTCCCAGATCTAGTACTCCCACCAAAATTCAAGACTCTAGAGTTTGAAAAGTGTAATGGGACTAGTTGTCTTGAAGCTCATATCACGATGTTCTGCCGAAGGATGAAGGGATACGTCAATAACGATCAATTGTTGATCCACTGCTTCCAGGATAGTTTGATCGGGTCGACCGCCAAGTGGTACAACCAACTAAGCCGTGCCAAAATCAGCTCATGGAAAGATTTGGCACAGGCTTTCATGAAGTAATATAGCCATGTAACAGACATGACACCTGACAGAATTACGCTACAGAATATGGAAAAGAAGCAAAGTGAAAGCTTCAGGCAGTATGCCCAAAGATAGAGAGAGGTGGCAACGTAAGTCCAACCACCTTTTCTGGAGAAAGAAACAACAATGCATTTCATCAATACTCTAAAAGCCCCGTTCATTAACCATATGTTGGGAAGCGCTACCAAGAGCTTCTCAGATATAGTAATGTCAGGCGAAATGATTGAAAACACAGTGAGAAATGAAAAGATACACTACAGAAAAATAGGCTTTTAGCGGCGTTTTTTGTGGCGTTTGGACCAAAAACGCCGTAAAAGTTATACATTAGTGGAGCTAATTGGAAAATGCCGCAAAAGGTTAGAGCTATAGCGGCGCTTATGAGGAAAACGCCGCAAAAGGTCAAGCAGTAGCGGCGTTTGTGAGAAAAACGCCGCAAAAGGTCAAGCAGTAGCGGCGTTTGTGATAAAAACGCTGCAAAAAGTCAAGCATTAGCGGCCGCAAAAAAATTTTATTTTAATGACAAACGTTGCCGTTTTACTCACTGTCTATTTATTATTTAACTAGTTTCTTTATATTAATTAAAATACAATTTATTTTTAATTGAATATTTAAAATCTTCAGAAAAAAATAATGACACGTAAAAAAAATTGAAAGTAAAAACATAGAAAAATATATGTTAAAAATGAAAAAAATTAAAATACTATTATTTAAAAATAATTTTAAAGTTTTTTGTGTATATGACTGATTGTTTTTTAATTTATATATTAAATAATTTCTTATATAATTGTAAAAGAGATAATATTAATTTTAAAATATTAAAATTATCATTATAGTTTATGGTTATGGTTTAGGGTCTAGTGTTTTACGATTAGGGCTTAGGGTTTAGTATTTTTAGGGTTTAGGGTTTATGTTTTAGGGGTTGAGAGTTATTGTTTTAGAGTTTAGGGTTTTAGGTTTAGGGTTTATTATTTTTAGGGTTTAGTATTTTTAGGGTTTAGGGTTTATGTTTTAGGGGTTGAGAGTTATTGTTTTAGAGTTTAGGGTTTTAGGTTTAGGGTTTTTAGGGGTTAGGGGTTAGGGTTTAGGTTTTTAGGGGTTAAGGGTTAGGAAAGTTAAGCAGATTGAGTTTTAGCTCAATTAGTATGAACATTGTTGTCAATATAAGAGAACATGAGTTTGAGTGTGTTGAAATGCATTATCCTCCTGTTTATGAGTTGGGTTGGAAATATGAGTAGTACGTTGTAGACATAATATCAAAAAAAAATTTGAGAAGTTAAATTTTATCAAAATCAATTTCGATAAATTCTATCAGCTACACAAAAAATTAAACTGGTGGATACAAACTCTTCGTAAGGAAGTTTAGTTTCATTTTTTAAAATTATTTTCGTACACAATTTTAAAATTTTACAAATTAAATATATTGTTTGAAACAAAACAAACTTAATTTAAAGGAATTTAATAAATAATTAAACCTTTCAAATATAGAAACAAAGAAGAAAATTGGATTGAATCTAACTAAAAATTAAGGATTTAGTACATATGTACTTCAATTTGATCAAATTTTGTCCTTACACTTTTTGAATTGGTGAATTTTATAATTAATATCGTACGTTTCAATTTTTGATCAATTTAGTACATGTACTTATATTTGAGCAATGTGGGCTTCTTAGTTCTCTTAGGAAAATAGGGAGATTAGATGCTCAAAAAGTTAAAACCCACATCCCTAAAGCTGAGTTTGCATAATGATAAAATTCACTATTAATATTTACTCATTTTATCACTTTTGTCTTAATTTTGGATCAATTTGACTTTCAATCTTCAACGATACTGATGTGACAACTTACGTGCTAGTCTATTTGTATTCCATTGTTGGCGTAGATATTTCTTTAAAGAAATTATATTTTTTTTAAAATTTTGTTGAATTTTTAAATATTTATTAGTACCAAAGGCATTAGCGGCGTTTTTCTCATAAACGCCGTAAAAAATAATTTTACTTTAAACAAAACGGCGCCGTTTTTTAATGGCGATTTTATTGGCATTAGCGGCGCTGGGGGAAAAACGCCGCAATAGGTCGAGCTTTAGCGGCGCTGCCGCAAAAGGTTTACAATAGCAGCGTTTCAAAAAAATCGTTTTACTTTATACAAAACGGTGCCGTTTTGTATGGCACTTTTAGTGGCGTTAGCGGCGCTATCTTAAAAACGCCACAATAGGTCGATCTTTAGCGGCTCTAGGTGAAAAACGCCGTAAAAAAATCGTTTTACTTTATACAAAACGGTGTCGTTTTGTATGGCACTTTTAGTGGCGTTAGCGGCGCTACTTTAAAAAAGCCGCAATAGGTCCATCTTTAGCGGCGCTATGTGAAAAACGCCGCAAAAAGTCATTTTATTTTAATTGAAACGACGTCGTTTTGCTCTCATCACTTTCATCCCATATACCCGAAATCCCCAATTTTTCCCCCTAAACGTAAATCCCCCAAATCAGTTTATTTTTTCCCCAAACTTTAAAACACAAAAATCCCTTTTTGGAAATCCTTCAACCTAAATCCTCTCATAAATCCCCAATACCCGAAATCCCTTTCTTTTTTTCCCTATTTTATTTTCCCCAAATCCCTTTCCCCGAAATCCCTAACATTTTCCACAAATATTTTTCCCCAAATCAGTTCCCTAAATCGCCACCGGCAGCCCTCTGTTGCATCTCCGTCACTAGCCGTCTACTGCTTTGCCTTGTAAGTTTTCCCTCTATCTACAGCTTTGGTATTTTTTCTCTCTAAACCCATTCATTGAACTGTTCCTATTTTTTGCTTCTTTCTCGACATAAATAATGTTTCCATTTTGGGTTTATCTTTTTCACTCTTTTCGTTTAATGCATGATCGATTATATTGTTGAACTCCAACGGCGTTGTCAATATTTTGAACATTTAGTGGGATAAAGTGTTCTATATTCAATTAATTCAATATTTTGGTTGGTAAATTTTTTCTCAAAATGAGGAATTCTGCATATTACGTGTAAAAAGAACTGGGTTTAGTTTCAAAAGAGTTTGCTACTTGATGCTTTGTATCCATTTACATTCTTTTCTACAACGATCTGTTGAAATACGCAACAATTTTTCTTCAAATGACAGTTTTTGCTATGGAATAGAATGTATGTAGGGCTATGTTCTTAATTAGCATATTGGAAACTGATTCTTATATTTCAGTTTTGTTTATTTTTCCCTCTTCTATTTTGTTCAGAAATTCACTTTTTTTTCTTGAATTCAGTAAGAGTGCTGTAATAAATAAATAGATAAATCCTAAAATAGTTATAGGATAATCCTTAATCAGTGATTAAAGGCACCGCTTACATGACCCATTATACATTTCTGGTAACCTTGAAGAGTGGGAGTTGGTGTTTCTTTGATTTGTTGAATGGCATCCACTCTATTTTTGTTGAGTTATGAATAGGTGTTGATTTTGTGGGTCAAAACATGGAAATATGGACCACGAGCTGTCTGGTTGTCTTATGGCCATGTGAAGATGATTCGTAAATTGGGTGTCAGAAGCCTAAAATATTGTTTAATGCAGCATTTTGATACTAGTTTTATTATGTTAAGGCAGAATTACATTCTAGAGAATAAGTATGAACCGTCATAGACCTTTTGAATAGACTATGGCGTCTTAGTTATAATCAGAGTGGAGGAATGGTATATTTTATTCCAGAACTTTTATTACTTTTGGTACATGGTCAATGTTGTTTTACGACAGTATGTTTGGGGTTGATAGTTTAGCTCATCAAAAAGGAGATTGAAATCTTAAGACTTGTTAGAGAGAACCAAATCTCTTCATGGTTTTTTTTTTATAGAAATTCTACTTATTCTAGAAACCAATAAAACTACTGAAATAAAAGCACAACATTAACTAAGGAAAGAAATAAAATCACAACCTAAGCCTTAATTAGAGAATCAAAATTAGCAGCCATTCCTAACATAGATGCACCCCATAACATGTTGCTTGATTTTCCTTTACATGATAACCTCTTCTTTTTTTATTTTGTATATCGGAATGAATCATGCCTGCTTATATATTTTGGTTTTGTTTTGTCATTTTACTTTACATTTTTATTGAAGCTGGATTAAGCTTAAATATGTCAATATTTTATTTTTGGACAATGATTCTGTCACTTTTTTCTGATTTGAGTAAGTTCATTCCTTGATAGCTTGGACCACTTCTGAAGCCTCTTAATTATCTTTCTGAAATTTCTTTTGCCTTTCTTTTGAAATATACTGCTTAATTATTCCTTTGGTGAAAACCTTTTAACCTAGCAACTACCTTTGAGACACGGATTCAATTGAGATACATTATCTGAAACTCCTTGTAGCTATCATTTTCCTCCCCTCAGTATATGTATACTTATTTCCTTAAATTCTTGCAGCCTCTGTGCCTTCTTCAAAATTGCCTTGCAAGCCTGTTTAAATAGATTCATATGATGCCAAAGCCTAAGGCACTTATTGGAGTAGTTACTGAGGTGCTTTTTTATGCTATTTGTGAAGAATATTTAGTCTTTTTTATTGAGATAAAGACTTACACATCATACTCTGTGGCAACAGGTTCGCATTATGGAAGGTAAAGATTCAACTGAAAACAAGGGATTTGCATTTGTGACCTTTAGAAGTGTAGAATTGGCCTCTGAAGCCATTGATGAGCTAAATAGTGTGGATTTTAAGGTAACAAGTCTTCTTGTACATTATGTATATGTTAACATTGTCCAAACTAAAAGTGCTGCATAGCCCTCTTAACTTGAAAGGAACTTACATGTTATTAGCTGTGATTATATTTTAGCTTTATATTTTAATTATTATTTTTGAGTTTTAGAAAATAAAAATATTAGAAAAATCCTTTCGTTTATATTTATCTTATTAAAAGGATAAACAACATTTCTATTGTTCTTGCGCAAGGTTTGATTGCTGAAGGTGTCGAGGTTCGTTCATTTATCTTATTAAAAGGATAAACAACATTTTGATTGTGCATTTCTGTGAGAACTATTTAATTGATGTTTTTGGTATGCAAATTCTTTTGCCTGGATTGTGGATTTCAACATATTTTGTTTAGTGTTCTATGTGAACTTATTGAATGAGCTAGTATTTGAACTAAATAGCTTTTTTTCAATCTTGTGAGGTCATAGTGGGGAGCTGCTTACAAGATATCCAAGGAGGAAGATAAAGAAACTGCAATAATGGTATGCTCCTGAGAGTGACTTCCTTAAATTGTATTCATATGACATATAGCTTTCTCGAAATGTTTATCCATTAGTGTCATCCATCATTCTTTCCTTTTCTTTGCTTAAGCATCGATCAAAATCATTGCTATCATGTTCATGGTGCTTCCTTAGTTGCTCCTTATAAAAATGGAAAAGGAAGTTATTACTTTTAATTTCTTATCATCCCCAAAGACATCTTTTTTACAATAGCACGTTGATACTGCGATTTTAGAGGATTAGTTAGGGCCTTGGGGACTTTGGGTTGCTGTTATTCTGAATTGATTTGGAAGGGAAATGATTTCACCCCAAAATTACCAACGGTATTGTACTGTCTGAATAGGTTGGTAAATACAAAGTTTAGTGTTGGATGATTGAATATCAATAAGAAGGTCGAATTTGAAGATGATTATAGCCTAATCCTAATATATTTCCTTTTCTGAATGGCATTGACCCTAAATATCTCAATAGATTTGTAAGTTTACACTTTCTTGTTCTTTGTATTTTGCATGCTAATATGTCGGGTTCATTGATTATGTCAAGATACGGCTACTAAAGCAGATGTTGAAGGGAAATTGAATAAGGTATCAAATCTCCACCGTAGCAATGATGAACCTGTTTAGAGTAGAATGCTTATTTTCGTTGTTGATTAATTATTGAAAAATCCTTAAGATCCCAGTGATATATAAGATTTGCATTTTGCAGTTCAGTGTAACAATTTTGAACATCATTTTTCGGTGAAAGGAAAAAAGTTGGTATTTACTGTTTGCTGTTTTTGATTGGTAGAAAATTTTTCAACTGAATTTTATTTAAACTATCGTAATAAATTGAATTTCAACACATTATTTATAAGAATTATAAATAAAACTAATTTCATGGGGAGCGCTACAGTTGATATTACTATACGAACAAAAAATAATGGTAAACGATGAAGAAAAATCATCGGAACTAAAAATTATGAGGAACATCAAATGTGAAACATGAAAGAATGATAAAAGCAAAGAAGCAACTGGATAGTGGTGGATATCCCACTTGAATTGTCTTACATGACTTTTAGCGGTGCTTTTACTAAAAACGCCGCTAAAGAACATGACTTTTAGCGGCGATTGTGGCAGAGCACCGCTAGCGGCATTTGTGGGGAAAAACGCCGCTAAAGGTCATGTTCTTTTGCGGCGTTTGTGGGGAAAGCGCCGCAAAGGTCATGTTCTATAGCGGCGTTTGTGGGTAAAGCGTCACCAAAGGTCATGTTCTATAGCGGCGCTTGTGGGAAAAGCGCCGCTAAAGGTCATGTTCTGTAGCGGCGTTTTTACACATAAACACCGTAAAATTTAGCGGTGTTATCTATAGCGGCATTTTTTGTGGCACTTTGATCAGCGCAAATTGTTTTAGCAGCGCTTATAGGCCCAAAAAAATGCCGCTAAAAACCTGTTTGGCTGTAGTGATAGATGCAGGGGGAAAACGCCAAAAGATCAGCCCCAAGGAAGAAGGAACATGAAGTGAATAACGCGAGCTTATATAATAAAGGGTATTCCAAACCGGTCACTGTAGGCCAGTCAAGAGCCATAACTACCAGCCATCAGGGCCCCCCGAGGCAAGAATCTAACTCAATGCCGAGCACAGAAAGACTTCAGTTCACACCTATCCCGATGATATATAGGGAGCTGTATCAGAGTTTGTTTGATGCACATGTGGTATCCCCATTCTACTTGAAACCCATGCAACCTCCGTTCCCATAATGGTATGATGCGAACGCTCAATGTGAGAATAACGGAGCACTTAATTGAGAACTGCACTGCATTTAAAAAGTTGATTGAAAGGTTCATTAAGATGGGAATTGTAAAATTTGACGACCCACTAGGACCTAATATAGCAGGAAATCCGTTACCCAGTCATTCTGATAAAGGGGTAAACGCGATAATTGAGAGTGGAAGTAAGAGAACTGATGAGTCACTAAACTAACTAAACTCACGACAAAGGCAAACACACCTATCGTATAGTAGTATAGCTATGGTGAGTCAGGAATATCGTATCCACGAGGACTAAAAGTACTAGTAATTACTATCTTTTTATTATCTAGCCTATAAAATTAAAGGGTATATTTTTAATCTAAATTTAACTAAACTAATTATTAAGAACGTGACAGAGAATAGAATGAGAAAATACTTGATTATAACCAAAGAAAAAGACAATACCCAGGAAAGAATCCACCTAGACTTCACTTATTATTCTAAATCTGAATTAGACGATTTATTCACTTGTCTTGATTCGTAGAAATCCCTAATTTATGTTAATATCTCTTTCAAGAATAAGAACAACTGACTCTAGGTTGATTAATTGAAATCTCTTTCAAATTAAAACTCCTATTGTCGCATTAACTCGATCTATGGATTCCCCTATTAGATTTGACTCTAATCCGGTAGATTTATGTCATCCTATTTCTAGGATTGCAGGCAACTCCACCCAATTATGCTAGATCTACTCTTAAACAGAGACTTTTGCTCCACTGAAATAAGTACATCACACTTGCATTAATATCCTGAAAATATTAAAGCAAGAAATAAGCATACATAATTGAGAACAAGAACAAGTATTTATCATATAATCAAGAAAATCAAATAATAAGATCCATCATAGGTTTCATCTTCCCTAGGTATCTAGGGAATTTAGTTCATACTTTGGGAGGAAAACATCTCAAAATTAGGAAAACAACAAAACATAAAGAAACCAAAAAATAGCTCGTTTTGTCCGATTTTGGCCCGTTTTCCACTCCTTTTGCTCCCCTATGCTCTCCCAAGTATATAAACATGAAATTAAAGGATTATGAGAATCAAATTTCACTCAATTATATAATAAATCATTCAAAAATGCATCAAGAATGAGATTAAAACATGTTAATTTTATGGCTTATCAAGAACCAAAATTGATGTGGCGGAAGTAAAAACCTTACTAAGATGGGTTTGGAAAAAAATGGTAAAGGGGGGATTAATCATGCAAGATTTAGAGGAGAGACCCAGAGGAGCGAAGAACTACTGTGAGTTCCACACTGAAGAGGGTCATGAAATCCAAGAGTGCATTGAGTTCAGAGCCCTAGTACAAAATTTGATGGATAACAAAGAAATTGAATTTTATGAAGATGTCAAGGGTTTAGAAAAAGGATATGTCTGCGCCTCAGATGAATGGTCAATAGAGAAGGTCCATAAGGTCAATCATCCGGTGGTGATTAGTTCACAGTCGAGAAATAATGAACGGGAATACAGGTTACGCCGAGAGTCATAATTCAGAAACCCGTGGCTTTTCCCTATAAGGATAGCAAAATGGTTCTGTGGAATTATGACTGCAACGTGATGATCCAAGGAGATGCGAACTCAGTTGGCGCTGCAGAAGAGAGCCAAGATATCAGTTTCTACACGTGTAGTGGGAGGCGTTATGACCCTGCGGGTACAAGAACCGAGCCCGTTAAAGGAAAAACCCCAGCAGTTGACATAAGAATGAAAAGACGGCTAGACTTGAATCACTAGTTAACGAGCCAGTACTAAGAACGAGGCTAGGGAATTCCTGAAATTTTTAAAGCATAGCGAGTATAGTGCTGTAGAACAGCTACACAAACAACCAGCTCGCATATCAGTACTAGCCTTGCTCTTGAGCTCAGAGACTCATCGTAGCACGTTGATGAAGGTGCTGAATGAAACTTATGTCGCTGATGATATCTCTGTGAACAAGCTAGATCGTTTGGTTAATAACATAAGCGCCGATAATTTCATCTTTTTTTAATGACGATGAAATACCCCCAGGGGGCATGGGATCTACAAAGGCTTTGCACATCACCACCCGCTGCAAAGGATAGACATTGCCAGGGGTGTTAATTGATAATGGATCTGCACTGAATGTCTTGCCCTTATCCACACTGAATAGGTTGCCTGTGGATAGCTCTCATATGAAGACGTGCCAAAACATAGTGAGAGCATTCGATGGTACAAAAAGGAGGGTGATGGGAAGGATTGATATACCTCTTTTGATAAGTCCAAACACGTATGAGGTAGATTTCTTGGTGATGGACATCAAGCCTTCTTATAATTGCTTGTTGGGGAGGCCTTAGATTCACTCAGTAGGGGCAGTGCCGTCGTCACTGCACCAAAAGCTAAAGTTGGTAACAGAGGGTCGACTGGTAACGATAAACGCGGAAGAAAACATTATTGCATCTGTAACCAGTAATGCACCATACATAGGGGCAGACGGAGAAGCGATAAAATGTTCCTTTCGATCGCTGGAATTTGTGAATACAACCTACATCGTCAAAGGGAACAAGATCCCGATGCCCAAAATATCCAAAACTACGAGGATGGGCCTGCAACTGACAGTTGGGAAAGGAGCCTTACCTGGGAAAGGACTCGGAAAATACTACAAAGAAGGGTCGAGACACCAATTCCGATAGACAAGCAAGACCGCTTTGGCTTAAGATACAAGCCAGATGTAAGGCAAAAGAAGACAGAGCTGGAGAAGAAGTAAGAAAGGAGAAGAGCGCGACTGAATGAGGGAGAGATCAAATGGAAACTGATGACTTTTCCCCATATATCCAGAACTTTCATGTCAAGAGGAACTATTCACCCTGAACGGAAGACGTCAAGAAAAGAAATTGCAGAAGAAATGTTGGGAAATCTGAACATCAATGCCATATCCAAAGAAAGAATTGAGAGAGAAAATTTATCAAGCATCTACCCCTATGTACCTGGAAGTGTTCTGAACAATTGGACTGCGAAAGAAATTCTTATAGTTTTTAGAGCTAATTCAGAGTAATGTTCAAAACACGCTTATTGCTCTAAGCCTAGGAGCAATAAGAATCCTTTTGTGAAATAGGCTTATGTCCAACATCTTTATTTCAATAAAATGCTTTTTTGTTTATCATCTTAAGCAAATATTCTTTTATTCTTTCCATTTTATTCATAATCATACCATACAGATACTTATTCTTAGATTCTTTTGTTCTTTGGATCTTCATCCCTATAACAGGTTTCCAGATATCAATGATATGAGCGACGCTGCTACTGACTCAGAGTCTCTTTTTGAGCAAGATATGTGTACGGAGGATTCTCAGGATTCTGAAGATGGTTGAGACTATAATCTATCTTCTGATCTGTTGAGGATGGTATAATAAAATGATAAACAAATCCTACTTTGCAAGGAGTCAGTAGAAACTGTGAGTTTAGGAGAGGAAAAAAAGGTGAATATTGGAGCTTGCATTGTCACAGAGACAAAGCGAGACCTCATTGAGTTACTCTAAAAATTCAAGGATGTCTTCGCATGGTCATATCAAGACATGCCCAGGTTAAGTACTGATATCGTGGTACACTGGCTCCGCATAAAGGAAGAGTGTAGGCCAGTTCAACTCTGAAGGATGAGGCCCGACGTTTTGCTTAAAATAAAAGAGGAGGTCAAGAAGCAATTCGATGCTGGTTTCTTACAAGTGGTTAAATACTCAGAATAGGTAGTCAATATCGTCTCCGTTCGTAAAAAAGATGGGAAAGTAGGAATGTGTGTAGACTACAGGGATTTGAACAAAGCCAGCCCGAAAGATAATTTCCCATTGCCTCATATCGACACCTTAGTGGACAACACGACAGGTTACTCACTGTTCTCCTTCATGGATGGTTTCTCAGGATACAGCCAGATAAAGATGCATCCTGAAGACATGGAAAAGACCACATTCGTAACCATGTGGGGAACATTTTGCTATTAGGTGATGTCATTTGGATTGAAAAATGCGGGAGCAACGTATCAAAGAGCCATGGTAACCTTGTTTCATGACATGATGCACAAAGAAATTTAAGTTTATGTCGACGACATGATTGCAAAATCCAGAATGGAAAAAGAGCATGTGCAAGTCTTAAGGAAATTGTTTCTAAGGTTGAGAAAATTCCAGCTAAAGTTCAATCCAACAAAATGTACCTTCAAGGCTAGGTCGGGAAAATTACTAGGATTCGTGGTCAGTGAAAAGGGGATTGAGATCGACCCGGATAAAGTCAAAGCTATACAGTAGCTACCTCTGTCGCGTACCCAAAAAGAAGTTCGAGGTTTCTTAGGGAGTTTAAATTACATCGCTCATTTCATTTCACAACTAACGGAGAAATGTGACCCCATATTCCGTCTCCTTAAGAAACACAATCCAGGTGTATGGGATGAGGAGTGCCAGAAAAATTTTGACAAGGTCAAACATTACTTATCTAGCGCCTCTGTGCTGATGCCACTCAGTCCAGATAAGCCACTGATACTGTACTTGGTAGTATTTAGAAATTCCATGGGATGCGTACTGGGCCAACATGATGAGTCAGGAAGAAAAGAAATAGTGATATATTACCTCAGTAAGAAGTTTACTAAATGTGAGACAAGATATTCGTTAATTGAAAAGTTGTGTTGCGCCTTAAACTGGACAACTCGAAAACTGAGACAGTACATGTTGTACCATACAACTTGGCTCATCTCAAAATTAGACCCTCTAAAGTACATGATTGAGTCGATTGCTTTGAATAGAAGAATAGCCCGGTGGCAAATTCTGCTTTCCGAATTTGATATAGACTATGTGAACCAGAAGGCTATAAAAGGGAGTGCAATAGTAGAATTTCTGGCCAGTAGAGCTCTAGAAGATTACGAGCCTTTGAACTTTGATTTCTCGAATGAAGATCTAATGTATGTTGCAACCACTGAAAAAACTCTCAAGAAGGTCATCATTGGAAGCTAAACTTCGACGGAGCCTCAAACACTGTGGGTAACAGAATCGGGGCAGTCCTAGTATCCCCAAACGGAGATCATTATCCTTATACTAGTAAATTGGATTTTGATTGTACGAATAATATGGCAAAATACGAAGCATGCATCATGGGTATCCGTGTAGCCATAGAATGCAAAATTAAAGTATTAGAAGTATATGGGGATTCTGTATTAGCGATCTATCAACTCAAAGGTGAATGGAAGACGAGAGACCCCAAATTGATCAATTATCAAAGGTTGGTACTTGAGTTAATTGAGGAGTTTGATGATATCACCTTCTGCTAGCTCTTGCGAGATGAAAACCAGATGGCCGACGCCTTGGCTACTTTAGCTTCCATGATCAGAGTGAACAAATAAGAGGATGTAAAGCCTATCTAGATGAGTATTTATGAGGCTCCGACCCATTGTTATAATATCGAAGAGGAAGAAAAGGACAATCACCCTTAGTACCACGATATACTGCGATATGTGAAAAATCGTGAATACCCTGACCAAGCAACTGAGAATGATAAAAGGACGTTGAGAAGACTGGTCAGTGACTATGTCTTAGATGGGGAGATCCTATACAAAATAAGAAAGGATTAGGTGCTACTAAGATGTGTGGACGCTGTAAAGGCTAAAAAAATCTTGGAAGAAGTCCATTAGGGTGTCTGCGGAACACATGCTAATGGTTTTACAATGGCTAGGCAAATCATTAGATTCAGATATTATTGGTCCACCATGGAAGGGGATTGTATTAATTATGCCAAGAGATGTCATAAGTGCCAAATTTATAGAGACAAATTCATGTGCCTCCTTCACATCTTCATGTTATGACTTCCCCATGGTCTTTCTCTATGTGGTGCATGGATGTCATTGGGCCGATCTCGCCAAAGGCTTCTAATGGGTATCGATTCATCTTCGTAGTCATTGATTACTTTACCAAGTGGGTAGAGGCTACTTCATATGCAAACGTAACAAAGTCGTTAGTCAGCAAATTCTTAAAGAAAGAGATCATATGTTTGTATGGGATGCTAGAAAGGATTATATCTGACAATGCATTAAATTTGAACAACAGCACGATAGCGGAGGTCTGTAGTCAATTTAAGATCAAACACCATAATTTGTCACCATATCGCCCAAAAATGAATGGTGCTGTGGAGGCAGCCAATAAGAACATTAAGAATATCGTGGGGAAAATGACTGAGACTTATAAAGATTGGCATGAGAAGTTACCATTTGCCCTCTATACCTATCGAACATCTGTCAGAACCTCTACCGGGGCAACGCCTTTCTCTTTGGTTTATGGAATAGAAGCGGTTTTGCCCATTGAAGTCGAGATTTCTTCCCTCCGAGTTTTGTCAGAACTAAAGTTAGATGAAGCAGAATGGATCCAGTCTCGATATGATCAGTTGAACTTGATCGAAGAAAAGAGGCTAAGGGCTATCCTTCATGGTCAGATGTACCAAAAACGAAAAATGCGAGTTATGACAAAAAGGTTTGCCCTAGAGAATTCCATGAGGGGGCTGGTATTGAAAAAGATCATTCCCATACAAAAAGACTTTAGAGGAAAGTGGATGCCAAACTGTGAGGGACCTTATGTGGTAAAGAAAGCCTTTTCTGGAGGAGCTCTAATTTTGACCGAGATGGATGGCAAAAACTTGCCTAATCCTGTGAATTCTGATTCAATCAAGAAATACTTCACCTAAAAAAAGAAAGGAAAAATGAGAGGCCAAGGCAAAAACCCGCAAAATGCACCTTGAGACCAAATGGGTTTTGAGTTGAAAACCCGGAAAAAGGGCAGCTCAAATTTTGATTGAAGATTGAACATGTGATGGTAGGGTTTTCTCAAAAGGAAGAACGTTATGCCTTGGGGCATCAACGAAGTACTCTGGATCTCCTAAACACATATCAAACTCAAGATGGTCCTCAAGAAGTTTGTGCAAAGAAGCTCATGTTGCGATATTTGGGGCACCTAATTTCATCTTACTCATTTTGTATTTTAGCAACGTTTGCTATTTTGATTAATCCATTCATTTCGAGCCTTGCTCCCAATAAATTTCAATCTTGTCCATTGTTACAATCTTTTTCAAGCATTTTTCATTGAAATAATGATTAATGGACTAATAATATTCAAGCAAAAGGATTTCTTGCATATTGCTCTGAAAGGTTTTCTAAATAGTACAAGGATCTGAAACAGGACCACTAGTCAGAACTAACCAAACTTGAGAGTTGGAAATATTTGGGAAATAATAATCTAAATTGTGATTATTTCTTTGGGTTCTCTGTCAAATATACCAGCTGAACAAGAGGGCAGGGTAATACGTCAGTGATAGAACCTTGATGAACAACAAGCAATGTCAACCTAAACATTAAAAGGGGATCATTCTAAAAATAATGACATTCAACATTCATGCAAATATCATTCATACACATCTAGTTAGGAGCATTTGATTCATTCTAATCATAACATCCTAACCACTCGACATAAAGATAGGCCCATGAAATGAATTCTACAGGTCATGTTCCCCAGAGAACGGTGTAACAAATGAGTGAAACCACAAATCCTATACCCTGAAGTTACAGTGGGACCGATTTAAGTCATCGTGGCGGATCTTATCTCCCTGAAGTTGCAGTGGAGCAGATTAAAGCCACAAACCTTATCTCCCTGAAGTTGCAGTGGAGCAGGTTGAAGTTACAAATCTCATCTCCCTGAAGTTACAGTGGAGTAGATTGAAGATACGAGTCTCATCTCTCTGAAGTTGCAGTAGAGTAGATTGAAGATAGCAAATCTTATTTCCCTGAAGTTGCAGTGGAGTAGATTGAAACTAAATCCTTTACCTCTAAAGTTGCAATAGGTCGGATTAAATCAACCGTAGCGAATCTTATCTCCCTAAAGTTGCAGTAGAGTAGATTGAAGCGACAAGTCCTATACCTCTGAAGTTGCAGTGGGTCGGATTAAATCTACCATAACAAATATTATCTCCCTGAAGTTGCAGTGGGTCGGATTAAATCTACCATAACAAATCTTATCTCCCTGAAGTTGCAGCGGAATAGACTAAAGCTACAAGTTACAAATCTTATCTCCCTGAAATTGCAGTGGAGCAGATTGAAGATACGAATCTTATTTCCCTGAAGTTGCAGTGGAACATATTAAAGCTAAAAATTACAAATCTTATCTCCATGAAGTTGCAGTGGAGTAGATTGAAACGATAAGTCCTATACCTCTGAAGTTGCAATAGGTCGGATTAAATCTATCATAGCAAGTCTTATCTCTCTGAAGTTGCAGTAGAGTAGACTAAAGCTACAAGCTACAAATCTTATCTCCCTGAAGTTGCAGTGGAGCAGATTAAAGCTACAAGTCTAATCTCCCTGAAGTTGCAGTGGAGTAGATTGAAGCAACAAATCCTATACCCCTGAAGATGCAGTAGGATGGAATGAGGCTACTTGAAGAAGAGAAGCACCAAAGAAGTCGAGACTCAGCAGGACCAGACAAAATTGGCCCCTTTTTAAAGTCATTGCTCCATTCCCGTTACACGACAATGAGCAAAGAGGGGCAGCTGTAGTGGGCCTATTTTGCCCGGGCCCAAACCAGGAACTCAAATACAAAAATATAAAACCAAAATAAAAAATTAAATAATATTAATGGTCCAATATCAAAGTCCAGTCCATTTACAAATACAAACAGCTCAAATACAAAAAAACCCTAATGGCCCAACAAGCCCAAAACCTAAATTGTTTTCAGCAAAAAAAAGAAGAAGAAGAAGAAGAAGAAGAAACCCTAGCCGCATGTTTGCGCCGTGCCGCTTCTCCGCGTGCGATCTGACATCTCTCTGCCACCACCACCATCAGCCACTCCGCTGCTACTGTCACCAGCAAAAAAGAACAAACATGCAACAGAAGATAGCAAAAAAGCAGTAGAAACAACAAAGAAAATACAAAAAAATAGTAATGAACAGTCTTGTAATTCGGCTATAAAAAAGGCCATAACGGCTACCATGTAATTTTTTACAGACATAAAAAAGAGTAATCAAAAACAAAATTCAAAAATAAAAACGGTGATTTTTTTCTTTTATTTTTTACGAATTTATTTTATAAAAGAATATAAAATAGAAATAAAAAAGGGGTCGAAAACCTACCTGGTTCTTCACGCCCTGCTACCGTGAGTGGCTAAGGACCGTCATCTCCGATGAAAGATGACATTTTTCGGATAAGGGGTTTTCGAAATCCAGAGAACCGAAAGGTTCTCTAGGGATTTCTGCTATTTTGATGATTTCTTTAAAAACAACAACCCTAGATCTGGATTTGGGAGGATCGAAAGGCTAAAAAGGGCTATTTTAGTGTTTTCCGGCCACCGGGAACAGCGGAGTCCGTCGCCGGAGACCGGCAGCCGCCTTGGGCCTCGCCGGACCTGATGGCCGGACAAAAGAGGGGCTGGAGAGAAAACAAAAAAAAGGCTAAGTGTTTTTTTTTTTTAAAAAGGGTTTCAAAATGATTTTTTTGGTTATTTTTTAACTTATATAGCTGGTGGTGCAAAACAACGCCGTTTTAAGGCGTTCTGAAATGCCCTAAAACGTCGTCGTTTTGGGGCTGACCCGATCCGCCTAGAGGATCCGCGCGTTTTTAACTAATGGTCTATTTGCGTGATAGGTCCTTCCGCTTTTTGGAAGATTCACCTATCAGTGTTTTTTTATCTTTTAATTTTTCCACGAAATTTTAATTTTATTTCTTTTTAGTCCTCTGAGAAACGGTGCGCATATGGACAAGGGTTATTTTCCTATTCGGTCCCTGTCATGTTTAGCGAGTTATATTTTAATCCTTATTAGTCTACTTTGTTATTTATAATTTATACCCCTTATTTTTATTTCAATTTCAATTTGATCATTGGTTTATTTAACTTCAAATTTTTTTTTTATAAACTGTGTCATTTGTTATTTTATTATTTAATTAATTATTTATTTAACTTCAATTTTTAATCAAATGTTTTATTGATATTCACTTATTTATTTATTTATTTACTACTTTCAATATATTTCAAAATTTAGATTTTATTGTTTTTTTTTTGTTATCATTATTATTGTTGTTATTAACATTTTTTATTTTTTATTTACGCATATTATTATCATTATATTTTTATACTTTATTAAGCATATCATGCCATTATTACTACTAATTTATGTCGCATTATTATTATTCACTAAGCATGACTTTTTTTTATTTATTTTTAGTCGTTTTTATACAATACCCGAATAAACTAAATATATACCGTTTTAAGTGTTACGTTAATTTTTGCTCAATGCATAAAAAGAAATTTTTAAAAATAGGCACTATTTCGTATTTGGAGATTCGAGACGTCGTACCCTAACTTACGGGGTTTCGATTTTCTCGTCGAACCTAAATGAGCAAATATCCTTTTAAAATTAAAATACATGATATTTAAATAAAAAATGAAAGGCAAGTTTATTCTCAAGGATTCGAGGTGTCGTGTCTTAACTTACGGGATGTGACATTTTGTTACCTCGAGATGAGCGAGATGAGAGGGTCTTTAACATACGTTTCAATTTATCCAAGTAATTTTAAGTAAAAATAACATTAATACAAAGAGGGATTGTATTTTAAACTCTTTTCAAGTTTTCAACTTTCGACACTAAGATATTAATTAAACAACTAGGTACCAATTTTGGGCATTACGAGGGTGCTAATCATTCCTCGTGCGTAATCGACTCCTGAACTCATTTCTCGAAATTTATAGACCAAAAATCGTTGTTTTAGTAAATCAAACTGTTTATTAAAACGATCAAATTACGAGGTGAACCGATCACACCTCATAAAAAAGGATTGGTGGCGACTCCCATTTTCATTTTTTTATATAAAAGTCGACTTCAAAAAAAATGTTTTGACTACTAATTTTGAGAAATTTTGATTTCGTTTTTAGAAAATTTTAATTAAATCTCTTCGAATTTTTTAATATTTTCATCATATCTTTTTTTTTGAAAATTTTAATTAAATTCTATTAAAAATTTTAAAAATTCTCATTAATCTCACCAAAATTTTTAAATAATAATTAGACACTCAATCTTTTTCTAAAAAATTCTCATTAGACTCATTAAATTACCAGTAAACTGCTTGTGATAGTATCTCAGTGGGGTTTTACAGTAGAATAGGTAAATTATTATTTCGGTTCGATGGGAAGAAAGGAAGAATAATTTTTTGGTTAAAATATGTTTCAATTTCTTCTATCTCTTTGTATATTTAGAATTTTATTTTATTTTATTTTATTTTATAAAACTTAGTTTTATTTTTAAATTAAAAAAATTCAAAATATTGCACCACTAAAATTCTTTTATTAAATTAAAGTTTATTACACTGTCATTTGTTTTGTTACAAAGTTACCATTAAGTTAAAACTAAAGGGAAGAAGAAAAGAAGAATAAAGAAAAAAAAATTAAATTGATCAAAAAAATAAAGGCACAGGGACTAATTTAACAAATGGAAAATATAAAAAAACTTCATTAAAAGAGATGGAGAATGGAGGAAAACAAAAGAAGAAGCAGAAGAGAATGGAAAATAAATAAATAAAATTTTAAAAAACTTTAAATTGCTCAAAACGAAAAAAATATAGAGACGAATTGTATAATTTAATCTAAAAGATTATTTGAAATAATGATTTACGTGTCACGTCAACTTACGGTTACACTGTTAATGACAATTAACGGCTTAGTAATTAAAATGTTACAACACGTTAATGTAAGTGACTAAAACGTAACATTTCAAATATAAATGATTAAAATGTAATCTGAGATAAATAAAAATAACTATTTTAATAGTTTACCCTTTAAAGAATCATTTAAAATAAAATTTTCATATACCCAATCTAAATAAAATTATTTTTATTTTTAAATGATGTGTTTAAAATAATTAATTTACATGTTTTATGATCTGCGTTTGATCAATAAAAAGAAAATTTTAAATATTTATTAGCTTTAATTTTGAATTTTAAATAGTGTATTTAAAATGTTTGATCTACCTACTCACAAATTAATTTAAGATCAGTACCAAATTCGTTTAAATTTTTTAATTATTAAATGAATTAGTCAATACAATTACTTGTTGTTCGAAATAATATATTTAGGGAAAACATTCATTGTTATTATAATTGTAAACTATGGCAAATTTTTATAGTGATAAATTTCGTGTTGGTCAAATAGTTAGGGTGTTCACTGTTCCAGGTGTGGCTTGAGTTTGAATCGCGCTTATCACGTTGTTGTTAGAGTTTTACCCTATTGTAATTCATCAAAAAAAAATTGATTCAGCCAATTTAAAATATGTTATTAAAGAAAAAGCAATAAACCATATGATGGTGTTGGCTTCGTAAGATCTATTTATTTATTTATTTATAATATTAATATAAATTTTGATAACATCTACTCAATTACCTATAGTCCCTCCCCAAGCCATAAATAAAAAGATAATACGCTTCAGTGTACTCAAACTCACGTCTTCTTACATTGGCAACAATACTCATACCAATCAAGCTAAGACTCATTCAACTTGTTAAATTTATTATTAGAAATAAATAAAAGTAGAGTGAACCACGATTTATACTGGGGAAATTTATTTATTAATTAATAAATTTTAATTTAAACTTAATCATTGGTATTGTAAGGCCCAAATATTGCCCGGGCCCGTACCAAAAACAAAAAAACCAAAAAAATAAACAGTCCAAAATCTAATGTCCATTTACATCAAAACCAAACACAAGCCCAACCATCCTAAGGCCCACTAAACCCCAAAACAGATCAGAAACCCTAGCAATTGCTTTGCGCCCAGCGCCGCCAGCAGCCCCATGCACACGCCACGCACCCGCTCCTCCACATCGTGCGCGTCTCCACGCTCGTGCACTCGGCCACGTCGCCCCGCACCTCCGCAGCGTGCGCCTCCACGATGTTTGCACCTACAAAACATGGGGAAATCGGTTGTAAAAAAAAGGCTATAAAAAGCCAAAATAAAACAGTGTAAAGATTGACGATTTTTAGGAGATACGAGGGCAAAAACACACTACATTTTTTTCAGAGAAAAATCAATACAAAAGAAGTAAATGTAGATTAGCAAAGATGCTTTTTTTTTTCTTTTTCTTTCGAAACTGTTACATATTCTATACTTTTTTTTTTCATATCTTTAGGCCTAATATATATACATATAAAAATACAAAAAAAAAAAAAATTTTTACCTTTTCGAGCTCCGGCCGCTGTATGCAGGCATGCATGTGTGGCAATGGCGCGGAGCTCTTACTGAGGTCCTGCTGAAACGCAGCACAGGCAGAGGGGTTTTAGAGAGGCATTCTGTTTTTTTTTTTTTTTAAAAAGAAGAGGGAGGAATGAAATTTTTTTAAAAAAAGGTTTATATAGGCATCTAAAACGGCGCCGTTTTGGGGCTGGCTTCAATAGCCCAAAACGACGTTGTTTTACTCCATTTGGCCCGCGTGTTGACCCGACCCGGGGAGGATCCGCGTGTTTTCTACGGAAGGGCTAAATGCACTTTTAGCCCTTCCGCTTATTTATTGATTTATAATCACGTTTTTTTATTTACAATTTGGCCCTATATTTCATTTCGATTTCAATTGGGTCCCTTTTGAAGCGCAGCGTTTTGGAGGGAGGGGAAATTTTTCCCTTTAGTCCCTCCTTGTCATTCGCGCATCCGGATAGGTCCTTTTCTTTTATTTGTTTTTAGATTTCGCCCCAAATATTTGGTTTTACGTTCAATTTCGTCCGTTTTTATTTCTTTTGTGATTTTGGGTATTTTTATTATTAATTTTATTATTATTATTATTAATTTTAATTCTCATTATTATTAATATTAATATTATTACTATTATTATTACTAATTTAGTATTACTATTATTTTACTATTATAATTATTATTTTAATATTACTACTACTATTATTTTTTATTTGTAATTAATTTTATAATTATTATTATATTTATCGTATTATTATTTTTATTTTTATTATTATCACTATTATTTTTTTATATATATATTATTATTACTATAATTATATTTATTATTATTATTATTATTATTATTATTATGATGATTATGATTATTATTTTTTATTATTACTATATTATTTTTATTTTTATTTTTACTATTATTATTTGTTTATTAATATATTTTATTATTATTATGGTATTTTTTTTACTTTTATTATTTTTTAATTATTGCATATAGTACTTATTTATTTATTAATTTACTATTAGCTTCTATTTTTGTTACTATTCTCTTTTATTTCATTTTATTTGTTTATTTTGCTTTTATTTTATTGTATTTTATTTCTACCTTTATTATTGTTATTTATATTTTATCACCATTATGTTGTTATACAAACTAGCATTGTAACTTGTTTTACATTTTATTTTAAAATCATATCATATTTTATTCGATACATTACAATTTTCGTTTTGAAATAAGCAAACATTCCGTGTTCTAAGATTCGAAAGAAATCGTACCTAACTTACTTTGGTTTGATTTTCTCATCGAATCTAAAGAACCTATTATTTTCCTTTTAAAATCAAAGCACATGGTTAAATAAAAACTTATTCTTGAAAATTCGAAACGTTGCATCCTAACTCACTGGATGTGACATTTCGTCATTTCGGGATAAGGATTTCTAAAAAAAATAAAGGCAATGTTCTGAAATTGGTATTTTGAGAAATTGTGCCCTAACTCATTGGGTTCCAATTTTTCATTTGACCAAAATAACCGAATATCCTTCTTAAGCTTAAATACGAGTTTTAAAAGTCGAAAGACAAGCTCAGTTTTGGGAACTCGAAATGTCGTACCCTAACTTACTGGGCGTGACATTTTACTTCTTCGAAATAGGAGGGTCTTAGCATCCATTTTAACTTATTCAAGTTTTCTTTTAAATAAAGAGGATCATATTTTAAAATCTTTCAAATTTTCGACATAAAGACATCAAATAATCAATTAGGTACCAATTTTGGGCGTCACGAGGGTGCTAACCCTTCCTCGTGCGTAATCGACTCCCTAACCTGTTTTTCTAAATTTCGTAGACCAAAACTGTCGTTTTAATAAATCAAAATATTTTAACGATAAATCTCAAGGTGACCCGATCACACCTCAAAAAGGATTGGTGGTGACTCCATTTTCATTTCCAAAGTCGACCCTGTTTTCTAAACAAAAAAATGGTCTCGATAGCTTGGCGACTCCGCTGGGGACCTGCTAAGAGAGTCAAGCCGTAAATTGATTAACTTCTGTCCTTTTGACGAAAGTTGAAAATCAGATGTTGAAAATCAGATTTGAAAATTATGATTCTTTTATTGCATTTGTTTGGGTCATTTAGTTGGTTGTGATTTGAGTTTTTAGGGTACTCTTGCATCATATCGCATAAAGACCATACGGTTTTACCCTATTTAAGTGGGAGTGAGAAGCTACTCCTTCGTGAGGTTTTCACCTCCGTGCAGGATAGTGGATCGCTTTCGGGATACATCCGTACCTATGTCTTCGTGAGATTTTCATCTCACAATGCAGCCATAGGAAATGTATTCCCTGAAATGAACTCGGTCGTATGAGCCTATAATGGGTGAGGATCGAGGAATCTGCCGGTTCAGGTATCTCTGCTTTAGAACCAAACCGCATGTAGAAAGCCCTAAGAGCTTACCCTAGGTAGAACTACGCCAAGCCCTAGCAATCACCCAGACAGGTGCTTGATTATTTGTTGTTTGCCTTGAATTTTATTTTTGGTATATTATACTGACTTGTTGTGTTTTATTTTGGCTGTGATTGCATGTCATTTCATTTTAAAGAGGTGTCGATTCACGTTCGATTATTAATTTAGGAAGCTTATCATTGAGAACGAATTTTTTGATAAAGTGAAAGATAATGCGGCTGTCCGTATATGGTCAGAGAAAACGCAATTAGAGAAATGGGACATCCTAGCCGAGGGATATACATCGGAGTTATGTGATTACACCCATATTAGTGTGACACAAAATAATCTTCAGGAATTAAAAGAGATATGGGACCAGTGGGATGAAGAGACTAAGCAGTTGTTCTATGGTAATTATGGGGATTTGCCTCACTTACTTGATATCAAGGTAGACGAGCATTTATTCCGGGCCCTCACTCAGTATTGGAATCTTGCCTATAGTTGTTTTACCTTTGGGAGGGTAGATTTGGCACCCACTGTAGAGGAATATACAGCTTTACTTCGTTGCCTGAAGATCCAAGTCGATAAGGCCTATTCGAGAGCCGCTTATATTCTGACCTTTTGGAAGAAGTTGATGAATATCACAGGGATGAGTGAGCAGTGGATTGCAGCGAGGGTCAAGCAAAAAGGTGAGTGTAAATGCATCCCATGGAGGAATTTGAGGGATTTGATTCTAGTGCATCCTAATACGAAGAAGAGAGTTGACGTTTTTGCTTTGAGCATCTATTGTTTAATGGTTTTCCCTAGGGCATTAGGGTATGTAGATGAGGCGGTCTCGGATCTCTTCGACCGACTTGAAAAAGGGGTCACACTTGTTCCTGCGATCTTGGCCGAGACATTTAGATCTTTGAATGCATGCAGGAGAGCCGGTGAGGGTAGATTTATAGGATGTGCGCAGTTATTGTTAGCTTGGTTCTATAGCCATTTCTAGAAGGTGGATAAAGTTTTTTATCGGGTTTTTTTCTGAGAATTACTCCCCGTTAAAGGAGTTAGTAGCCACGCCCAAGAGAGATGACATATCAGAAGAAAATTGGATCGCGCTTCTTCGGAATATCCAGGAAGATGACGTTGAGTGGAGAGCTCATTGGTTGGTTCTCGACGAAATTCTTTACCGATGTGGGGATTTTGATTGGGTCCATCTGCTGGGAATTTGGGAAGCCGTTGGGTATGCTCCTTTGCTTGTGCTGAGGCAATACAGATCAAGACAGTTCATACCGGCAACGCATGGGCTAGCTTAGTGTGAATTTACGTATGGAGGAGATAACTACAAGAAAAAGGGTTAAAGGGATTTCTAGTGCTTGGAATCAGACTCGCCGGATGAAAAGAGTCGCTGTAGGTTCGATGACGACCCTCAAATATGATGCATGGCAGAGTAGAAGAATCAATGATAATATCTCCAGACCGAGACAATATTGCGCTCGACCGATGGAGGAATACCTACAAATAGTCCCTTCCGAGTTGGAAATCATAAAACAGGACTTCGAAAATAGAAATTCAGAGTTAGGAAAAAAGATAGAACAAATGGAGGAAGAAAAAGTGCATTTGAGGTTAGATATTGATGTCCAGAAATTAGAGGCTGAGAAACTGAGAAAAGGGAAGAGGAAGGCCGATGAAGATTTGGACAGTTTAAAGACAGAGTACAAGAAGTTGCATTCATCGATGAGAACTGCTGGGTTGGGTAAAACCTCAGAACAATGGCGCCAAGAAATTCAAGAAGAGAAGGCTAAGGTTGACCAGTGGAAGAAGAGGCTTCATGATGCTCAAGCACGAGAGGATACTCTGAAAAAGACTGTGTTTGAGAGCCAAAGCGAAAAGGAAATGTTAAGAGCTCGAGTACCAGAACTAGAGAAGACATTGTGTCGAAGCCGTAACTCTGCGGTGAAACTGGAAACAAGCCTAAACAAGATAGAAGATTTGAAAGGAAAGGTGGGAGAGCTCGAAACGGCGCTGCAAAATAGTGAACTCCGGGTGCAACTATTGGAGGTAGATAACGAGCGATGGGAAGAACAGTATCAACGATCTCAAGACCAGGTCAGAGAAAGAGATTACGTAATGGGCGAAGCTGTGGCTCAGATACGAGAAGTGGCTGATCATTTACAAGCTTTAGCGGTTCAAGCTGATGTGTTAAGTGTGAAATATGAGCTAGAGTCGGACCGGGGTCGAGAGCTAGCTTGGCTTCTTAAGAAAGTTAAAGCTTTGAGCATAAGGGCTAGGCCGTATATGTGATTTTGTTTTATGTAAGGGATTTTGTTTTCTTATAAAATTATTCTAAAAGAAATTGAGCCAGAATCGACACCTTTTATTTTTGTATTCATATCATGCATTTGCATTACATCGCATCATATGCATTAAATGTCATAAAAGAACCCTATTAACTAGAGATCATATTATAGTTGCCCTGGAACATCACTATTACACTCGAAGAAAAATGAAAGTCACAGATCAAAGGTTAGAAAGATTAGAACAGATGCAGAAGGAGATGCAAGACCAATTGCAAACTCAGATGCAAGAGCAGTTGGCTAAGATCCAACAGGATATGAGGGATCAAATGCTGGAATCCCAGAGAAGCATGTTGAGCCAGTTAACACAGTTGTTGACTGGAGGGCCTGATAAAGGAAAGAGGCATATGGTCGATACCGGAGACGATAATGAAGACTCTGCTTATCCTCCAGGTTTTGCCCCGGTGAATTCCCAAGTACAACCACCAAGAGTGTCTGTTAATATCAAACCCCAAGATGCTCCAAGACCAAAGACGGCCAGTGTAAACTTCCCATGAGCTTGAGCTCCAACCCCAGAGATAATTTGGCAAAACTAATGGTCCCTGACTTCGATGATGCAGCAGAAGGGGAAAAATAAGGCATGAGCTTCAAAGCAGATTCGAAGATCGATGCAAATGGTTGGAGGAGAAGTTCAAAATATTGGAAAGCGCTGATTACTAATGCGAAGTGGATGCTAAGAAGTTTGAGTCTGGTCTCGGATCTGGTACTCCCTCCAAAGTTCAAAATGCCAGAGTTCGAAAAATACAACGGAACCAGCTGCCCCGAGGCCCATATTACAATGTTTTTTCGGAGAATGACGGGACATGTCCGCAACGACCAGTTGTTGATTCACTGTTTCCAGGATAGTCTGACTGGAGCTGCAGCGAAATGGTACAATCAGTTGAGTCGTACTCAAGTCAAATCATGGAAGGACTTAGCACAGGCCTTCATGAAGCATTATGGCCATGTGACTGATAAAGCGCCTTACAGGATCACGTTACAAAACATGAAGAAAAAGTCGGGCGAAAGTTTCAGGAAATATGCCCAGAGGTGGAGGGAAGTCGATACACAAGTCCAACCGCCCCTGCTAGAGAAAAAAAAACAACCATGCTCTTCATTAATACCCTGAAAGCACCTTTTATCAATCACATGTTGAGGAGCGCAACTAAGAGTTTCGCAGACATAGTGATGTCTGGTGAAATGATAGAGAATGCGATAAGGTGCGGAAAAATAGAGGCTGGAGAAAACACGAGAAGATCAGCTCCGAAGAAAAGAGAAAATGAAGTAAGCAATGTGAGCTCGGGTTATTCAAAACCCATTACTATCAATCAACCGAGGGCGGTAGCCACGGGCTAGCAGGCCTCACCAAGGCAAGAGCCCAACACGAAGCCGAATACAGAGAAAGTCCAATTTACTCCTATACCAATGACGTATAGGGAGCTGTATAAAAGTCTGTTCGATGCACATGTTGTAGCCCCTTTCTACTTGAAACCGTTGTAACCCCCATATCCTAAGTGGTATGACACAAATGCTCAGTGTGAATACCATGCAGGAATCGTAGGACACTCGATAGAAAAATGCACCTCATTCAAAAGGTTAGTCGAAAGGCTTATTAAAGCGGGTGTCGTAAAATTCGAAGATGCACTTGGTGTGGGAAATTCGTTACCCAGTTATACTGATAAAGGGGTAAACGCGATAGTCGAGAATATGGGAAAGAGAATCAAACTGAATGTTGCTGGAGTAAGGACCCCATTGAGGAAGGTCTGGAAGCAAATACGGGAAAGAGGGTTAGTTCCGCAAGGGTTAGGGAGCAAATCCAAAGATGCGAGGAATTACTGTGAGTTCCACAATAATGAGGACCATGAGATTTAGTAATGTAGCGAATTCAGGGCCCTAGTGCAAGGGTTAATGGATAACAAAGAGCTGGAGTTCTTCGACTCTACTGAATGAGAAGACGTGTACACTGCGGAAGGAGGGTCAGTAAAGAAAGTCTTCGAGGTCAGTCACCCAGTGGTGATCATCACACGACCGAGAATCAATGAAGCAGGAGCGAGAGTGGCACCTAGAGTTGTAATTCAGAAACCCGTGGCTTTTCTTTATAAGAATAGCAAGAGGGTGCCTTGGGATTATAACTGCATTGTGACAGTTTCGGGAAAGGAGAGTTCGGCCAGCACGCCAAACACAGAAGCCAAACCCATAAAAAGGAAATCCTTTATGACCAGACAAGGAGAAGAGAAGTCAGAATCACTGGTTAATGAACCAGTAATGGAAAATGAAGCTAAAGAGTTTTTGAAGTTCCTAAAACACAGTGCGTATAGTGTTGTGGAACAATTACACCAGCAGCCGACACGTATTTCGGTATTAGCTTTGCTCTTAAACTCAGAGGTGCACCGTAGCTTGCTGATGAAGGTATTGAACGAAACCTATGTCGCTGATGATATTTTGGTAAACAAGCTAGACCGCATTGTTATCAACATAAGTGCCGACAACTTCATCTCTTTCAGTGACGATGAAATACAGCCAGGGGGCATGGGATCCACCAAAGCTTTGCACATCACCATCCGCTGTAAAGGGTAGACATTACCGGGGGTACTAATTGACAATGGTTCAACATTGAACATCTTACCTCTGTCCACGTTGAAGAGATTGCTTGTAGACAGCTCTCATATGAAAACATGCCAAAACGTAGTTAGAGCATTTGATGGTACCGAAAGGAAAGTAATGGGAAGGATAGAGATACTTCTTATGATTGGGCCAAATACATATGAGGTAGACTTCCTAGTGATGGGCATTAAGCCTTCCTATAATTATCTGTTGGGGAGGCCGTGGATTCATTCGGCAGGGGCAGTACCATCATCGTTGCATCAGAAGTTAAAGTTGGTGACAGAGGGCCGGCTAATAACGATAAACGCGGAGGAGGACATTATCGCATCCGTTGCCAGTGATGCGCCATACGTAGAGAGTGTAGCGAAGCAATTGAATGTTTTTTTTAGTCATTAGAGCTTGTGAATGCCACTTTCGTCATCGAGGGAAGCAAGATCTCGGTTCCCAAAATCTCCGAAGCAACAAAGATGGGCCTACAGCTGACAGTGGGAAAAGGAGCATTGCCTGGAAGAGGACTTGGGAAATACCTCTACGGACGGGTCAAAGTACCGGTCTTGACTAGCAAATGGGACCATTTTGGCTTAGGGTATAAGCCAAACGTGAAACAGAGGAAGAAAGAGCTGGAGAGAAGACAAGAGAGACGAAAGGCACGATTGGATGGGTCAGAGGTCAAGTGGGAGCTAATGAATTTTCCCCATATATCCAATACCTTCGTGTCAGGAGGAGTTATCCATCCAGGACCGAAAAGCACGAATGAAGAAACGACTGAAGATATGATGAAGACTTTGAGCATCAACGCCGTATTTGAAGAGGGTCGAATGAAGGAAACTTAGCGGGCATTCGCCCCTATGAGCCTAGAAGTGTTCTGAACAACTAGATTGCGGAGGAAATTCCTATAGTTTTTAGAGCTAACGCAGAGTAATGTTCAAAACACACTTGTTGTTTTAAGCCTAGAAACAATAAGAATCCTTTGTGAAATAGGCTCATGTTCAAACATCTTTATTTTCAATAAAAAAATGCATTTTTGTGTTTCATGCCAGGCAAATATTTTTATTCTCTCATTTCATTCATAATCATGCCATACAAATAAGCCACTCTTAGATTCCTTCTTTGGATATTCTTTCATGCCTACAATAGGTCTCCAGATATCAACGATACGAGCGACGCTGCTACGGATCCAAGATCTCATTTTAAGCAAGATATGTGTTTAGAGGGATCTCAGGATTTTGAAGGTGACAAAGACTGTGGGTTATCTCCGGATTTGTTGAGGAGGGTAGAATGGGAAGAGAAACAGATTCTACCTCATAAAGAGACAATCGAGAGTGCGACTTTGGAAGAAGGGAAAGAGGTGAAAATTGGAACCCGCATAACTAAGGAAACAAAGCAGGACCTCGTTAAACTACTGCAATAGTTCAAAGATGTATTCGCATGGTCGTATCAAGACATGCCTGGGTTAAGCGCTGATATTGCAGTGCATCGCATCCCTGTAAAAGAAGAGTGCAAGCCCGTTCAACAGAAGCTCCGAAGGATGAGACCCGATATCGCAGTAAAGATAAAGGAAGAGGTCAAGAAACAATTTGATGTTGGGTTCTTACAAGTGGTGAATTACTCAGAATGGGTAGCCAATGTCGTCCCCATTCCTAAGAAAGATGGAAAAGTACGGATGTGTGTAGATTATAGAGACTTAAACAAGGCCAGCCCAAAGGACAACTTCCCACTGCCTCACATCGACACTTTGGTGGATAACACGACATGTTACTCATTGTTCTCCTTCATGGATGGTTTCTCTGGATACAATCAGATAAAGATGCATCTCGAAGACATGGAAAAGACCACGTTCATAACCTTATGGGGAACGTTTTGTTACAAAGTGATGCCATTCGGGTTAAAGAATGCGAGAGCAACATACCAAAGAGCCATGGTAACCTTGTTTCACGACATGATGCACAAGGAGATCGAGGTCTACGTCGATGACATGATCGCGAAATCCCGAATGGAAAAGGAGCATGTACAGGTTTTCATGAAACTGTTCTTGAGGTTGAGGAAATTTCAGCTAAAGCTCAACCCAACCAAGTGTACTTTCGGGGCTAGGTCAGAAAAACTATTTGGTTTCGTGGTCAGTGAAAAGGGAATTGAGGTCGACTCGGATAAAGTCAGGGCTGTACAAGAATTACCTTCGCCGCGCACTCAAAAGGAAGTCCGAGGCTTTCTAAGAAGACTAAATTATATTGCCCAGTTCATTTCACAATTGATTGAGAAATGTGACCCCATATTTCGTCTTCTTAAGAAACACAACCCAGGCATTTGGGACGACGAATGCTAGAAGGATTTTGACAGAATTAAACAATACTTGTCTAATACTCCAGTACTAATGCCACCCAGTCCTGATAAACCATTGATTTTGTATTTGACGGTATTCGATAATTCAATGGGATGTGTGCTCGGCCAACACGATGAGACAGGAAAGAAAGAAAAGGCGATATATTACCTCAGTAAGAAATTTACTGTGTGTGAAATGAGATACTCGCCAATTGAGAAATTATGTTGCACCTTGGTCTGGAAAACTCGGAGGTTGAGGCAGTACATGTTGTACCATACGACTTGGTTAATCTCGAAACTAGACCCTCTTAAGTACATTATGAAGTCAACATCTCTGAATGGAAGAATGGCCCGATGAAAAATTTTGCTCTCCGAATTTGACATAGTCTATGTGAACCAGAAAGCGGTAAAGGGGAGTGCAATAGCAGATTTTCTAGCTAGCAGAGCTCTAGATGATTACGAACCCTTGAACTTTGATTTTCACAATGAAGATCTGATGTTTGTAGTGGAAACTGAGGAAGATACCCTAGAAGATCGTCCTTGGAAGTTGAACTTCGACGGAGCGTCAAATGCCGTTGGTAATGGAGTTGGGGCAGTCCTGATATCCCCAAGTGGAGATCATTATCCATTCACTTGCAAGTTGGATTTTGATTGCACAAACAATATGGCAGAATACGAAGCAAGTATCATGGGAATTCGAGTAGCCATAGACCGCAAAGTCAATGTGCTAGAGGTATATGGAGATTCTGCGTTGGTGATCTATCAGCTCAAAGGATAATGGGAAACGAGAGATCCCAAATTGATCAGTTATCGAAAGTTAGTTTTAGAGTTAATTGAGGAGTTTGATAACATCACCTTCTTTTACCTCTCGCGTGATGAAAACCAGATGGCTGACGCCTTGGCCACATTAGCTTCTATGATCAGAGTAAATGAGCAGAAAGGTATGAAGCCTATCCAAATGAATATCTGTGAGGCTCCGGCTCACTGCTACAATATCGACGAGGACAAGGAGAGAGATGGTCATCCTTGGTATCATGATATTTGGCGATACGTGAAGAGCCGTGAATACCCTGATCAAGCAACTGAAAATGATAGGAGAACATTGAGAAGACTGGCCAATGACTATGTCTTAGACGGAGAGATCCTGTATAAAAAGAGGAAGGATCAGGTGCTGTTAAGATGCGTTGATGCTGTTAAGGCTAAGAAAATCCTGGAAGAAGTCCATGAAGGTGTCTGCGGAACGCACGCCAATGGGTTTACAATGGCCAGGCAAATCATGAGATTCAGGTATTACTGGTTCACGATGGAAGGAGATTGCATCCGTTACGCCAAGAAGTGCCACAAGTGCTAGATTTATGGAGACAAGATCCATGTACCTCCTTCACCTCTTCATGTTATGACTTCACCATGGCCTTTATCAATGTGAGGCATGGACGTCATTGGGCTGATTTCGCCGAAGGCTTCTAATTGACATCGATTCATTTTTGTGGTCATCAATTACTTCACCAAATGGGTAGAGGCAGCTTCATATGCCAATGTCACGAAGGTGGCAGTTAGCAAGTTTTTGAAGAGGGAGATCATATGTCGCTATGGTATGCCGGAAATGATCGTATCAGATAATGCGTTGAACTTGAACAATAGCGCGATAGCGAGGGTCTGCAGTCAGTTCAAAATTAAGCACCACAACTCGTCGCCATATCGCCCGAAGATGAATGGTGCAGTTGAGGCAGCTAATAAAAATATCAAGAAAATTGTGAGGAAAATGACTGAGACCTACAAAGATTGGCATAAAAAGTTACCGTTTGCCCTCTATGCCTATCGAACATCTGTTAGAACTTCTACCGGGGCAACACATTTCTAATTGGTTTATGGGATAGAGGTAGTTCTGCCCATTGAAGTCGAAATTCCTTCTCTCCGGGTTTTATTAGAGTTGAAGTTGGATGAAGCGGAATGGATCCAATCTCGGTATGATCAACTGAATCTAATTGAGGAAAAAAGGTTAAGAGCCATCCGTCATGGTCAAATGTACCAGAAGCGAATGATGCGGGCTTACAACAAAAAGGTCCACCCTAGAGTATTCCATGAGGGAGACTTGGTATTGAAAAAGATCTTCCCTATGCAAAAGGACTTCAGAGGAAAGTGGATACCTAATTGGGAGGGACCTTATGTTGTAAAGAAGGCCTTTTCTGGAAGAGCATTGATACTAGCCGAGATGGATGGCAAGAGTCAGCCAAACCCAGTTAATGCGGACTCAGTCAAGAAATACTTCGCTTAAGAAGGAAAATGGGCCAAGGCGAAAACCCGCAAAGGGCGTCTTGAGTTCAAAAAAAAAGGAGAGGCCAAGGTGAAAACTCGCAAAGGGCACTTTGAGACTAAATGAGCTTTGAATTGAAAACCCGTAAAGGGCAATTCAAATTTTTGAGGAGAAATAGGGCATGCGCTAGCCATCCTATACCTGAGTTAACAATGAGGAGATATGCTACATCTTCGGGGCATTGATAAAGTACCATAGATCTCCTAGACACATGCTAAACTCAGAATGGTCTTCAAGAAGTTCGTACAGAGAAGCCAGGCTGTGATATCTGGGGGCACCAATTCCACCCTTACTCATTTTTGTACCTTAGCAAAATTTGCTTCCTTTGCTTAATCCACTCTTTATGGATTTTGTCCCGAATAAATTTCAATTTTATTCATCTCTATAATCTTTTTCAAGCATTTCATATTGAAATAATGATTAATGAACTAATAATGCTTTTATAAAAGAAGTTTTGCATATTACTCTGAAAGTCTCTAAATATTGCAAGAATATGAAACAAGACAATTATTTAGAGCTCACCAAGCTTAAAGGGCTGGGAACACTTGAGAGATAAGGGTCTAAGCAATGACTACATCTTCAGATTCTCTGTTAAAAATATCAGCTGAACAAGAAGACATACGTCAGGGATATCACCTTAACAAACGGCGAGCAATGACAGCCCAAATGTTAAAAATGGATCATTCTCGTGACATTTTGCATTCATTCATACAACATTCATAATACATCTGGTTAGGAGCATTTTTCGATCATGACATCCTAATCATTTGGCATAAGCATATACCCCATGAAATCAATTCTACAGGTAGATTCCCAAGAGGGCGATGTGGCAGAATTAATTAAAATTATAAATTTTGGCGAATATGATCTCCATGTATCGGCAATGGAGCAGATTTAAGCCACTAGCCTTATCTCCTTGAGATAGCAAGTAAGCAGGCTAAAATTACAAGTCTTATCTCCATGTATCGGCAATGGAGCAGACTGAAGATTGTAGATCTTGTCTCCTCGAGAGAGCAGTGGGCAGATCGAAGTTGGCAAATCTTATCTCCATTTATCGGCAATGGAGCAGATTTAAGCCACTAGCCTTATCTTACTGAGATAGCAAGGGAGCAGGCCAAAATTACAAGTCTTATCTCCATGTATCGGCAATGGAGCAGACTGAAGATCGTAAATCTTATCTCCTCGAGATAGCAGTGGGACAGATCGTAGTTGGCAAATCTTATCTCTATGTATCGGCAATGGAGCAGATTTAAGCCACTAGCCTTATCTTCCTGAGATAGCAAGGGAGCAGGCTAAAATTACAAGTCTTATCTCCATGTATCGGCAATGGAGCAGACTGAAGATTGTAGATCTTATCTCCCTAAGCAGTAGTAGAGTAGATCAAAGATGGCGAATCTTACATCTATATAGCAATGGGGTAGATTTAAGCCACCAGCCTTATCCCCCTCAGCAGTAGTAGAACAGGCTGAAGATTGTAGATCTTATCTCCCTAAGCAGTAGTGGAGCAGATCGAAGACGGTGAGCCATATCTCCTTAAGTAATAGTGGAGCAGATTGAAACGAAAATTCTGATACCACTGAAGATGCACTGGGTTAAAGCGAGGCTACTGGAAGAAAGGAAGCATCAAGCAGTCAAGACTCAGCAAGACGGGGCAAAATTGGCCCTTTTAAAGTCTTTGCTCCATTCCTGTTACACGACAATGAGCAAAGAGGGGCAGCTGTAAGGCCCAAATTTTGCCCGGGCCCGTACCAAAAACAAAAAAACCAAAAAAATAAACAGTCCAAAATCTAATGTCCATTTACATCAAACCCAAACACAAGCCCAACCATCCTAAGGCCCACTAAACCCCAAAACAGATCAGAAACCCTAGCCATTGCTTTGCGCCCAGCGCCGCCAGCAGCCCCACGCACACGCCACGCACCTGCTCCTCCGCATCGTGCGCGCCTCCACGCTTGCGCACTCGGCCATGTCGCCCCGCACCTCCGCAGCGTGCGCCTCCACGATGTTTGCACCTACAAAACAGGGGGAAACCGGTTGTAAAAAAAGGCTATAAAAAGCCGAAACAAAACAGTGTAAAGATTGATGATTTTTAGGAGATACGAGGGCAAAAACAAACTACATTTTTTTCAGAGAAAAATCAATACAAAAGAAGTAAAAGCATATTAGCAAAGGTTTTTTTTTTCTTTTTCTTTCGAAATTGTTACATATTCTATACTTTTTTTTTATTTTCATTTCTTTAGGCCTAATATATATACATATAAAAATACAAAAAAAAAAGGAAAGAAAATTTTTTACCTTTTCGAAGCTCGGCCATTGTATGTGTGCAATGACAACAACGTCGGAGCTCTCACGAGGCCCCGCTGCAAATCGCTCGGGAGAGGGGTTTTAGAGAGGCATTCTGTTTTTTTTTTAAAAAAAAAAGAAGAGGGAGGAATGAATTTTTTTTTTAAAAAAATGGTTTATATAGGCATCTAAAACGACGCCGTTTCGGGGCTGGCTTCAATAGCCCAAAACGACGTCATTTTACACCCTTTGGCCCGCGTGTTGACCCGACCCGGGGAGGATCCGCGTGTTTTCTACGGAAGGGCTAAATGCACTTTTAGCCCTTCCGCTTATTTATTGATTTATAATCACGTTTTTTTATTTACAATTTGGTCCTATATTTCATTTCGATTTCAATTAGGTCCCTTTTGAAGCGCAGCGTTTTGGAGGGAGGGGAAATTTTCCCCTTTAGTCCCTCATTGTCATTCGCGCGTTCGGATAAGTCATTTTTTTATTTTTCTTTAGATTTCGCCCCAAATATTTGGTTTTATGTTCAATTTCGTCCGTTTTTATTTCTTTTGTGATTTTGGGTATTTTTATTATTAATTTTATTATTATTATTAATTTTAATTCTCATTATTATTAATATTATTATTACTATTATTATTACTAATTTAGTATTACTATTATTTTACTATTATAATTATTATTTTAATATTACTACTTCTATTATTTTTTATTTGTAATTAATTTTATAATTATTATTATATTTATCAGTATTATTATTTTATTATTACTATTATTTATATATATATATATATTATTATTATTATTACTATAATTATATTTATTATTATTGTTATTATTATTATGATTATTATTTTTATTATTATTATTTCTATTATTTTTATTATTACTAATATTATTTTTATTTTTATTTTTACTATTATTATTTGTTTATTAATATATTTTATTATTATGGTATTTTTGTTACTTTTATTATTTCTTAATTATTGGATATAGTACTTATTTATTTATTAATTTACTATTAGCTTCTATTTTTGTTACACTACAATAAAACAGTCCTACGGCGACACATTTTTTGACATAAGACGACGCAAAAAAGGTTGACATAGGTTTCGCGACGCTTCGTCCGACGCTTCCAAAATGGTGGTCTATAGTGCAGTTGGCATATGTATGGCGACGCTTTTGAAAAAGCGTCGCCATAAGTCAACATAAGCCGACCCTTATTGAAGGGTTGTTAAAAGTTGGTCAATGCCGACCTTTAAAAAAGGTTGGGAAAGACCTAGTCAAGTCCAACCTTTGAAAAAGGTTGTTATAGACATGTTTAAGGCAACCTAAAAAGGTTGGGATAGACCAGTCTAAGATAACCTTTTAAAAAAAGTTGGGATAAAACTTATCTAAGGCAACCTTTAAAAATAGTTGCGATAAACCTTGTCTAAGGCAACCTTTAAAAAAGATTGGGATAGAATCGTCTAAGGCAACTTTAAATAGGTTGGTATAGACCTTGTCTAAGGCAACCTTTTTAAAAAGTTGAAATAGACCTTCTCTAAGACAATCTTTAAAAAAAGTTGGGATAGACCTGTCTAAGGCAACTTTTAAAAATGTTAGGGTAGACCTTGTCTAAAGCAACCTTAAAAAAAGGTTGGGATAGATCTTGTCTAAGGCAACTTTTAGAAAACGTTGGGATTGACATGTCTAAGAAAACGTTAAAAATGTCGGGATAGACCCGTTTACAGCAACCCTAAAAAGGTTAGGATAGACATTTTCCAAGGCAACTGCAAAAAAAGTTGAGAGAAACCCGTCTAAGGCATCCTTAAAAAGGTTAGGGCAAACCTATCTAAAGCAAACTTAAAAAGGTTGGGATAGATCTGTCTCATGTCCAATATCTTTTACGACATTTTTACCAATTTTTAAAGAGCCTATTTTAGTGAAATATGAGCAAATTTGTATGAATTGAGTTTGGAAAAGTTTGAGTCAATATTAATTGAACAATTAATTAACATAAAAATGATCATATAAATACAAAATTATCATTAAATAATGCAGTTAGTAATTTATATACAAAATCCTAATAGAAGTAGTCAACAAGTTGCGAACATGTTGTCAACCTATTTCACATGACATCAAAAAATTATACAAAATCCTAGTAGAAGCAGTCAACACGTTGCAAACATGTTGTCAACTTGATTCCCATGATATCCAAAAATTATACAAAATCCTATCAGAAGCAGTCAACACGTTGCAAACATGTTGTCAACTTGATTCCCATGACACCAAAAAATTATGGGACAACTGCATTCATCAACCACTATAACATATATATATATAATACATAATATGCAGTAATCGTCATTCATCATCATCCGAACTGAAGGCTTTATCATCAAATCCGCTACAATGAGAAACAACATGAACACATGGGAAGACTATTAATATTAACCAAAGAACCATAAATTGAAGCTAAATAGAGAATTTTCATCAGTACATCCAGTAATTATAAGTTGAGCAAGCAATGAAGACATCAAATAAGAACCTAGCATTCAATTACAACATCCAATGTCTATTAAACCATTAACAAACTTGTTGACAATCTAGTTATGAAATTGTGACCTTAATATGCTTACTGTAACACCCCAAACCCGGCCCAAACACCACGACCGGATCTGGTATGTCACTAAAATTTTTGGAAGAACATGTCGTATTTTCAGAAAAAATATTTTTCTAAAGTTTATCTTCTTATTCGAGAGAAATTTAATAGTTGATAGTTTAAATAAAATATGCCTTTATAAATTAAAAACCCAAATTTAAATAGATACATTAGTTCAATAAGAATTTAAATAACTAAAAGTAATTAAAGCTCAAAATAAAACAAAACATAAACTAGTGGCCCATATCCTTATTACAACGAGATTTAAAATCCATTAATTAAAAATATAAAGTATTAACTTGAGACTTTTTCTTTGGATCCAGTTGGTCTTTTGCATGGTCACCTTGCGTTCCTCTCGGCCGGTCCAAGCACTAGGTATCACCCGAAAGGTTAATTAATAGGGTGAGTCGCGAGACTTAGTGTGCAACCTCATGCACCACTAGATTTTGGCCTTAGGCCCATAAAACAGATTAATAATTCCATTTATAAAAAAATAACAAATAATATGCAAGGCCCAACCCATTTGCCTATGTTTCCATCCGCTACACGCCCCGCATCACCATTCACACCATTGGGGATTTCTACAATCGACCCACACCGCTACACGCCAAGATAGCAGTCATGTCGCTCATCAACATATTATGGCGAAGCCCTTATAATGAGATCACGGCATTAGCCGCTACAACATATAATGAGATCACGGTATAAACCGCTACACATATAACGTATAACTTCCTCCTTTCATCAACCCAACCCATGCAGTCATAAAATCAATATGCTTTTATCATATAAAGTCAAACATTCAACGACACTGGTGATTTGCTTCACCCTTTTGGGTTTCCAACATTAAACCGAGATATCGGTATTTATCACAACATATAAACTTATGAGCATACATTAATAATCGATCTAGATGGTGGGGAAGTATTACACACCGATATCGCGAAATCCAATATTCTTAGTCGATGTCCTTGCTATCCGGATCTATTATCCTCAATGTAAAGCCTTGCTCAAAAGTCGGAAAAACACACAAAGATTTAGCCTTCTTCAACAATCGGCCAAGGTTAATAAATCCCAAATTACACGTTAAAACTAATAGATCCCTTACCTTGAAATCCCGAAAGTAACACGATTCTATAACTTAGAGATCTATGCGATTGACTCCACTAAAGTTCCCTTGATTTTGGCACAAGTAGGCACACGAAGTAATTCGGCAATCACAGGAGATGAGATCTAGGGATTTCGGCTTTTAGGAAAATCCCGGAAAAAGTATGAACAAGAGAAGGTGATGTGTCTTTGGCTTTTAAAATACTTGAGTGAGGAGTTTGATTTCACAGGAAAAGAGAAGAAGAAAAGAAAACAAGGAAGAGACTTGAAGATTTTGGCTAGGAAGAAAAAGAATGGAAAGAGTTTCGGCTTTTGAATCAAAGTGAAGATGAGGGAATAGGCTTAGAAATTTTGGATTTTGCAGAGAATAAAGAAGAAGATGGAACTTTAGGAGTTTTTGGCTTTTACTCAGAGAAGAAGAGAAAAGAATGAGAGAAAAACCCAAATGCTGAAATTGAAGAGATATTCCCCCTATTTATAGAAATTTTGCACTTACCTAACCTTGCAGATAAATCCTATCTTTTCTCATTTATCTTAATCTACTAGCTCATCTAAAAGAGACTTAATTATCTCTAACTCCTCCCTCCTTTATCAGCATATTATCCACATATGTTAATCATTAAAATCCCTAAATTTTAGCCTTTATCTGCTTATTATCCACATAAAATAAATTCCTAAATAATAGCCTTTATCTGCTTATTATCCACATATTTTAAACATTAAAACCCCTATATTTTAGCCTTGTTGCCATCCACTCCACCTAATCCTAATGCCCAAAAGTTAGCTAACTTAAATTAAAAGAATTGGGCTCCATGAAACTTAAATTTGGGCCCCTTACTCCCTTGTGTGGCGTCACCTCCTAAGATTGGGCCACAAGCCCACTTTGGTATTTTAAACATATATACTACCTTTTAAACCCTATAATGCCCAAACAGATATTTTTAATCAAGGCCTCTACCTAAGCCTGAGCCCAATTTGGACCCCTAACACTTAAATTAACACATTAAACATATCCACCCATTAAACGCATAGGCCCAAAAATTCAGGATGTTACACTTACTATGAAAAACCTTGAACTTACTTGACATTTCCTTTGCCATACACTCATTGATGAGAGCCTTATACTTTTTCTCATGAGCATCCATCATATCCATGAACTTTGCCTCTCGAATTTCAGTTAATTTCATAAATCTTTCTTCTGCCTCAGCTATCAAACGAGCTTCTCGCTCCGCGGCCTCTGCACAAAATCGAGATTCTACTTCCTCGAGTAGAGTGTTCTCTCGAACCGCTTGTTCGGCTTGAATTGTTTGTATTTGCTCGACATGTTTGGCGCTCATCTCTTCAATCAATGTACTGATGGTGATGTAGATTGGCTTCCTCGGGTGGTGACCCATAGCCAAACAACTGGATTTGGTCATCCCACGTCCATATCCCAACATTATTCCATCCTTTCAGTACGAACAATTGTGTATAAACCTCGTTTTCTAATGCAATATTATCTTGAGGTGCGAAAGAACTCTCAGTGTTGGCATAGAGTCTTTAACCATCTTGCATGCTTCATCCTCTGATTCTCTTTAATTAGAAAAATCTATTTTGAAAAAAAAATTGATGTCAAAATAAATATAAATAAATAATACCCATTTGTTTCTTACATAAACTTGTTCTGCTACCTCACTGCTCAATTTGTCACTCCCATCTTTGCGCAAATGTTGAAATCTAAACTGCTCCAAACGCGAAGGTTCACGGCCTTCCTTCTCAGCCTATTATACAACAAAAAAATAGTTGTTAACAATATTCACCAATGAGCGCAGAATAATTAATATAAGTTACATATTGATTAATATGTAATACTTACAAACTGTGCATTCAGGGTCGCATATCCTGTACTACCAGCAGTGTGTGTATAACGCACCTTTGTTCGGGATTCTTTAGCCTTTTCTGATTGTGCCTATTGTTTAAATTAATGAGAAAAAATATGAGAGTAATAGGAAAACTAAGTTCATTATGCCTCATTCAACAAATCACGCATTTATGCACCCCCTACTTTAATGATACCGTAAGTGGAAGTAGGAAAAATGGGACATTTAGTCAAATAAAAGTGCATACCGCAGCTTGCGGTGTTCCCCATCGCTCCACTAGCCACTTCCATTGATCATCATGCACACCAGGAGGATTGTTTTCGTATATTTCTTCAATCGTTCGACCTTCTTGGACCATCTCTTTGTAGTATCTAGTTTTCAAAGTCGATTTAAACTCCTTCCAGAGTTTTCCAACATGTGAGAGGATGTCAAAGTCCTCCACCTTACCTTGGAGATCAAACTTTTCCTACACATATAACAAAATAATGTAACAACTACTCATTACATACGATTTCAAATAATGCAAAATTATTGCAATATATTAAATTAGAAAATGATTATGTACTACATACATGAACGATTCTCAATATGTTTTCCAACACATATTTAGAAAGATGTTTACAATGTTTTGTATTCAAAGGACAGATAGAACCAGTCCTTGCAATTGTACCGAGAAATTCAACCAATTTGGACGCTTCCTTCCCAATAGGCTGGCCATATTGATTGGCGTCTACTACTATACGAGTTCCAGGTTGAAGATTCCATATATCTTTCATGTTTGTAGGCCCTCGCTTTCTCTTAGTACCCTTAGTAGCCTCTGTCAAAAGTGACAATTATATTTTAGATATGAAAATTGAAAAAAAAAATTATGTATCAATTTGAAAAAAATAAATATGATGCATGAGCAAATTGTGAATATGGTAAAAAAAGAACAAAAACCAATCTTAATTATATAAAAGCATAATAAAATATTTTATTTATCATAAAAAATACTTAAACAAGTTTCTTTTATGCTATTACTTGTAATGTGGAAGTGCCTCAAATAGGGCTAAAGTCAGAGAAGCATCAAAATTCTTTATGTAAGAGAAGGATTTTTGAATGATTTTATTTCTGAACTTGATTCACCAATAAAAGGAGTCTTCAATTGGAAGCATAGGTGAGTGAAAAGAGTACCCTCTTCTCTTTTTAAGTCAACTTAATTTCGAAATCTTGGTTAAATTTTTAATTAGAAAACTGAATTTTTTTTAACAATAACAAAAATTCTTTCTATTTGTTCAAATAACAAATAATTTCATAGCTAAAAAAACTAAACTCTAATTAATAAAATATATTAATACCATATATTTATATATGCTCAGACCAAATTTGGCTCAACCTACACCTCTAAATTTCAAAGTTTCATGTACTTCCACAAGTGTTTTCAGAACAGAGTTGATCTTTTACTATATATACACCTTCTTCCATTTATTGTAGCTCCACACCTCTCCATCTAATGGCTAGTTATGGTCCTTATTTTGGCTCTGGCCAGATAAACCAAAGTAGTTAAAGACAAAGGGCATGCTATTAAGTTTCAGATACTAATAAATATGGGTTAAACCAAATACTACATACTTCTTTTTCATGGTCTTATCAATTATAGCAGCAAACTAGAATGTCTGTATTTAGTGAGTTCAAAAATTAAGAGAAATATATAAGAATTCAGTAATTGTTAAACTAAAAGTCAATTACTATCAACCTTTCCATCAAAATTGTAAGATAATCAACATATAAAATATCTTCAATAAATTCAGGATAAGATTTTAAATCTTCAAGGTATGTTATTAATTAACAACAAGATTTTAAATCTATCGAAGAACAAAGAGAAATGTAAAAACCCATTATGTTTAACCAAGCAAAGAAATGGTCCGAAAGTTGTGAAAAAGTATAGCGCAGCAGAAAACGAAGAGGAATCTATGAAGGAATTAAAAAAAAAGAAAAAAATCGTACAATAATGGAGTGCAAAAGAAGAGCAGTGACAAAATGGTAACAAATAGAAAGATTAGTGGGGCAAAAACCAAACACAAAGTTAAAGCCGAAATTTTTCGTTTCTCTGTATATTGTGAACAAAAAGAAAACTATACTATGAAGCCATTAGCCATTAGTCAACTTAATCAGAGAAAGAATAAGTACCAAAGAAAGAATAAATAGTAGTGATGGTAATAAACTAGTTTAAAACCAGAGAAATAATAAGTGAGAAGGCAATGGAGGTACCAGCCGGAGTTGCAGGTACTGCTTCTGCTGACTGAGTTGGAGTTTCATCTCCTGTGCTTTGACTATCGGTAGCAGCAGTTTCAAAGGTGTTCGAACCTGTCGAAGAACCCCTCGAAGAGAATCGTACACCTTTTAATGTGCGCCCTTTGCCAATCATTTTCCTAGAAAACAAAGTGGTAATGGTTAACGATGAAGTACCCAACAGAGCACCGAAAAAGTCATGGGTTTTGAGGAGGAAAAACTGGGAAAATATGAATATTCAACCGGGAAAAATTTGGAGCAAGGGTTGCTTCTTTATTTACTTACCTGTTCTTTTACCTTTTAGGGTTTGGACGACAATTTCAAAGTCAAGAGATGGAGAATGTCATTCCATTGGCTTTTATATATTTTTCAAGATAAGTACTGCATTTTATTAAAAGCATGGCCAAAATAAACCCAATAAACCAAAAAACAAGCAAATAAACAAAAAGAACAAATCAAGCCCAAAAAATAAAACAAAAAAAACAGCCCAAATAAACAACCTAGTCTCTGCTCCCAATTACATAGTTGAGAAAAGTTTATATGATGCATGTTGGAAGAATCCATTGCTTTTTTGGTCAAAACAAGAAAAACAGCCCAATTAAACAACCTAGTCTCTGTTCTTTTTGGAGTAAAATAACACTAAAGAAACCACCATTAATCATACCGAAGGTAGGAGCATCTTTGTTGGCGAATCACATTGACTACATCATTGAAGTTCTTTGATAAAGGATTGGAAAATTGCTGCATCACAAACTGAACATACAATGTTGACAAAAGAGTTTTAATGTCTGCGCAAAAAGAATCAGTGGATGTCATATTTGAGCAGGATTCTACTTTGCTGATAAATATATATAACAAAAGACAAAGTTCGAGGGGCTTTGACCTGTTAGCTTTCGAATTCCAAGCATGTCGAAATTGTTCTAATACAATGATGTCATTAAATTTTCAAGGTGTCATGCATATATATAAAGTAATTTGATTTAATCAAGTAATTAAATTATATGGTATTTATTTTGGATAGTCATTCATAATGTCACAATTCCAGTGGATTGGGAAGAATCAAAAACAGAAAGATATGGCAGTAAGAAACTGTATAAATATCCCAGAAAAAAATAGCACTTATCATTTAAAAGTACTCGAAAATAACTAACAAAAACATAACGAAAGCACCAAACAAAATGTAAAACAAGCTAACAGATGCTTCAAAAGTAAGATAAATCTACTGATTTGAGTCCAGGGTCACTCATTTGAGTGCCATACTAGTCAGTCATCAAGCAAAACAGTTTTCAAGACTCTACTCATCCAATCCAACAATCAAATACTCCATAAATAACAAAGAAATTCTCACTATTAATGGAAGGAAAATGAAACTGCTAACCATTGGGCATTTGAAGAGAATGCCAAACTGTAAATTTCAGCTCTATCTGCACCGTTCCTTACCCATGAACATTGAGACAAATGAAAACAGCCAAGTGTTCAAGTAATTGAAAAATATTCCCTGACCTTAAATATATATAAGCTGTAGATTAAAGGAAATCGACCTCATTTATCATTTAACACAAAATCGAATCAACCATACATACCCATGAACATTGAGACAAATCTCAACAAGTGGAAATATACCTTGGTTAAATTCGCAGTTGGCCTTCCAATGGCATAAAGCTCGGTATGAATTCTTGAACAAACCGAGAAAAAGCGATGTCAATATTGCGATACTATGAAACAAAAACAAAATTCCAAATTTATCAAACCACACTTGTACAAGGAGATTAAATGAAAACTATTACTTGATGGAAAAAGTTCACCTTTTTTCCATTACTTGCTTTAAGAATAATAAATTTTTATCACATGTATAGAGAAAAATAATTAATTATCAATGTCTATTAGGTGGAGGGTTTAGGGTTTTAGTTTTTACTCATTATGAGTAAAATATAACTTCCATAGAAAATCTTATTGCTTACATGTGCTACACATAAAATGATGACTTTATCAAGCCAATTACACTTCTTTACTTCAAAGGAAACACGATAGGTTAATGCTAAATGAAACATTTCCCTTACAAGAACACAGTACATCTTGTTTACTGGAAACCTTCCCAAACAGGAAGTTGTAAATAGGAATTTGTGCCCCCTCAAAATGAACCAAAGAAGGACTTGATTTCATTTTCAAAGCCAAATATATCTACAAACAGATCCTCAACTATTTCTTTTTTCAATTTTATGATGATTTTTTTTCTGTTTCACTATTCTTTTTCACTTGATCATATATGAGGGTGTGATATCTTTAAAATCCAATAATCACTTATTGCTAAAACAATTAAATACATATTATTGAGATATAAATGACAGAATCTAGCATCTTTAATTTAAATTTACATTTTTATGTATTCAATTGAACAAAATCAAAGTTCACCTATCACATTGCACAATATTTAGGTATAGATTTGAGATTTATCCTCAAAAATAATAATAAAGTAGTTGTAAATCTATTTCACAACTTATTTATGCTAAGTTACAAATAAAGCTTTAATCCTATATTCCTATTCCTAGATTAAAACTTTAACAATAACTTATAATCCTAACCATCCATCCATATCTCCAACAAACAATAAATAAGACTGAAACAATAAAATGTCATAGTAGCAGCTCCTGCATTAGACAAGCATATATATAATACAAGCTGGGAGAAGCATGTAGTGGGGATCTAAATTAAGGTCAAAAGCAAAGCAAGCATCTTGATATACACTTACATCTCCTTTTAAACTAGGGGGAGAAGCCTCTTTAGAGTAAACCAGGGACAGGAATGGCAACCTCTCGCTTGCATGAAATGACTTGACTACCATAAAGCTGTACAAATTACCCAAAGATTAATTTCTAAAAGATGCAATATCTCAGCCAAACATCAAAGAGAAAAAAACATATTATATCGCGGATTAGTAAAATTAATAACATAAAATCAAAAAATAAAAATAATGTATGCTAGATTCTAAAGGAAAAAAAATTGTCCACCGGATTTGCCTTACTTAGATTAAAAGACAGAAGCATTTCAATAACCTTCAAAGGGTTTGGGACTATTGATAATCTACACGCACAAGGCTTTTGGGATGGCAATGTGCACAGTTGATACATACCCATGAAGATTGATACAAATCTCAACAAGTCGAAACTGATTCACCAAGTTCTACCACTGCAGGGTCGGGGATTTCATGGAATCTGTAAGGCAAGCTTTCAAAGAAGGTACCGTGACATACCAGTAGCTGGAGTAGGTGATGGACGGCGAGATGCACCCGATGGGCTGGAGCGGTGGTGGGCAGACAGATGCACCGATGGGTTGGAGCAGTGGTGGACGGCGAGAGGCAATTGGTTTTCTTTGGCCAATGAGTTTGGTCGACTGAGAATAAGTGGTTTTTTTGGGGTAAGAATGAAGAAGGTAAGTTTACCAATTGACCACTAATCCCATGCCATGTCACCATTATTTCACTCTTTTTTACTAATTATTTATTATTCAAAAATATTTTACTCTCTTTAATTAAACTCTTTATTATTTAATATTATCAACTATTTTAAAATTAAAATTCAAAAAATGTATACAAATAGTTCGTAAAACATAAAAATATAAAAAAACATGGATTAACATACATATTACCATGTTTAAAATTTTCACATTCTAATTACTTTTTTTATTAAAATAATAATGATTTAACTTTTTTTTAAAGGATAATAATTAAATTTCACTCTTTTTAAAAGATTAAGAATTAGATTTAATTAAAATAAATAAATAAAAGCCAATTTGATAAAAAAAATTAAACATTAAGAACTAAAATTTTCATTATGACTTTAATATTTAACTCTTAATCTTCAAGTAAATACAAAAAACCCTAAACCCATAAATATTATGACTTTTTGTTAGAACTATATATAATCCCTCCCCAACCTATAAATACGAAGATAATGCGCTTCAGCGCATTTGAACCCACGTCCTCCTACTTTGGCGACAATACTTATACCGATTAAGCTAATACTCAATCGGCAAATTTCAATTTCTTAAAATAAAAGTAAAGTAATAAATTACAAATGTACGAAGAATATAATCCTTTTTATCTCTATAATTATAAAAAGCAAATATTCCCCAAGTATTTTGGGCATGTTCTTCATATCCAATGTTTTGAGAAAATGCAATGTGTAATGCTTGGCATTGTTGCTTCAAAGAGAAATAGATCAATTATAACAATAATATATATTTCCTCAAAAAATACTATATATACATTACATGGCTAACATCTATCAACACGATTATTTTACAAAATAACAAATAATAAGATTCGCGAACTTAATATCTATAATCTTTAATATTTTTATTTAAATATTTCAATCAAAACATTTTTTTTAGTGTCAATCATTTATGAATAATATACTTATTACATAAATTAATTTGTCAATTTAAGTGATGCCTCGGACATACTATTGGACAAACCCTAAACCCTAAACCCTAAACCCTAAACCCTAAACCCATTAGGCATGCATATACCAACCCTTATACAAAGAGTTGGCCAAAGTGTATGTTGGCAAGTCTATCCCAACACTTACGAAAGTGTCGCCCAAAAGTGTAGGCATAGTGTTGGACAAAGCCAACTCTTATTTAAGCGTTGGCTTAAGCATGCATATCCCAACCGTTATACAAAAAGTTGACCAAAGCGTATGTCGGCAAGTCTATCCCAACACTTAGGAAAATATCGTCTTAGGATTGGACAAATCCAACTCTTATTTAAGTGTTGCCTTAGGCATGCATATCTCAACCTTTATAGAAAGAGTTGGCGGAGCGTATGTTGACAACTCTATCCCAACACTTAGGAAAGTGTCGCCCAAAAGCGTAGTCTTATGACTACACAAAAGCCAACTCTTATTCAAGCGTCGCCTTAAGCATACATATCCCAACCCTTATAAAAAGAGTTGGCCAAAGCGTATGTTGGCAAGTCTATCCCAACACTTAGGAAAGTGTTGCCACAAAAGTGTTGTCTTAGGACTATACAAAAGCCAACTCTTATTCAAGCGTTGCCTTAGGCATACATATCCCAACCCTTATACAAAGAGTTGGCCAAAGCGTATGTTGGCAAGTCTATCCCAACACTTAGGAAAGTGTCGCCCCATAAGTGTCGTCTTAGGACTAGACAAAGCCAACTCTTATTTAAGCGTTGCCTTAGGCATGCATATCCCAACCCTTATAAAAGAGTTGGCCAAAGCGTATGTTGGCAGTCTATCCTAACACTTAGGAAAGTGTCGCCCATAAGTGTCATTTGTAGAGGACTGTTTTGTTGTAGTGTTACTATTCTCTTTTATTTCATTTTATTTATTTATTTTGCTTTTATTTTATTGTATTTTATTTCTACCTTTATTATTGTTATTTATATTTTATCACCATTATCTTGTTATACAAACTAGCATTGTAACTTGTTTTACATTTTATTTTAAAATCATATCATATTTTATTCGATACATTACAATTTTCGTTTTGAAATAAGCAAACATTCCGTGTTCTAAGGTTCGAAAGAAATCGTACCCTAACTTACTGGGTTTTGATTTTTCTCATCGAATCTAAAGAACCTATTATTTTCCTTTTAAAATCAAAGCACATGGTTAAATAAAAATTTATTCTTGAAAATTCGAAACGTTGCATCCTAACTCACTGGATGTGACATTTCGTCATTTCGGGATAAGGATTTCTAAAAAAAATAAAGGCAATGTTCTGAAATTGGTATTTTGAGAAATTGTGCCCTAACTCACTAGGTTCCGATTTTTCATTTGACCCAAATAACCGAATATCATTCTTAAGCTTAAATACGAGTTTTAAAAGTCGAAAGACAAGCTCAGTTTTGGGAACTCGAAATGTCGTACCCTAACTTACTGGGCGTGACATTTTACTTCTTCGAAATAGGAGGGTCTTAGCATCCATTTTAACTTATTCAAGTTTTCTTTTAAATAAAGATGATCATATTTTAAAATCTTTCAAATTTTCGACATAAAGACATCAAATAATCAATTAGGTATAAATTTTGGGAGTCACGAGGGTGCTAACCCTCCCTCGTGCATAATCGACTCCCGAACCCGTTTTTTTAAATTTCGTAGACCAAAACTGTCGTTTTAATAAATCAAAATATTTTAACCATAAATCTCAAGGTGACCCGATCACACCTCAAAAAGGATTGGTGGCGACTCTATTTTCATTTTCAAAGTCGACCCGTTTTCTAAACAAAAAATAGTCTCCACAGGTATTTCTTCGCTGTAAAGTTTTTACAGCCTCGTCCAATAGTAATACTAATTTTGAAAAAAGATTCAATTTATTCCAATCAACAACCTAATACTCACAAATAAGGACAAATTCGCCCAGAAATGCACGTGGAAATATACAACATTAGGAATATTCCCGAGCACTCGTAGGTTGACTTTACATTAATTTAGATATGTTTATAATTGTGAGTTGTACTTGATTATTAGCTGATATATTATTGCTTCTAATTTGTATTAAATTTTCATAGCAATATGAGGTGAAAACAACACATTTACTTTAAATAACATGTGTAACGATAGAATATTTTAATTTAAAGTAAATTATATTCAAAGTTATTAAATTATGAATGAGTTTACATTTTGATCACTTAAAGTTAAAAGATGGTAATTAAATTATTTAAAAAAGATTTATCTAAGTCATTAAACTGTTAAAATCGTTGTTATATGACTTTTTTTATTCATACCGCCTTACCAATCGAAAGTTTTTTTCTTTCTCTTTTTATGATTTTTTTTAATCATTAAAAACTTTAAATTTTAAATTAAAAAGTGATTGTCCAAGTGGGATCGGCCCCATATGGTTCCAAGTGACAACGGCCTGTTAACCTTCCACTGTCAAGAGGGAGAAGTTTTCGCTGCTCTGTGAAACCAGCCTCACGCAATGCCTTCCTCTCTAGGAGCCACAAGACCCAAGCCTTCGCACAAGACACATGGCTCTACTCTTGGCTTGGAACGGGCAGACCAGAGGAGAGCCACAATGGAACCGAAACCATGTGCTGAACCCATGTCCGTTCACCTTAATGCCTCCGCTTAGATTACAAGCAGGCGCTACCCCACTCAGCGAGTGAGTAGCTTCTTAACCTATAATTTAAATAGTGGGCTCTTTATAAATAACATCCATGTGGGATCGTTTCTTCTTTCAGGAAAATCAAGCCGAGTAATGACTTTGAGGTGCTACCCGAAGTGTACTGTTCTACTCAAAATTGATTATCGACAAAGATCAAATAGATATTTCTGAATGAGAAGCCAACGAATTATGTAATAGAAATGAAAGGAATTGATCTCGACAGAGCCCTCATTTAGCTACCATTATCATACAATATTGAATTGCTTTTGTTCTTTTCTGTTTAACACCAGTTCCCTAGTTTGCTAGCTTTTGATCAGATACATTGACTTTAAACCTTTGTTCAGAATCAATTTCCTTTAACCATTATTTCCTTTAAAAGTGAATGGCTAATCATATAATTCTATTCCATAACCGCATCACCATCGTCCATAGTTGATATTGTAAAATTATGTGGTAATAAAAAAGCCTCAAGTGATATTCCCCCGTTACCATCTCTCCTAATTAATTTCACATTGATGGGCACAACTTTAAGAAAGCCATCTGCTTTCAAGTTAGACCATCCCTTGGAAACATGACTAGGACTCTGATGAGAGTCGAATGTACTACAAATGAGTCTGATCAAACTCTTATGTGAATAATTTCACATATATTTTAAGGATTATATCCTCATTCTAAAGTTAAAAGCTACTCAAAAGTTCGATTATTCAAAGCTCAAATCATTTTGAACAATCAAAATGTTCTCGAATATTTTAGCAGCGGTTTGTTGAACTACTTTAGCCATCTCTCTCACCTTATATCTCCAACTGACACCACCATTCATCAAATCCATACTCATCCTCCCAACCGAAGACTTGCTGCCGCACTCGATACAAGTCATTCCCTTTAACCGAACAATTAAGATATAGAAGAACAAGAAGATATGCTCATTCGCTGGTTGTGTCGACTTTGAATGGCAAAGCAAGATGGCCTTAGACTTTTGAGCGTTGATGACGTGAGGGAGACGAACCCTTCTGTCTGTGTAGCTTAGTTCTAGAAGGAGAACCGGGAGCAACTCAAAGTGATCAGTTTATTGGTAAACAAATTCCTTGAGTTAATCATTTACCTTTTATATACTTTTAGCATGGTCATAGCTTAGTTGTTTGATATCTCTGAGAAATTTCAATGCTTGGTTGCTCCATTGTCATAATTTGCTCGTGCAATTCACAGTGCTGTCATGTTATAATTAGTTATCTTAGGAATTGATCCGTATAAACAACGAGATAATAAAAATGGAGAAAAATGAATACAAATATTTTACTAGGAAAACCCTCAAAGAGGAAAAACCACGGACAAATGAGGGCTTGACTTTTTACTAAATGACTAAACAAACAAGAGTATAATATGGAGAAAGTTAACTTACCTAAAAACCCGAATATAAATCTCAAAATCTCAAAAAGCAAACCAGTAAACAAAATTTTAAAACTCATAGGGCACTCACAAAGGGATATAAAATACTCTATATAATTACTATCGAAACCATTTTTTATTTATGTTTAAAAAAACGGGGATCGACTTTAAAATGACAAATGGAGTCGCCACCGATCCTTTATTCAAGGTGTGATCGGGTCACCTTGAGATGGATTAGTTTAATAAAACATTTTAGATTTATTAAAACGATAATTTTGGTCTACGAAATCTAAGAAAACAGGTTCGGAAGTCGGTTACGTGCGAGGAAGGATTAGCACCCTCGCAACGCCCAAAATTGGTACCAAATTGATTAATTGATGTCCTAATGTCAAAAATTTGAAACGATTTTAGAATACAATTTCGTTTCTTTTAAAAAAAAAATTTAAAAAACTCGAATTGGATATTGAGATTCTCTTGTCACGAAGGAATAAAATATCACATCCAGCACGATAGGATATGACGTTTCAAACCCTCGATGCCAAGATCCTCTCATGATTTCCAAAGTCACACAGATGCTTATCTACCTTGACGTCCAGCAAATATGGTATATCGCTATAATTCTGGTAGAACAATTGCTTAGTTCCCTCATCCCAATGGGCCCATATGTCTCTCAACTCTTGTAGCTCATTTTGTATCACACTGACGCGGGTAAAGTCCCACAGCTTCAATGTGTATCCTTCGGCCAGACTGTCCCCTTTCTCAAGTTGTAGCTTCTCTGACCATGTGCGAACGGCCGCATTATCCTCGACTCTATCAAGAAATTCATTCTCCATGTTAAGCTTTCTAACTTAGTAACCGAACACGAATCGACTCCTCCTTAAATATGCAAATGTCATGCAATAACAACAAAATACACAAGTCAGTAACAAATAACAAGATTTAAGGCGATCAGAAAATACTCAAGCACTTATATGAATAACCACTAACATTTAGCACTACTACATCTGGTGGGTTCCTATGGTCCATTATATGAGGTAAAGTTCTAAGGAAAAGGGTACCTGAACCAGCAGATTCCTCAATCCTCACCCATTATAGGTTCATATGGATCGAGTTCGGTTCAGGGGAATACATTTCCCTATGGCCATGCGGAGGTGAAAACCTCACGAAGACATAGGTACAAATGTATCCCAGAAGCAGTCCACTAGCCCATGCGGAGGTGAAAACCTCACGAATGCATAGTTTCTCACTCCCACCTAAAGGTGTGACCACGGCGGTCATGCAATGCAACGCCAAAGTATTTTATGAGACTCGACATTATTGTAATCATAGCACTAATGCATCAAAAGAAACATGATTTTTCAAAACAATTTTTCAAATTTTCAATCAAAAGGACAAAAATTAATCAATTTTGCGGCCTGGCTCTCTTATTAGTCCCCAGTGGAGTCGCCAAGCTGTCGAAACCATTTTTTATTTATTTAAAAAAAACGGGGATCGGCTTTAAAATGACAAATAGAGCCGCCACCGATCCTTTATTCAAGGTGTGATCGGGTCACCTTGAGATGGACTATTTTAATAAAACATTTTAGATTTATTAAAACGATAATTTTGGTCTCACGAAATCTAAGAAAAGCGAGTTCGGAAGTCGATTTACGTGCGAAGAAGGATTAGCACCCTCATAACGCCCAAAATTGGTACCAAATTGATTAATTGATGTACTAATGTCAAAAATTTGAAACGATTTTAGAATACAATTTCGTTTCTTTTAAAAAAAATTTAAATAACTCGAATTGGATATTGAGATTCTCTTGTCCCGAAGGAATAAAATATCACATCCCAAGACGATAGGATATGACGTTTCAAACCCTCGATGCCAAGATCCTCTCATGATTTCCAAAGTTCATGCATTGAGATTTTTATAAGGATATTCAATTATTTGGACAAACGAAAAACCGAAGCCCAGCACGATAGGGTACAATTTCTCGGATTTCCAAACACGAAATATTGCATTGTTTTTTAGAAAACATGGACAAAATTTTAAAAGGATATCCGGTTATTTGGTCAAACGGAAAACCGAAACCCAGCACGATAGGGCACGATTTCTCGAATTTCCAAACACAAAATATTGCCTTATTTCAAGATTTTCCTTCCTTACGAATTTGGATAAAAAATTAATGACATATTTGAAAATAATACGTTTAATTGATTACGTTTTAAAGAGAAATTATTTAAAAGCGTGTGTAGGGTCGTATTTGTGAATAATGGTAGTGTGACATAAATTTAGATAACGATAGCGTAATATACATAATGCAAGTATAATATAGAGCTAAAATATTAACATGCATGAATCATAATGGAAATAAAAATATAAACAATAATCAATAACAACAACAATAATAGTAATAATAATGATAATGATAAGAACGAAAATGAAATGAGACAAATAAAAACAAATGAATAAAAAAAGCGAACTAATTATATACATATAAAACCATGAGTAAATAAGTAAATAATTAAGTGAAAACTAAAAATAATTAAAAACAAATAAATAAATAAATGAGTGAAAACAAATAAATAAATAAATGAGTGAATATTGGGTAAAACAGTTTAAAAACAATAATATTAATATTAATAATAATACTAATAAAGTTAGTAATAATAAAGAAAATAATAATAGTAGTAGTAATATTAAAAACAACTAATTTAATAGCAAAAATGACATATGAATAATACATAAATAAAATATTAGGTGAAAATAAGAATCCAAATATAAGAAAAATCAATCATAAAACAAATAGATAAATATATAAATAATAGTAGCAATAATAGGACCAATGGGTATGTAAATAAAGAAAATATTAATCTAATGAACTCTAATACGTATGTAAATATATAAAATGATAAATATGTAAATAGATGGAATAGATGTACATCATATTAAAATCAAATGTTATGAATAAATAAATAAATTGGTGAATAATAAATTTAATTTTTAAAAGATAGAGGAATAATAAACAAATAAATCAACGAATATAATTGATTTGAGCAATATTTAACATGTGAAAAATGTAAATGATACTAATTTTGAGTATGTAGTTATGAAAAATAATAAATGAAACAAATATAAATAAAATAATTCTTAAATAAAAGGAAGGCAGTAAGAACAAACAAATGAATAAATAAATATGAAATAATGAATAAAATGAAAGATCTTAAAAAGGCATGAAATTAAATAAATAAAGGTTTAATTGAAATTTGAACAAAATGAAAGGGGCAAATTAAACTAAATAAATAATAAAGGGTCAAACAGGAAAACGCGCGAAACAAGAGGGACCCATTGGGAAATTACTCCCTGTTCCCAAAACGCGGCGTTCAGAGGGGACCAAATTGAATCCAACAGAAAATTAAGCGGCCAAAATCATGAAGTAAAATGCGGACCTATTGAAAGCAACTTTAAAAGCAGAAGGATCGATTGAATAAATAACCCAAGGTTATAAAACACGCGGATCCTGAGGCCTGCGGGTCGGGTCGCGCGGGTCGGCACCATACGGCGTCGTTTTGAGGCCACTGACACAGGCCCTAAACGACGCCGTTTTGGGCTCTTTATAAAAGTATATTTTTTTTTTCTTTTTTTTTATTTACTGCTACTATTCTTTTAAAAAAAGAGAGAGAGAAGCAGAGGCCCTTCCTTTCTTTCCTCTGCTAGGGTTTAGACCCTCTTGCGCCGCCAACGGTCCACCACCGTATGCGGTGGCCGGAGGTGAAAAATCGGCCTCTCTCGTTCTCTTTTCAGTTCGTTTTCCTCCCCTTTTTTTTAGATCGGACCCTATTTTATAAAAAGGGTAAAATACATCCTTTTTGTTGCCCTTTTGAATCCTCATCAGAACCCGGAAGGGTTCTTGGGTATTCGGCGTTAGCAACTACGACGGAGGAGGAGAAGAACGTCGGGGGTGAGATTTTCATTATTTTTATAATTTTCTCGAAAAGCATAAGAAAGAAAAAAATAGAAGCACCTTTGATCTTTTTGTTTTGAATTTACATTCTTGTATATCAATCTTTTTTTTTTTTTACATCGTTTGTTTTGGTGGCTTTATAGCCAAAAGAAAATAATACAATATTGCCTCTATTTTCTTCTATTTCTGTCGTTCTCTTACTGTTCTCTTTGTTCTTTTTGCAGGTATCTTCGAAGGGTCAACGAGGCGGAGGAAAGGTAATTTTGCCATTTCCGTGCAAGGCGCGAGGAAGCGCGTCGGGGGCCTCGAGAGCGAGGCGTTCGAGAAGAGGCACGGGCACTGGCTTCGAGGAGGCGGCGGCGCTAGGGTTTCAAAAACCCTAACGTTTTCTGAAATGTTTTTGGTTGGGCAACGGGCTGTTAGTGTTTTGGGCATGTTAATTGGGTTTGTAAACTTGGGACTGTTAATCTGTTGGATTTTAATTTTATCGGTTTTTGTTTTATTTTGGGTTTATTCTATTGGGCCCGCGCAAATTGGACCTGTTACAGCTGCCCCTCTTTGCTCATTGTCGTGTAACGAGAATGGAGCAAAGACTTTAAGAAGGACCAATTTTGCCCGGTCTTGTTGAGTCTCGGTGCTTCTTTTCTTCTTCATCAAGTAGCCTCGCTCTAACCCACTGCAACTTCAGTAGTATAGGAATTAATGCTGCGATCCGCTCGAATGTAATTTCAAGAGAAAAGATTTGTAGCTTCGATCTTCTCCACTGGAATTTTGGAAATGAGATTTGTTATCTTGATGCTCCTTTGCATCTTCGGGGAGATTTTGATCTACTCTACTACAACGGAGAGATAATATCTCGTGATTTATAGCTTCAATCTATTCCACTTTGCACTTTCAGGGAAATAAGATCTCGCTATCTTGATGCTGCTCCCACTGCAACTTCGGGGAGATAAGGTTTGCCATGATCCGATCTCATTGCAACTTCAGAGAGATACGATCTTTGATTTATAGCTTCAATCTATTCCACACGCAACTTTAGGAAATAAGATTCGCTATCTTGATCTGCTTCCACTGCAACCGGGAGATAAGACTTGTAACTTCAACTGCTCCACTTTGCAACTTCGGGGGAGATAAGGTTCGTCATGATCCGCTCTCTTGCAACTTTAGAGAGGTAAGATCTTTGATTTATAGCTTCAATCTATTCCACCGCAACTTCAGAAAAATAAGATTCGCTATCTTTAGTCTGTTTCACTGCAACTTTAGGGAGATAAGACTTGTAACTTTAACCTGCTCCACTGCAACTTCAGGGAGATAAGGTTTGTCATGATCTGCTCTACTGCAACTTCAGAGAGATAAGATCTGTGAATTTATCGATGTTGCTACACCATCCTCTGGGGACATGATCTGTAGAATCAATTTCATGTATCTATACTTATGCCAAATGATTAGGATGCTATGATCGAAGTGAATCAAATGCTCCTAACTAGGCGTGTTATGAATGATGAATGCAGAAATGAGAATGATCCCTTTTTAAAAGTTTGGGTTATCATTGCTCGATGTTCATCCAAATTCTATTACTGATGTGTTACCACGCCTTTTGTTCAGCTGGTATCTTTAACAGAAAATCTGAAGAAATAGTCATCATTCAGATTATTAGTTCTCAAATGTTTCCAAACCCTGAGTTTGGTTAGTTCTTGAATAGTGGTCATGTTCTCATATCCTTGTACTATTTAGAAACTTCTAGAGTAATATGCAAAACTTCTTTTACTTGAATGTTAGTCCATTAATCGATATTTCAATATAAAAATGCTTGAAAAGAGATTGTAGAAATGGATAAGATCGAAGTTTATTAAGAGCAAGGTTCGAAATGGAAAGATTTATCAACATAGCAATTCTGCTTAAATACAAAGTAAATAATATGAAAGTAGGTGCCCCGGATATCATAGCATGAGTTTCTCTGTACTAACTTCCCGAAGACCCTTTTGAACTCGATGTGTGTTTTGGAGATCCCAAGTACTTTGTTGATGCCCCAAGACGTAGCATCTCTTTTCCTTGTTCATTCAGGAATATCAAGACTTCCACATGTCCCATTCTTGATCAAGATTTGAATTGCCCTTTTTGTGGGTTTTCAATTCAAAACCCATTTGGTCTCAAGGCACTCTTTACGAGTTTTCACCTTGGCCTCTCCCTTTTTTTTTAGGTGAAATATTTCTTAACTGAGTCTGAATTCACAGGATTGGGCAAGCTTTTACCATCCATCTCCGTCAGGATCAGCGCTCCTCCAGAAAAGGCCTTCTTTACCACATATGGTCCTTTCCAATTTGGCATCCATTTCCCTCTAAAATCCTTCTGTATGGGCAAGATCTTTTTCAACACTAGGTCTCCTTCATGGAATTCCCTAGGGCGAACCTTTTTGTTGTAAGATCGCATCATTCGCTTTTGGTACATCTGACCATGATGGATAGCTTTCAACCTTTTCTCTTCAATCAAATTTAGCTGATCATATCGGGATTGAATTCATTCTGCTTCATCCAACTTTACTTCTGCCAAAACTCAAAGAGAAGGAATTTTCACTTCAATGGGTAAAACCGCCTCCATTCCATAAACCAAAGAGAAAGGTGTTGCCCCAGTTGAAGTTCTGACGGATGTTCGATAAGCATAAAGGGCGAATGGTAGCTTCTCATGCCAATCTTTATAAGTCTCAATCATTTTCCCTACGATCTTTTTGATATTCTTATTGGCTGCCTCCACTGCACCGTTCATTTTTGGGCGATATGGTGATGAGTTATGGTGTTTGATCTTGAACTGGCTACAGACGTCTGATATTGTGCTGTTGTTCAAATTTAGTGTGTTGTCAGATATGATCTTTTCTGGCATTCCATATCGACATATGATCTCCTTCTTTAAGAATTTACTGACTACTGATTTCGTGACATTGGCATATGAAGCAGCTTCTACCTACTTGGTAAAGTAGTCGATGACCACGAAGATGAATCGATGTTCGTTAGAAGCCTTAGGCGAAATTAGCCCGATAACATCCATGCCCCACATAGAGAAAGGCCAAGGAGAAATCATAATGTGAAGAGGTGAAGGAGGTACATGGATTTTATCTCCGTAAATTTGACACTTGTGGCACTTCTTGGCGTAATTGATGCAATCTCCTTCCATGGTGGACCAATAATACCCGAATCTCATGATCATGCGGCCATTGTAAAGCTGGTTGGCATGTGTTCCATGAGACACCCTCATGGACTTCTTCCAAGATTTGCTTAGCCTTAACAGCATCTACGCATCTTAGTAGCATCTGATCTTTTCTCCTTTTGTATAGGATTTCCCCATCCAAGACATAGTCATTGGCCAAACTCCTTAACGTCCTTTTATCATTCTTAGTTGCTTGGTCGGGGTATTCACGATTCTTCACATATCGTAATATATCGTTGTACCAAAGATGATCATCCTTTTCTTCTTCTTCTTCTTCGATGTTGCAACAATGAGCTGGAGTTTTATAAATACTCATCCGGATAGGTTGCACATCCTCTTGTTGGTTCACTCTGACCATCGAAGCCAAAGTAGCTAAGGAATCAGCCATCTGATTTTCATCTCGTGGGAGATAATAGAAAATGATGTCGTCGAAATCCTCAATTAACTCAAGAACCAACTTTCGATACTTGATTAACTTAGGATCTCTTGTCTCCCATTCTCCTTTGAGTTGATAGATTACCAAAGCGGAATCTCCATAAACCTCTAGTACTTTGATCTTACGTTCTATGGCCGCACGGATACCCATGATGCATGCTTCGTATTCTGCCATATTATTCGTGTAATCGAAATCCAGTTTGCTAGTAAAGGGATAATGATCTCCATTCGGGGATACCAGGACTGCTCCAATTCCATTACCCATAGCGTTTGAGGCACCGTCAAAGTTTAGCTTCCAAGAATGACTTTCTTGCGAGTCTTCTTCAGTGGTTGCAACATACATCAGATCTTCATTTGGGAAATCAAAGTTCAAAGGCTCGTAATCCTCTAGAGCTCTACTAGCCAGAAAGTCGGCTATTGCGCTTCCTTTAACTGCCTTCTGGTTCACATAGAGTATGTCAAATTTGGAAAGCAGAATTTGCCATCGGGCCATCCTTTCATTTAAAGCAGTCGACTCCATCATGTACTTCAAAGGGTCCAGCTTCGAGATGAGCCAAGTCGTGTGGTACAGCATGTACTGTCTCAATCTTTGGGTTGTCCAAATCAAGGCGCAACATAACTTCTCGATCGGTGAATATCTCGTCTCGCATTCAGTGAACTTCTTGCGAGATAGTATATTGCTCTTTCTTTTCTTCCCGACTCGTCATGTTGACCAAGCACACATCCCATGGAATTCCTGAATACTGTCAAGTATAGTATCAGTGGCCTATTCGGGTTAGGTGGCATCGATCTTTGGGGCCTTTGGATAGGTAATGTTTGACCTTATCGAAAGTCTTCGGCACTCCTCATCCCAAGCGCGCTGGGTTGTGTTTCTTAAGGAGACGGAATATGGGAATTCGCATTTCTCAGTTAGGTTTGTGAAATGAACAGGGCAATGTAATTTAGTCTTTCTAGAAAACCTCGAACTTCCTTTTGAGTGCGCTGGCGAAGAAATTCTTGTATAGCCTTGACTTTGTGCAGGTCTATCTCAATTCCCTTCTCGCTGACTACAAAGCCTAGCTGTTTTCCTGATCTAGCCCCAAAAGTGCACTTTGTTGGATTGAGCTTTAGTGAAATTTTCTCAACCTCAAGAACAATTTCCTCAAAACTTGTATATGTTCTTTTTCTGTTTGGGATTTCGCGATCATATCGTCGACCTAAACCTCGATTTCTTGGTGCATCATGTCATGAAACAGGGTTACCATGGCTCTTTGGTAAATCGCCCTGCGTTTTTAACCCAAATGGCATTACCTTATAACAAAGGTTCCCACAAGGTCACGAATGTGGTCTTTTCCATGTCTTCAGGATGCATCTTTATTTGATTGTATCCAGAGAAACCATCCATGAAGGAGAACAACGAGAAACCCGCCGTATTATCCCCCAAGGTGTCAATGTGAGGCAACGGGAAGTTGTCCTTTGGGCTGGCCTTGTTTAAATCTCTGTAATCCACACACATTCGTACCTTTCTATCTTTCTTAGGGACGGGGACAATATTGGCTACCCATTCTGAGTATTTAACCACTTGTAAGAACCCGGCATCGAATTACTTCTTGACTTCTTTTTTTACTTTTAACAAAACGTCAAGCCTCATCCTTCGGAGCTTCTGTTGAACCGGTTTGCATTCTTCTTTTATGGGGAGTCAATGTACCATGATATCAGTACTTAACCCAGACATGTCCTGGTATGACCATGCGAAGATATCCTTGAATTCTTGGAGTAACTCAATGAGGTCTTGCTTCGTTTCTGTGAAAATGCTAACTCCAATCTTTAGCTCTTTTCCTTCTCCTAAGCTCACAATTTCCACTGACTCTTTGTGAGGTAGGATTTGTTTCTCGTCTTGCTCTACCATCCTTAACAAATCAATAGATATGTTACGGTCCTGGTCACCTTCAAAATTCTGAGAATCCTCCATACCCGCCTCTTGCTCAAAATGAGATTCTGAATTAATAACAGTGTCGCTCATATCATTGATATCTGAGGACCTATTAGAAGAGCAAAGAAAGGTGCAAAAAGAATCTTAAGAATGATTATTTGCATGATTGGTTATGAACGGAATGTAAAGAATATTTTGGTTATGAATGAAAAGAATAAAAGAATATTTGCTCAGAATGATATAAAAAGACGCATTTTATTTAAGTAAAGATATTCGGACATATGCCTATTTAACAAAAGGATTCTTGTTGCTCTTAGGCTTAGAGTAACAAGTGTGTTTTGACATTGCTCTGAATTAATCCTAAAGGTTACAGGAATCTCCCCCATGGTCCAATTGTTCAAAACACTTCCAGGAGTGTAAGGGAGAATTTCAGATAAATTTCTTTCTTCAGTCCCTTCCTTGGATATGGCGTTAATGCTCAAACTTCCTAAATTTTCCTCTGCTACTTCTCTTCTTATCATCTTTTGTTCAGGGTATATAGTTCCTCCCGAAACAAGCGTTTTAGATAGATGGGAAAGGTCATTGGCTCCCATTTGACCTCTTCTCCGTTTAAGCGTGCCCTTCTTCTCTCCTGCTTTTTCTCTTCCTCTTTCCTCTTTTGCTTCACATCTGGCCTGAATCCTAAGCCAAAGCGATCTCATTTTTCCTTTAGCATTGGTACCTCGGTCTTCCCTTGAAGGTATTTCTCGAGTCCTTTTCTCGGTAAGGCTCATTTTCTAACCGTCAATTGCAAGCCCATCATGGTGGTTCTGGACATCTTGGGCATTGGGATCTTGCTCCCTTCGACAATGAATGTTGCATTGACACACTCCAATGATCAAAAGGAACATTCTATTACTTCATCGTCTGCCCCTATGTATGGAGCGTTGTTGGTAACAGATGCAATGATGTCTTCCTTCGCGTTTATTGTGACCAATCTGCCTTCAGTTACCAATTTTAATTTTTGATGTAGTGATGACGGCACTGCCCCCGCTGAATGAATCCAAGGCCTCCCTAACAGGCAATTGTAGGAGGGCTTGATGTCCATTACCAAGAAGTCCACCTCATATGTATTTGGACCAATCAAGAAGAGGTATCTCGATCCTTCCCATGACATTTCTTTCGGTACCATCAAAGCTCGCACAATATTTTGGCATGTTTTCATGTGAGAACTATCCACGGGCAACCTATTTAGCATGGATAAGGGTAAGACATTCAGGGCTGATCCATTATCAATTAACACCCCTGGCAGCGTATATCCCTTGCAGCGTGTGGTTATGTGTAGAGCCTTTGTAGATCCCATGTTTCTGGATGATATTTCATCGTCGTTAAAGAAAATAAAATTATCGGCACTGATGTTATTGACCAGGCGATCGAGCTTGTTCATAGATATATAATCCGCAACATATGTTTCGTTCAACACCTTCATCAACGCACTACGGTGCGCCTCTGAGCTCAAGAGCAAGGCGATGCGATATGCGAGCCGGTTGCTTGTGCAATTGCTCTACAACAACTGTACTTTCACTGTGCTTTAGGAATTTTAGGAACTCTTTAGCCTCTTTTTCTGTCACCGACTCATTGACGGGCGATTCAAATCCAATCGTCTTTTCTTTCTTTTGCTCAAACATCACGGATTTTCCTTTGGCTTGGTTACGCCTTTGTGTTAGGGTATAACGCCTCCCATTGCGTGTAAAGAAACCCGCATCTTGACCTTCCTCCGGAGAGTTAGCCAGGTTCTCCTCTCCAGGGATCATTACATTACAGTCATAATTCCACGGGACCCTTTTACTGTCCTTATAGGGGAAAGCTACGAGGCTTACGAATTATGACCTTTAGTGCGATTGGTACTCCGGCTTCACCAACTCTTGGTCGTGAGATAATTACTACTGGGGTGATTGACCCCATAGACCTTCTTGGTTGATTCTTCTTCAGAGGCACACACCTCTACTTCTTCAACATACTCAAAGAATTCGAGCTCTTTGTTGTCCATTAGACCCTGTACTAAAGCCCCGAATTCATTACATTCCTGAATCTCATGATCTTCTTCATCATGAAACTCACAATATTTTTTTACTTTTCGGGACCCGTTCCTCGAGTCTTTCCTAATCAACCCTCTTTCTACCATCTTTTTCCAGACTTCTCTCGTAGGGGTTTTTATTTCTGCAATATTCATCTTAATTTTCCTCCTCACATTTTTGACGATCGCATTTACCCTATTATCAGCGTGGTTGGGTAACGGATTTTCTGTCCTAGATTGATCATCAAATTTTAAAATGCCCATTTTGATTAACCTTTCGACTATTTTCTTAAAAGCGGTGCAGTTTTCAATCGAGTGCCCTGTAATTCCCGCATGATTTTCACATTGGGCGTTTGCGTCATACCATTTAGGGTATGAGGGTTGCATTGGCTTTAGATAGAAGGGGGATACAACGTGTGCATCGAATAAACTTTGGTACAACTCCTTGTACGTCATCGAGATGGGTGTAAACTGGAGTTTCTCTGCGTTCGGCCTCTGGTTCGGCTCCTGCCTTGGAAGGGCTTGAAAACTAGTGGTTATCGTTTTCGATAGGTCAACAGTAATCGGCTTTGAATAGCCCTTGTTGTACGTGCCCACATTGTTTATTTCACTTTCCTTTTTTCTCGGGGCTGGTCTCTTGGAGCTTTCTCCCGCATCTATTTTACCGCTTTTCACCACGTTTTCGATCATTTCACCGGACATTACTATGTCTGAAAAGCTCTTTGTGGCACTCCCCTACATGTGGTTGATAAATGGGGCTTTCAAGGTGTTAATGAAAAACATCGTAGTTTCTTTCTCCAGAAGAGGTGGCTGGACTTGTGTTGCCACCTCTCTCCACCTTTGGGCGTACTGCCTAAAGCTTTCATTCTGCTTCTTCTCCATGTTTTGCAGTGTAAGCCTATCGGGTGTCATATCTGTTACATGACTGTATTGTTTCATAAAAGCTGTGCTAAGTCTTTCCAGAGTTAACTTGGGCATGACTCAACCGATTGTACCATTTGGTGCTTGGCGGATTAGACTATCTTGAAGCGAGTGGATCAATAGGTGATCATTATTAACATATCCCGCCATCCTTCGGCTGAGAACATGGTAATATGAGCTTAGGATGACTTGTCCCATTATATTTCTCGAACTCCGAAGTTTTAAACTTTGGCGGGAGCACTAGGTCTGGAACTAAGCTCAGATCCTTGGCATCAATTATGCCATGGCAATCAACACTTTCCATGGCCCTGAACTTTTCTTCTAACCACCTGCACCTATCCTCGAGTTGTTTCGGTAGTTCTACTTTTGCCCTTTCCGTTTCTGTCATCTCATCCAGGTCGGGGACCACGGGGTTAGTCGGGTTATCCCCCGGGTTAGAGCCTGAGCCCGTTTGGTAATTCATGGGTGCTGAGGTACCGACTTGGTACTGTTGGGGTCTAATTGTCACTGGTGCCCTTTGTGGGTACACATCCGGTTGTGCCTGAATGTTTACCAATGTGAAACTTGGGGGGCAAGTGGGATCTTCATTATCGTCTTCCGAGTTAACCGCAGTGCCTTTTCCTTTTTCTCGCTCTCCGACTAGCAGCTGCGCCAATTGATTCACCATGCTTCTTTGGGATTCCAAGATTTGATCCCTCATTTCTTATTGCATCTTTGCTAATTGTTCTTGTAGTTGGGCTTGCAACTGGTCTTGCATCTCTTTTTGCATTTGTTCTAGTCTTTCTAATCTTTGATCCATCACTTTAGATCTGGAGCGAGTACTGTAATGGTGTTCAATTGGTTAATTCTTGTTGTTGTCCAGATTAACGCTGAAATAATTTTTATTTAATTAGAATCTTTTAACGACCTTTAATGCATATGAATGAAAAGAAAACAAATGCCAATGCATGAATGCAAAGAAGGTGTCGATTCTGATTCAATTTCATTTAGAAAACTTTACTAGATAACAAAGTCCTTTACATAAAATCAAGTTACAAATAAGGCCTTGCCCTAGCACCTAAAGCTTTAATTTTCCTAAGTAGTGAAGCTAGCTCTTTTCCACGATCTGACCACGACTCGTACTGCACGCTTAATATATCCGCTTGTACCGCCAAAGTCTGCAAGTAATCAGCTATCTCTCGAATTTGGGTTATGGCTTCTTCCATGATGTGATCCCTATTTCCAACTTGATTCTGAGAGTAGTGAAGCTCCTCTTTCCAACGCTCTTCATTCACCTCTAGGGACTCAATATGGTTTTGACAATTCTGCAATACCATTTCTAATTCTTCAATCTTCTTTTTCATTTATTCAATTTTGCTCAAACTAACTCTTAATTCTTTCACAGAGTTACGGCTTCGGTGATGATGAAGAGATCTCTCGAGTTCCGCGAATCTAGCCTTTAACTCGCTTTGTTCATTTCGGCTTTCTGAGAGGCTTTTTTTCCACATATTCATTTTGTGCTTGTGCCTCTCGGAATTTCTCCTCCCATTGATCAGCTTTAGTCCTTTCATCTCGAATCTCCTGACGCCACTGCTCCGAAGTTTTTCCTAAGCCAATAGTCCTAATCGATAGACGCATCTTCTTATAGTCTGTCTTTAAACTATCCAGATCTTCTTCAACCCTATTCTTCCCTTTTCTTAACTTCTCAGCTTCTGACTTTTGTACTTCCACATCTAATCTCAGGTGTATTTTCTCTTCCTCTAACTGCTCGATCCTTTTCTCGAACTCGAGACTTTTCTTTTCAAAGTCCTGTCTTATAATATCTAGTTCTGACGAGACAACTTGCAAGCATTCCTCCATTGATCGAGCACCTTCTAAACTCGGCCCAGGAACATTATCATTAATACTTTTGCAAAACCACTCGTTGTACTCAGGCGTCGTCGTAGAACCAACAGCCAATCTCTTCATTCGGCGAGTCTGCTTCCAAGCATCATAAATCTTCCGAACCCTTTTCTTATAATTATCTGCTTTATACGATAACTCACATTGAGCAAGCCCGTAAGTTGCCGGTATAAATTGCCTCGATTTATACTACCTTAATACAAGCAAATGAGTGTATCCAGTGGCCCCCTAAATTCCAGGAAAAGGCACGTAATCGAAATTTTCGCACCGATAAAGGATATCGTTAGGGACCATCCAAAAGGCTCTCCATTCAATATCTTCCTCTTTGAGATTTTGAAGAATCGCAATCCACCTTTCTTCTGTAATATAATCTCTCATTTGCGTGGCAACCTCCTCTTTTAATGGGGAATAACTCTCAGAGAAAACCCGGTAAGAGACCCTGTCCACCTTCCAAAAATGTCTATGAAACCATACCAGTAATAGCTGCGCACATCCAATAAACCTACCTTCACGCGCCTCAGACACACGGGCTTAAAGATCTAAACGTCTCACCGAATTGTAGGTGCTGGCGTGACTCTTTATCAAGGTGATCGAATAAATCAGTAACTGCTTCATCAATATGCCTTAGAGCTTTAGGAAAAATCACTAAACCATAAATGCTCAAGGTGAAGATATCAACTTTCCTCTTTACATCCGGATGTGCCAAGATCAAGTCTCTCAAGATTACCCAAGGAATACATTTACCATCCCCTTTCTGCTGAATTCGAGCCGTAACCCAAGACTCAGTCATCCAAGTAATACTTATTAACTTCTTCACAAAAGTCGGGGCATTAGCGGTCTTAGAGTAAGCTCTATCAACTTGGATATTTGGAAAACGCAGCAAGGTCGTATATTCCTCCACGGTGGGCACCAAGTCCACCTTCCCAAAAGTGAAACTTGACTATAGAGCGGGGTTCCAAAGGCGAGTCATAGCCCGAAACAGATGCTTATCTACCTTGACGTCCAGCAAATATGGTATATCGCCATAATTCTGGTAGAACAATTGCTTAGTTCCCTCATCCCAATGAGCCCATATGTCTCTCAACTCTTGTAGCTCATTTTGTATCACACTGACGCGAGTAAAGTCCCACAGCTTCGATGTGTATCCTTGACGGTGTCCCCTTTCTCAAGTTGTAGCTTCTCGACCATGTGCGAGCAGCCGCATTATCCTCGACTCTATCAAGAAATTCATTCTCCATGTTAAGCTTTCTAACTTAGTAACCGAACACGAATCGACTCCTCCTTAAATATGCAATGTCATGCAATAACAACAAAATACACAAGTCAGTAACAAATAACAAGATTTAAGGCGATCAGAAAATACTCAAGCACTTATATGAATAACCACTAACATTTAGCACTACTACATCGGTGGTTCCTATGGTCCATTATATGAGGTAAAGTTCTAAGGAAAGGGTACTGAACCAGCAGCAGATTCCTCAATCCTCACCCATTATAGGTTCATATGGATCGAGTTCGGTTCGAGTGGAATACATTTCCCTATGGCCATGCGGAGGTGAAAACCTCACGAAGACATAGGTACAAATGTATCGAAGCGATCCACTAGCCCATGCGGAGGTGAAAACCTCACGAATGCATAGTTTCTCACTCCCACCTAAAGGTGTGACCACGGCGGTCATGCAATGCAACGCCAAAGTATTTTATGAGACTACGACATTATTGTAATCATAGCACTAATGCATCAAAAGAAACATGATTTTTCAAAACAATTTTTCAAATTTTCAATCAAAAGGACAAAAATTAATCAATTTTGCGGCTGGCTCTCTTATTAGTCCCGAGTGGAGTCGCTTAAGTTATGAAACCATTTTTATTTATTTAAAAAGCGGGGATCGGCTTTAAAATGACAAATAGAGCGCCACCGATCCTTTATTCAAGATGTGATCGGGTCACCTTGAGATGGACTATTTTAATAAAACATTTTAGATTTATTAAAGCGATAATTTTGGTCTCTACGAAATCTAAGAAAGCAGGTTGGAAGTCGGTTACGTGCGAGGAAGGATTAGCACCCTCATAGCGCCCAAAATTGGTACCAAATTGATTAATTGATGTACTAATGTCAAAAATTTGAAACGATTTTAGAATACAATTTCGTTTCTTTTAAAAAAATTTAAATACTTTCGAATTGGATATTGAGATTCTCTTGTCAGAAGGAATAAAATATCACATCCAAAGATACGATAGGATATGGCGTTTCAAACCCTCGATGCCAAGATCCTCTCATGATTTCCAAAGTTCATGCATTGAGATTTTTATAAGGATATTCAATTATTTGGACAAACGAAAAACCGAAGCCCAAGACGATAGGGTACAATTTCTCGGATTTCCAAACACGAAATATTGCATTGTTTTTAGAAAACATGGACAAAATTTTAAAAGGATATCCGGTTATTTGGTCAAACGGAAAACCGAAACCCCAGTACGATAGGGCACGATTTCTCAATTTCCAAACACAAAATATTGCCTTATTTCAAGATTTTCCTTCCTTACGAATTTGGATAAAAAATTAATGACATATTTGAAAATAATACGTTTAATTGAGTGTGTAGGGTCGTATTTGACGAATAATGGTAGTGTGACATAAATTTGGAGTAACGATAGCGTAATATACATAATGTAGTATAATATAGAGCTAAAATATTAACATGCATGAATCATAATGGAAATAAAAATATAAACAATAATCAATAACAACAACAATAATAGTAATAATAATGATAATGATAAGAACGAAAATGAAATGAGACAAATAAAAACAAATGAATAAAAAAAGCGAACTAATTATATACATATAAAACCATGAGTAAATAAGTAAATAATTAAGTGAAAACTAAAAATAATTAAAAACAAATAAATAAATAAATGAGTGAATATTGGGTAAAACAGTTTAAAAACAATAATATTAATATTAATAATAATACTAATAAAGTTAGTAATAATAAAGAAAATAATAATAGTAGTAGTAATATTAAAAACAACTAATTTAATAGCAAAATGACATATGAATAATACATAAATAAAATATTAGGTGAAAATAAGAATCCAAATATAAGAAAAATCAATCATAAAACAAATAGATAAATATATAAATAATAGTAGCAATAATAGGACCAATGGGTATGTAAATAAAGAAAATATTAATCTAATGAACTCTAATACGTATGTAAATATATAAAATGATAAATATGTAAATAGATGGAATAGATGTACATCATATTAAAATCAAATGTTATGAATAAATAAATAAATTGGTGAATAATAAATTTAATTTTTAAAAGATAGAGGAATAATAAACAAATAAATCAACGAATATAATTGATTTGAGCAATATTTAACATGTGAAAAATGTAAATGATACTAATTTTGAGTATGTAGTTATGAAAAATAATAAATGAAACAAATATAAATAAAATAATTCTTAAATAAAAAGGAAGGCAGTAAGAACAAACAAATGAATAAATAAATATGAAATAATGAATAAAATGAAAGATCTTAAAAAGGCATGAAATTAAATAAATAAAGGTTTAATTGAAATTTGAACAAAATGAAAGGGGCAAATTAAACTAAATAAATAATAAAGGGTCAAACAGGAAAACGCGCGAAACAAGAGGGACCCATTGGGAAATTACTCCATGTTCCCAAACGCGCGGCGTTCGAGAGGGGACCAAATTGAATCCAACAGAAAATTAAGCGGCCAAAATCATGAAGTAAAATGCGGACCTATTGAAAGCAACTTTAAAAGCAGAAGGATCGATTGAATAAATAACCCAAGGTTATAAAACACGCGGATCCACGAGGGCTGTGGGGTCAGTCGCGCTGGTCGGCACCATACTGGCGTTGTTTTGAGGCCAGCGACACAGCCCTAAAGCAGCGCCGTTTTGGGCTCTTTATAAAAGTATATTTTTCTTCTTTTTTTATTTACTGCTACTATTCTTTTAAAAAAAAGAGAGAGAAGCAGAGGCCCTTCCTTTCTTTCCTCTGCTAGGGTTTAGACCCTCTTGCGCCGCCGGTCCACCGTCGTATGCGGTGGCCGGAGGTGAAAATCGGCCTCTCTCGTTCTCTTTTCAGTTCGTTTTCCTCCCTTTTTTTTTTAGATCGGACCCTATTTTATAAAAAGGGTAAAATACATCCTTTTTGTTGCCCTTTTGAATCCTCATCAGAACCCGGAAGGGTTCTTGGGTATTCGGCGTTAGCAACTACGACGGAGGAGGAGAAGAACGTCGGGGGTGAGATTTTCATTATTTTTTATTATTTTCTCGAAAAGCATAAGAAAGAAAAAAAATAGAAGCACCTTTGATCTTTTTGTTTTCGAATTTCTGTTCTTGTATATCCAATCTTTTTTTTTTTTTACATCGTTTGTTTTGGTGGCTTTATAGCCAAAAGAAAATAATACAATATTGCCTCTATTTGCTTCTATTTCTGCCGTTCTCTTGTTGTTCTCTTTGTTCTTTTTGCAGGTATCTTCGAAGGGTCAACGAGGCGGAGGAAGGCAATTTTGCCATTTCAGGTACGCGCAGAGGGCGCGTCGGGGCCTCGAGGCGAGACGTTCGAGAAGAGGCACGAGCACAGCGCTCGAGGAGGCGGCGGCGCTAGGGTTTCAAAAACCCTAACGTTTTCTGAAATGTTTTTGGTTGGGCCACGGGCTGTTAGTGTTTTGGGCCTATTTGTTTTGGGCCTTGTAATTTGGGCTAGGGTTAATTGGGTTTGTAAACTTGGGACTGTTAGTCTGTTGGATTTTAATTTTATCGATTTTTGTTTTATTTTGGGTTTATTCTATTGGGCCCGGGCAAATTGGGCTCATTACAATTACCATGAAACTCTTATCAAAACTACTACATCTTGTCGCTACCCAAAGAAAAGTCTTTTTTTTCTAATTAGCATCTCATAACAATGATACAATACGCCTTTAAATAGGCTAAAGTTAGGGAGTAAATATTCGAAATATACCAAAAAATTTAAAAATTACGAATTGGGCGATTTTTAGAAAATTCTGGAAAAGGATTTGTTTCCCTACAAAATGCGTCCACGTCGGTAGCGTTTTGTGGGAAATGTAGCAGCGCATACGAGGATGCGCTTTGTGCCAAATCACAAAAAGCGCACTTACGTGGACGCGCTTTGCTGATTTGGCACAAAGCGCGTCCTCAAGGGCGCGCTTTCCCCTTTCCTCAAATATTGGATATTTATTTTTAAAATTAAATTTCAAAAAAATTAAACAAATTCTATTTTATAAAATATATTAAAATTAAATTACAAAAACATATAAGCAACTATTATTTTATGAAATAAAAAAATAAAAAAATTCTTATTTATTAAATATATTAAAACTAAATTACAAAAAATAGAAAATAAAGAAAACTTCTTATTTATTAAATATATTAAAACTAAATTACAAAAAAATAAAAAATAAAGAAAACTTCTTATTTCTTAAATATATTAAAACTAAATTACAAAAAAATAAAAAATAAAGAAAACTTCTTATTTCTTAAATATATTAAAACTAAATTACAAAAAAATAAAAAATAAAGAAAACTTCTTATTTTATTACATATATTAAAATTAAATTACAATTAAAAAATTAAACAATGTCTAATTTATTAAAGATATTAAAATTAAATTATAATAAAAAAATTAAACAACTATTATTTTATTAAATATATTAAAACTAAATTACAAAAAATAAAAAATAACTTTTTATTTTATTAAAAAAATTCAAATTAAATTACATAAAAAAAATAAACAACTTCTATTTTAGTGAAGATATTAAAATTAAATTACAAACACAAATAAAAAAACAACTTTTTTATTAAAAAAATTATTACAATTTAAAAATAAAAACCCATCCAGAATCAATGTTGATGCGGTGGAATCGATGCCACACGGGCGGTGGTGATTCTACGCTGGATTCCTCCTTCTTCTAGCTTCGGCGTGAAGTCGTGAAACCTCGGGCGGGATTAGGTTCCTCCGGCGATGGAGTGCAGTTGTGGGTGTTGCGAGGATGACCCACCTTGATAAAATAACGACCCCGGATGTGTTTGCATAAACCACGGCGGGGTGTCCGAATCCGTATGGCGAAGGAGGCTGGTAAAAGAAGTGCTCCCGGCGGCGCCTCCTGTGATCCCTCTCGCGCGACGGCGGCCTCAAGATCGGTGGCGATCGGAGTAGTCGAACGGACTCGAACCCGGCCATGCATTTCAACCTAGGGTGGGGATGGGAAAAGGAAACATATATGGGTTAGGATACATATAAGGGGTAGAATGCGCACCTCGCATAAAGGGTAAAGGCTGTGATGTCGGTGTCGTAAATTTGGCTGAACCGATGGGCCCGGTGACTATGTGGGCGGTATTTGTTGATGGGCGGTGGTGATCGTGTCGTGACTGTTGATGCCCCGATCTCATCACCCCTTCTCCTTGGATTTAAGGGCCAAGCGTTCCCTTTGTTGATGAATTTGCCGTCACCTCTCTTCTTCCGAGCAACAAATACGACTTACCATGGATCCTAAACCATGGCATGTATTTCGGCATGCACGCTAACTCCGAACGACGATCGATTCGGTCGGGTAAATAGTCATACCGGTTCTTCCACGTCTCGATATGTCTTGACCAAAATCTTGGCCAATCCATGTGCAAGCGCCATAAGTCCACTGTGTGTGCTCATCATCGAGCACCTCGTGGCACGGAATTGGTTGCGGAATCAAATTGTCGCAGAACCCGATCGGTGGTGCATCTCCTTTGTAACATCACGGAAAGGGCCTATGCATTTTCGGTTTAATTTATGCAGTGACATGTTTTGTGTACTAAGAATAAATTTTGAACATTTTGGAAACCAGGAAATGAATGGAAATGGTTTGAAATAAACATTTTTTTGAAACACGAAAATGTATGGAAATGTTAAGTTTAAAAATGGGAAGTGAACATTTTTGGAAACTAGGAAATGTAAGGAAATGATGTGGAAATGATTCAAAAGAGGAAAGTGAACATTTACGGAAAACTTGGAAATGTAAGGAAATGTCAAGTTTACTGAGTGGATGAAAATTTTTGGAAACTTAGAAATGACTTAGAAATGTCGAGTTTTAAAGTTTAAAAGAGGAAATTAAGGCAAGGTGGCCTTAAAAGAAAAAGTTTGTGAAACTTGACACACAAAGCAGGCTTGGAAAAGTGGCTGGAGATGCCACTTAGGGCCTCTGGAAATGGCGCCACATGCAAGGTGTTGGGCTGAGTTCGAGTCACTTGGGAAGCAAATAAAAGGAGTTTTATTTTTGCTTCCGAAGCTTCGAGGTGGACGGCACAAGCCTTCTAGAAAGGAGGAGTTTTATTGTCATAAATATTCGATTAATAAGGTGATAAATAAGGGATTTAATTTGGATTATTTTTGAAGAGATAATAAAGGATTATTCTCTAATTATTTTAAATTAAGGGATTATTATTTTGATAATTCAAAGGATAAAGCTATCAAATAAAGAAGAGTGGTGGCCAAGTAAGGGATTACGAGTAGTATTTTTCGGCTATAAAAGGAAGAAAATAGGGCTACTCATCAAATTTTCTTCCTCCTCTTCTCTCTGTTTGAATTTCCGAGTACTCTCCTCTCTTCTCTTCTCTTTTTCTTTTGTCAAGCCGAATCTATAGTCCACCATTGTCAAAATTCTCAAGTTTTCTTTTCTTCCTATTTCTTCTTACCAATCCATTCAAAAGTCGAATCTTGGAAAGGCTTCAAGCATAGGTCTTTGTCGATTTCTTCAAAGGTAAGAACAAGTTTGATTTCCAATCTTTTCTTTTAGATTAGCGAGAGATAATCTAACCCCATACATATTATGGTTACCGAATATGGAAGGACCTTTCGGGATTATCAGAGTAGTCGACTAAAAGGAGAAGTATTCGGGATTTCTAAGATTAAGGTAAGACATGTGAATATTCGGCCAAAGGCCTTGATTTATGTTTTGATGATTAAGATTAAGTCTAACGTAAGGTTTTAGGGATTTCGACATTCCTAGGGAAACAAGGAGCAGTTTCGGGATTTGTTGGTGTTCCAATCGGCAACAAGGTAAGAATACTAATCCTACTAGGATTTGGAATTTTGGCCGAATGGCTTTTTATTAAGGTAATAAGTGATAAATCAATGTAGGGATTAAGGATCTAAGCATTAGATCAAGCTTTCCGGGATCTCAAGGAAATTTTAAGCGAATCGGTGTGTACCCCACACTATCCCATAATATGTTTTATGGCATGATTAATTAATATATGTGATATTAAGTATATGAAAGTGGCTAAGGTACCATGTTATGGTACAAAGTACTCAGGTACGTTTCCTACTTCTACTAGGAATATGAAAGATGTTATTTGTAACATGAGAATATGATAAGAATGTGAACTCGGCATATTATGCATATTATTATATGGGGCATATGGGTTATTGAAAGGGAAGTGAATGTGGTGACCTAAGACCACGAACACGGTGACCTAAGACCGTGATATCTCGAAAAGTGGTGACCTAAGACCACGATGTCTGAAAGTGGTGACCTAAGACCACGGTATGCGGTGACCTAAGACCGTAGATTTGGAGTGTAGCGGAAGGAGGGTCGACTTAGTAGTCCCACGGTGTGTATTTGGCGAGTGCAGGGGTGTGTAGCGGATGGACAATTAGGTTTGGGTTTGGGAATGCATCATAACTTTGTATTCTATGTTTTGAATGTGTAATATGTGATATACGATTCTATTATGATTTAGTGTCGTGTACACATTGAGTCTGCATTTGACTCACCCCGTTGTGGGACTATGTTTGAGGTGATGAGCAGTGATGGACCGGGACAGCGAGAACTTGTGGTGGCCATGCTCAATATGAAGTTTATATTTTTATGGACTCTTGAATTTATTTTAGTACTTTGAATTATTTTTGGGAATTTTTTTTTATGTAATAAGGCCATAAGGCCATGATGAACGATTTTATTTCTACTTGTTGTTTTATTGTGTTACAAATTTTGATTAAGTTAAAGACTAAGTATTTTATTTTAAAATATACTCGATATGTTTATTACTTAAAATTAAAAAGGGTTTTCTAATTTAAAAATCAGTTTGTTTTCAACACAAGCCCAACCCAAACTATTTTTTAAAAAAAAAAATCACACAAGTTTTTCACCAAGTAACGAAAGAATTTGAATCGGTTTACTTGAGGAACATACCAAATCTGGTCAAAGCTCGTGGGCGGGTTTGGGGTGTTTCATCCACTGATCGCATAGGTGATCAATGGGACCTTCACGTGCCAACTGTTCGGATTTTGTAAGAACTCCTCGGAATTCTTGCCGAATTTACGGATCCTCGTCACGGTGTCCATTGAAACTATATTAACATTACCAAAATATTAGTTATATACATAATACTAGACACTAAATACGAAATACTAAATTATAAATCGAAATTGAAACTTACTTGTGATTCCGATCGTTGGTCCAATAGAAGCCGTATATCTTCAAGCGAGGTAGGTATTCCGGCATGACTCGCGAATGGTTCCACCTAATTAAATAAATTTTTAGCATACAATTATACTATAAATCTCGTAATAATTGTAAAATATAACATTAAATTTACCTCGTTATCGAGTGGGAATGAATATGGGTGGTCGAGTCGAGGATGTAAAAATGGAAATCGAAACCATGCCCATGACTGCGGTAGTGATAGGCAACCTCAGATTTTTCGCTTTACTGGCCGCGTCGCGCAAGCACATCTACCGATACAACCTCGATAGCACGGCGGACCCCAACTCAATTCACCGGCACGCTCTAAAATCAACAAGTTTCAGTGACCATCTCAAGTGTCTGAGGTTTCTAGAAAGGTCCGGCATCGAGATAGCCTCCAATTATCTTAAGAATGTATGCCCGAGCATGCCGTATTCGCTCTATTTGGTCGAACCCTCATTCGGCTCCGGGAATGTGTCTCGTAACTAGGCCATCTCGATCCGACCTCCCTGAATTTTATTTGGAATGGCACCCGAAGCTCGTAGGATACGGCCATCCAATCACGAAGTTGCGGACCGGTGACTCACCGAGGCGCCCACCGGCAATCCCAATCGCTGAAGCGCACATCTTCGAGTGATGGTACACTCTCGCGTGGAAGATGGAAAGTGTGCGTCTCGGTCTCCACCTCTCTATCAACGCAGCGATCAAAGCGGCTCCAACTTGAACCCCAGACCTATTGTGGCCACGTGCAAAAACCCGCTTTCCGCGAGTAATTCTCGATCAACGATGATGGGGACCATGCATATTGCGAATATAACATTGCAACACCCGATCTACTGATTGTTTAAAAATTATAAAATAAAAATTAATTAAAATTGCATAATTGTAAAAAATATTAAATAATATTGAAAAATTAAAATTAAAACTTATCATTTTCATTTGATCGACGGAGATGTGCTTATCGTCTAGACGAAGTAATTCCCTAGCCATTGTAATCTGATCGAAAATTTTAAAATTTTCCAAAAATATATTAAAAAAAAAAAATTAAAAGGGCTTTTTTGTAAATAGTAAAGGACTATTTCAAAATTTCAGAGGAAGTTTGAAGGACTTTAAGAGAAATTTGAGAGAAATTTGAGAGGAATTTGAGAGAAGAATGAGTAAGGATTAAAGTGTGAAAAAATAAAAGGGTTGGGGGTTTTTATAGGTTTTTTTGCGTTGGAGGCCCAACGGTCAAAAAAAATTTGACCGTTCGGCCTAAAGCGCGCCACGCCACCTCGAAAAAGCGCGTCCACGTCGGTAGCGCTTTTGCGATGTGGCACCAACGATCAAAAAATTTTGACCGTTGCGAGTCTAAATGGCGCGCCACTGGGGGGGCGCGCTTTGTTATAAATCGACAAAGCGCGTCCACATAAGAGCGCTTTTTGCCGATTTGGCACAAAGCGCCGCCCTCGGCGCAGCTCTCCACTTCCCACAAAACGCTACCGACGTGGTGGGCGTTTTGTGGGGAAACGCCCTTTCCATAAATTTTCTAGAAATCGGCCCAATTCCGTAATTTTTAAATTTTTGGTATATTTCGGATATTTACCTAAAGTTAGAGTTCTAATCATACTAAAACATACCTAGAATAATCAAAATTTAACTAGGGGAAGAGTACGAGACACATCCACAAGTAATATGTGAGAAAATTACTTGGTTGCTACAGCTTTCATTTCATCATCTTTTTTATATATTTTGTGGCTACTTTCCCACTTTACCTTGAGTTTAGTCATTACATATACATGTTTGTATAATTCATGCGTACATAACCATTAAAATCTAGTCTGATCTCACAATGTTGATTCAAACGTAGTTCAACATGTGTGCATTTAACCATGATTTCATTTGTTTGTTTTTTTGCTTTTGCATTAGAAAATTAATGAGGATGTTCTCAAAATTATTAGATACGATATCGTTAAAATACTCTTTTCAATCATGAGTGAATATAAATTTTATTTTATAATAAAAATGCCACATTTAACAAAATATTTAGTTCTGAAATTAAATTCATTCAATTACATGAATTTATATCCATGTCAACTTTTTACGATATCATTTTTAAATATTGAACTTAACGTATAATTTTTCCAATTTGAAATCAACACGTATTAGACACGATACCAATTTTTGGGAATTGTGAGGATGCTAATACCTTCTTCATATGTAGTCGACTCCCGAACCCAAATTTGTTTTTCTCTGATTTTTTAACGCGGATCCAAAATTTATCTTTTTAAAAGAACTTCAAAAAATTTCTTTTTTAAAAGGTAATTTATATTAGGTGACCGATCGCACGTCATCAAAAAGATCGATAATAACTCTTATTTTCTTAATAACATCCAATGTTGTAATGAATTTTTTGCATGTTTTCTCAAATGTTGTCAAAGTTACTTTTCAATTAAAAATAGTTTTAACATCTGTAATTTACACTGATTTAACGAAAAATTGTTGCACATAGATAATAAGGTTAGTAACATATAAAAACTGAATTAAATTAAAATTTAATACGCCGAATTAAAATTTGATGTACACAAAAATGTTTATATTAATGTTGTTTCTAAGTTGGGGATTTGAAAAAATGTAAAACACACTAAGTACAATAGACTAATAAATAATAAAAGATAATAAAATAATAAATATAACTTTTGGGACCTTAGGGGAGCTTTCATTGGACAATCTAACCCATGTTGGGAGCTACCACTTAAAGTCTAAACAATAATCAAGTATAGTATTATTTGTTCTTTTGTCAACCAAGAGCATAGTGATACGAAGGGAGTAAGAGCAATGGCCAGCCATGCGCGTAAAGGATAAATAGCAATGCATTGGAATAAAGTAGGACTGAGCAAAGAAAATTGAAAAATTGATTTGAATAGATGTGTTATTCAAGTTTTATATTGTTTGGTTTGGTTTCGGGTTGATGTTATCACCTAAATTATACAATTTAATTTGGTTCGAATCTTTTACATGAAATTTATTTTATCTAAATTAAACCGAATGAAAAAAAAAATATGTTTAATAGAATAATAGGTGACAATTTTAATGTTTATATGGACTAATTCATTTAACCTAACTATTATTATTATAATACAAAAAGTTAAAGTTAAGTAAATGTTTCATAAAAAAGTTATGAAAGTAAGTTTTATTTCTTAAATGTAATAATTATAATTGTAAGCGCAATCCTAATTTTAGAAAAAATAGTTTATTAAACTTTATTATTTTTATTTATAAAAAACAATTATTTACAAGTTGTCAATTATATATAAGTAATAGAACATTGTGTCCTAAGACATTGGAAGCATGTATCGAGACACCAAGAATAAAAATGACCAATTGTGATTTAGAATATTTATTTAAGTTGTGTATATGAATTTTGTGTTAAATTAATGTGAATAAGTAAAATTAAATTTTAAGGCTATAGAATAAGCTCGGATGATGGATATATGTATCAATTTAGAAAAAAACATAAAAATAAAATGTAAAGTTTGAAATTGAGTCCAATAATAATAAATTAAGACTCCATTTGTTCCTTGAAAATGACTTTGAAGATGATTTTTAGAAAATAACTTACTTTTACGATAAAGCTAATATTTTATAGTATTTGTGATTTCTTAAAAATATTTTATAAAATTTATTTTCAAGGAAACAAACATACATTCGAGATTTTCTTATCTTTTAATTGTTTAATTGAGTTTATTTTATATCTATAATTTTATATTTTACATTGTTTTTGCATATATTAAAAATATTTTGTTAAATTCGGAGTTCATTATAACGTCATTTTTAGTTGCATGATTACCAAGTGAGTATTTTTATTTAAAAATGTGATGTCAACAAAATTGACAAAAAAAAATTAACAATGTCAACAATTGGACTTGATTTTCAAATCTGAAAAGTAAAGGAACTAAATTCTTGAAAATAAAAGTACATAGACTAAATTGCAAATTTGTGAAAAATACATAGACTTATGACATATTTTAACCTTTATACTACAAAAAATTTATTATTAATATATTTATAATTGTAATAAATATTTATTATTATTTTGGTGAATAATAAATATTTTTATTAAATTATTAATATTGAATATTTTCAATAATATGTGATGAATATTATTTAAAATTATTAAATAAAATTGAAGTGTTTATTAAAATAATAAATTATATTAATAATATTAATAATTTATTATATGACTAAATATAAATAATTAAATAGGTATTTTAATAATATTGAAAAATATAATATTTTATATTAATATTTAAATATTTTTAAAAATAAAATAAAAATTCTTATTAATATAATAATATTAAACTTGATTTAAGTTAATTTTTATATAAAAATAAAATGATCTATAGAGGAGTTATTTTTCCGAAAAATGACTTATGTTTTTCAAAAGGTAAGTCATTTTACGGGGAAAAAGGGCTTATTTTACGTTGACACTGTAAGTCATTTTCCGTTGACAAAACTATTTTTATGTGAAATAAAGACAATAAAATGCATAAAATATTTTCCAGTAAAACATTTTACATGTAAACAAACGGACCCTAAGTGTTTAAATATTACAAAAAAATTTGAAAATTTTTTTATGCAACATCTCTTGCTCGGTTTTGTTATTGAATCGGTAATGATACTACTTTTATTGGTATCGAGCTACAAGTTTAGTCGATTTTGGACTAAGCGAGAATATAGATCTAATTTAAAATGTACTTTATGAAATAAAGAAAATGTGATGTGATTATTTTCGATGAAAGTAAAGCCGAATTTAAGAATGAAATATATGATCATGTATGTGATATGAATTGGTATTTGAAGCAATTGAATATTGAAATGATGTGGGAGATGTGAAATGTGAAATATATGGGAAAAGAGAGAGAGAGAGAGAGAACAATATGATAAAGTGATATGTGAATAAATGCCTAGTGAACTCATATGAAATATGATCAATTATTGAAAAGTGTGGTGTGATTAGAGGTCGGGAGTTGGAGTGGACTAGAAGAGGCGAAATGGGATATGTAATGTGTTTAATAGAGTTCTCGTATATGGGCCGAGAGTTCCTCTTTTGGCCTGGAGCTCGGAATTTATTAAAACACCATATGTTACGATTGAAACAAACTCCTCGACATTTACCAAGGGTTGCAAAAGTGATGGAAATTACTAAGAAAATGTAAGAAAATAATGATCAATTTGACAATTAATAGTGTTATAAAGAAAATTTGATACTGAGAATGAATGACAAGAATGGAGTATGAATGATTTATGAAATTTGGATAATGATGGAAAATGTGTATGAAAAAATGTTCAAGCGTTAAGCGAATGAATTGACTTATGAAAAGTTATAGTTGTATTATGAAATGATGATGTGAAGAAAGACCAATATTTATAGTTATTTAAATCAATAAATTTTGGAGGGCGAAAGTTTTTAAGGAGGGAAGAGGAATTGTAACACCTCAAAAATTTCAGTGTCACCAATAGTAGTATTTTGGAAGATAAATAGCAAATTTTCTCAAAGTAAGAGTTTATCAATTGAATAATGGTATTAAAGTTAAAATTTGACATTGGAAAAGAAAGTATGAATAGTGAAATTTTAGTAAGAATTAAATTGAAAATTTGTGAAAGATGAAGTAAAGCGCAAATTTACCATTTTAGAAAAAATGGGAAAAATTTTAAGAAATATTTTTTTTATGAATGTGACATGGATATGAATTGATAGGTGGATTCAAAAAATTGAGATATAGGCTAGACTGAAAAGTAGTGAAAAGTACAAGGATTAAAATGTGATTTTCCCATTTATGGAAGAAAGGGTCTAAATGTAATTTTTTCAATTTTAATAGATATTTGGAGACATAATCATGAGATTAGAATATCTAAGTGTTGAGGTGTAAAAAGAGAAAAATTGTGGAAATTTAGCAAGAAATTTGTTGAAATTTGATTGGTTGGTAATTAAAGGATTAAATTGAAAGAAAAGAAAATATGTAGATTTTCTACATAATAAAAGGAGTAAACGACAGCAACAACAAGCAGCTAATAATAAAAGAAGGAGGAAAAGTAAAGAAAAAGACAGGAAAAATCTAGAAACAAAGGAGACAATTCTCCCATCATTATAAATAGGTCCATTGGCTAAATTTTAAGTGAGGTTTTGCCACGGTTTCTTCAAAAATATATTTAGAAAAAGTTTTCTATTTTATTTAATTTGGTCAATTTCTCATTTTTAACATAAAATCTTTGAAATTTTCATGAAATTAAAGTGAGATTTCACACCAAAGTCTAATTTAAGAGTGTTCTTTCATACAAAACCAACCATGGAAGCATCAAGAGGAAGATGGAAGTGAGAGAAAACATAGATAAGTTGCTTAAATTATTATGTTATATTTATTTAATTGTATAATTTGATGTGTAATTGTAAAAAATATGCGTGCATTATTAATTTTTATGTTTCAAGTTATGAAAGTATTATGTTTATGTATGAAGTGAATGGTGAATGATATTATGAATAATTTGGTGGATGGTTTTATGTGATTAATTGAAAGTAAGAAAGTGTGGGTGATTTTACTATGAATATTTGAAATTGGAAATAGTTATTTTTATGTTCAAGTGGTAAATATTTATTTTTACATTGTTTGGATGAATACATATACATACATATATGTGTGTAGGGGTTAATTTGATAACAAATTGAAATAAGGTCTAAATTGTAAAAAAATTGAAAAGTTTGAATTATGAGAATTGAGATGTGGAAATCTAGAATTTTGATGCATAAATTATTTTGTGTGATTATGGGATATGAGAATTTGAAAAGAGAGCATTGTTTGATAAGATTCAAGGTTATAAGATCAAATTGTAAAGATTTTAAAATTTAAAAAATTTGGTAAAAGGGATTGATTTGTAAAATCTGGAAAATATGGGCATTTTTAGACGGGATAAATTCTGTTTTTAAGGATTAAATTATAGAATAGTGAAAATTTAGATTTTAGGGATTAAATTGTAAATATTGTTAAATTTGAAAGTACAGCGATTGTTTTGTAATTTCTGGGAAAATAATTTAAGGATTAAATTGAACATAAAAATTATAAACTTGTTAAATGAAAATATTAAAATTAAGTTAAATAAGGAAATAATTATATAAATATTTAGAAAATGGTAAGTTAAATTCGTTATGATTTGTATGTGATTCAGAAAATTTGTTTAAGTTGTATATATGAATTTTGTGATAAATTAATAGGAATAAATAAAATTAAAATTTAAGGTTACAGAATAAGTTGGAATGATGTATATATGTATCAATTTTGAAATAAAACACAAAAATAAAATATAAAATTCGAAAATGAGTCGTCTTTGAATCTGAAAAGTTTTGAAATTTTTTATGTCACATCTCTTGCTCAGATGTGTTAATGGATTGATAAATTGATATTGGAGAAAACATCAAATAATCATGACAATAATGGTGAGAAGCAATCGTGGTGGGTAAGGAGGAAAAAAGAGAAAGAAGAAGCATCTCCAACGTTGTTCATTGATAGGACAATGTTCGTCGGCGGTGGTTCAACAAAAGCAACAATGGCGCAGCGACAAGTGTTCCTAGAAGGAGGAAATAGAAAAATAATGAATGAAAGAAAAAAATTAAAGAAATAAAAGAAAAGGAGAAATTTGACCAATTTTTAACCTTAGTATCCAAATTAACAATTTTTTTAAATGATCAAAAAAAGAATGAGTAAAGGCAATTTACCCAAAAATAAAAAGGGTAGAAAGGTTTTCTGACTGAAGTATTGATGTCGAACCTAATCTAAAACCTTAAACCCTTGGAAAAATAGCAGTGTAAACGACAGTGTACAGATTCCTTCATTTCCTCTCCGATCTCCACAAAATACTGGCCAAACCACCAATAGCTTTAACTGCTATATCTCGCCAGACCCAGACAGAGAAATGGGGTCAACCCTGGAAGCAAAGAGTTTGAGAAAGGCGGTGGTGCCATCAACACTCCTAGAGAACCCATCTCCTGGAAACCTCCAGTCAACTCGCCTTGCCCTCCATGTGTGTGTGTCTTTTTTTTTTTTTTTCCTTATGTGCATGTGTGTGTGTGTATATGTGTATATATATATATATATATTCCTCGCATTTACATGAAATCATTCATACTATTTATTTATTTATTTAATGTTGTTTTTTTCCCCAATTCTTCGTAGGTGAATGAGGATTCCTCCTCTTGCTGGGTTTACATTGCATCCGGATGCAACATCTACAGACTTCAAGTATAAATAGATTGAAACTTTTATATGTGTTTGGGTGTTTTAATGAGTTCTTACAACTCCCTTTTTATTTTTAATCTTTGCTTTTTGTAATTATTAATTTAAATAGATTCCGCTGGAAGATTCTTGGCTTAGCACAGGAAAGAAGGCCTCCTTATTCCGGAGACAAAAGAGGTGCTCATTCTATGACTTTTAACAGCACGCCATTCATAAATTTTCTCCTAAAGAAGAATATGGACTCCAAATTAACCTGCCTTTCTGTTATTCATTAATTATGTATTGATCTTGTTTTGAGCTGTGATTTTGAAGGTTATAGAATCTTTGTTACTTAAACGGTGCCCTCATCGTTCAGAAATCCAAAGTATTGTACTTACTGAAATAGAAAGTAAGTGGCATTGGCATTGATATTAGTGTATCTTTCCATTGATCATATCCTAACAGAATTCATTTCTATGGCTTATGTTATGCATAAAATCGCTAATGGTTGGTTGTAGTTCGAAGAAGATGGGATATTTCTTACTCATACTTTTTCTTATTGCTCTAAATGATAACATATAATAGCAAGTTCCGTTATATTCATGGATAGGGAGAGATAGATAGAGATATGGTAGACGCTGTGTGTGGTTGATTAGAAGCATTTGGTCTTTAATACATTTTCGTTCTCAGGATACTTCTCTTCTCTTGTATCCCATTAGTATATTGGGGTTCATTTTTACATTCAAACAAATTGTCAAAATCTTGTTCTAGTGAGGTATCTTTTGGTACTAGACATTTAGGTGCCTCTTGCAAATTAACACAAGGAAAGAAAGAACATTTATTCCCCTTTAAAATGCCTCAAGGTCTAACATCGGCTTTTAACTTGCATACGTTTGTTTGAAGTTATATTTAAACCTGCATGAGTTTTACTTCTGTCTAGCTGTACTTTTAGCTGTTTGTAGCATTGGAGTGGTTTAATTTGTTAATGCTACTGACTTTAGAATTCCAAGTGGCATTGGCTCCTATATTGCTTGCTTCTTTTGTATGTTCTCTTGTAGCTATTAACTACTTCTCACGGTAAATCATCTTTCTCTTTTAAGGGACAAAATCCTATTAAGGTTTTTGGATTGGATTGACATTATGTTCCAATTTTGCTGCAACAATTTTTCCTCAAGGAACCCTGTTAAGTGACATTGATATTTTTACACTTGTTCAAAATGTTATGTCTACAGGCACTGGTTACTTAGTATTGGCAAGTGTGGATGCTTATGGTCATCTTATTGTCTCTAAACTGGATGCCAGTGGTAAAGGTACATACTCATATCACTGTTGTTTGAGTGCGGGTTTGATGAAAACGTTTCTGGTGTATTCTTCATATTTGAAACACTAGTAATCTGTGGTGCTTCTCTTTTTGAGAAGCAATTATGAGCTTTATGTTCTTGTTTAAGTCTTTGGCTCTTTTGCATGTGGAATTTTCTGTTTGGTAGGCATGTCTATCTCAGAAGAGACAAAAGGGTTCCATACTTTCTCCTAAGGCTTTCTTAAGTGTTTTTCATGACTTCCATACAATGATAGTTATCTTTTCTTTGATTGGATGCAAGTTCTGGTTCATCATCAAATAAGGCCAACCCCGGTAGAATTTTTTTTGCTTTCTACTATGCTGCCATGCTGTAGATGATCTGCGGTCTTGGTTTTTTTCAAAACTTGCTAATTTTAGTTAATTCCATTATCTATGCATCTTTGTATATTACTTTTCTGCCGCCCTCTTTTGTTTGTTGATATGTTAGATTCATATGCTGTGTGGTTTTAGACAGTGAGCTGGAAATCTGGGGGGAAAAGCGTGTCTAGAACATTTAAAAATTAATCTGTTTGATATAAAATATCCAAATTTCTTTGTGTTAACCCCTTAGAATAATGAGGAAACGGGGGTAAACAAACAATTAATAGTGCCTCTATCTCTGCAGCAACAACTAAATGCAACTTATTTTCTTTGCTGGTGGACTCTGCATCACGTTGTTTGCCAACTTTGCATTTTTAAGTAATTAAGGTGTCTTATCAATGTCTACTGTTGAAATTTTCAGATGTTGACAAGATTACTTATTCAGTGTTACCTCGGGATTTTGGTGTTGGAGAAGGTAGTTGGTCTGGGGTTTGCTTCAGTCCAATTCAATGGTCCATGGTATGTGATCTTCCATTGTATAACTTAAACTAATAAAATCCTATAGGATATTACACTTTATGGTTTGTTAGAGTTTCTGGTCTCTTCTATAGGATGTGGTTTTTCTATATCATTTTTATTCATGTCTTAAGTGCATAGTATCTAAAGGACACTTGATTTTGCTAAATGTTTCTTATACCTAGTCAAAGCCACTATGGTTTTGAATTCTGCATTTGCAGCAATGATAAGTAGAAGTGAGATTACATTAAGGAAACTCAGCTTTAAATATATGCTATGTTCTAACATGTCGGACATGTTACTTCAACTTCTAAACATCTTCTGGGTCAATACTTAATGCACTTAACTATTTCTACCATAATTTTTTTTTTTTTTTGATAAATTGAATTTTATCCTTTCCAACATAAATTAGGGCTTCACTTTGCACTAATTTCTTAATCCAGGCAGCTGTGGCACGAAGCTTCTGCAAAAGTGTTGATGTTTATGACCAGGATATCCATCTTCGGACTTTGCGTACGTGAGTGTTATCAATCTATCTTCTTACATGTGTACCAGGTCATACTTATGTCCATCCTTGGTGAGAGACTCGAGAATTTTGCATTAAAATTCTCACTAGGGTACTATCCAAATAATAGTTCTCTGCTTTATGACAACATGGTTATTTGATTCTCAATTATGGACCTGGCTGCATATAATTGAGTGCAGTCAACATGTCAAATAGAAAAGGTTTTGTGTGGGCATGTAAATTTCCTACTCTCATACTTTCTTACAGCTACTTGTGAATCATTATTTGCTAAAACTTCATATCTACTTTCTTGAGCTATCACGGAGAACCAACATACAACATCTGCTTCTGCAGCCTACCTGATCGTCCCTTGACAACATTGCAGTTTATAGAATGTAGAAGATTCAAGTTCCTAAGAACACAATAAAATATATTTAATGTTATTGACATCCGGAATTTTTATATGGACATTTTATATTGATTTATTGGTACCTTTCAGACTTTGGTATCCATCTTTCGCTAAGCTTCATGCGGAATTTAGGTCATGGGAATGAGAGTTCTATATTAGCCGTAACTGAAGGCTGCCAGGTATATAATAATGCATTATATTTTATGTTTCTCAATGTGTTAAATAATCTTATGGTTCTGCTTCTTTTTCTGGTATTAACGTAGTTGTCTGTATGGGACTTGAGAATAAAAGAAAATGGTGGTTGTCTAAATCGTATTTGTGGTTCTGCTGGAGATATCTTTTATGCTGTCTGCAGTTCTTCAACTGGTAATATTGCAGTGGGTGGTGCTGATCGAACTGTGACTATCTATGATCCCCGCAGGTTGGTTACCATTATATATGTCAGTTTTAAAAAGTAAATGCACAATAACTCACTCTAATTAGTTTTCCTTCAATTCATGCGGATGATTGGTTTATTATGATCTTCTGGATGATTATATTAACTTTTCCTTAGGGTGCCTCTAGTAGACAGGATTATGTGAGAATAATCAATTAACTTTATAAAATAATATTTTTATACACATTTATAGAGGAGGATTGAATTTGGGCGATCTATGGCATTAGATTAGACCCCTGAGAAGGGAGTTGGATTAAGTCTGGCCAGGGTGACTTGACTTGTGTTGACAGATCCAACTTGTGAAGGTCACATGAATAGATACACAGACAATTTTCTGTGATTCTGATTTTATCTATTATGGGTTCATTTTTACCATTTCCTACATACTGTTTGCATTTTTTTTTTCAGATTTGAATTCCATAAATTGGTACTGAAGTCATAAACAAACCCATTAAAGTGTGAGCTATATGTTAGAATTTGTCTTCTAGTAAAGGAGTAGAGATGAAATGATTTTTGATATATAATAGACTATTAAGGTTGGTCAAAAATAAAATCCATTTGTCCCGCTTCCAATTTTTTGTCTATATGACGAACTCATATGACAATTACTTTATCCTACTGCTAATCATGTTTTACGAAATCACAGAGGAGGATATAGTCAAAATATTTAATCCAATTTATAGTCCTCCTAATGGACTTCCATGATGGGCTGATTGGCTTGTGTATGGTAGTTTAATAAAAATTTTGTGGAATGTTTCTTCACCTTAGACACAATGAGATTATGCTGCACTAATATTACTTCTTCTATGTAGATGGTCAGCAATTTCAAGATGGGTGCACTGTTCAAAATATGAGGTTAGTTGTTTGACTAAATTTCCTCCTGGTTTGTCATTAATGTTTATCAAACCTAGAGATGGAAATATGGTAACAAAAGACATTTTTATGTGCTCAACTTGACATCAAGCATATGGAAGTGAACACTTACTAGTGAAGTTCCAATGCCTTTTTTCTTGCTAGAGAAGTTCCATGTGATTTCATCATCTTGGGATTTAACATTATAGCCATGTATGGGTGGGTTTTTTGTTTGTTGATACTGCAGATTACTGGACTTGCTTTCTCGTTTCTTGACCCTGATTACATCTTTGTTCAAGGGGTTGATTATGAGGTGACTGCTTTTCAACTTGCAATTTTATTTCCATGTGTAGTTGGATTCTAGCTTAGAAGAATGAGTGCTTATCTGTCTGACCTTCAGTTTCATGAGTCCCTTTACATATATGTAATATATAGCTGTGTAAGTTTCTATAGCTAGCATAGTAGTTATCCGATCATGTTGAGTAGTTTACTTTGAGGTTCCATCCAGTATGACTTTTGGATAATAAGGAAGCTTTGCAGGTTTTCTGTGGGCAGTGGCAAGAAAGCAGTAAGGTATTTTCATTTAGAGGAGACTCAAATTGGCTGGGATTCAGTAAGGTATTGAGTTCGTAGTAAATTCTGGTTGAAATATCTGTTCTTTCTTAATGCTGGCACTCACAGAGAGAGTCACTTGTCTTGGTTGGCCAGTGCCGAGGTCAAATTCTGTCATGAAACTCTTGTCTTGGTAGCCTTCTAAGGCTAATCTTGTGTATAGAGTGTGACAACAACGACATATGTGACTGGGAACAAGATCAATATAATCTCTTTATTTATTACTACCCATCTTCTAAGATGTGGTAACCTTGTTGGTATTAGTAGTTACTATAATTTGTTTAGTTCTTTTGGTGATGTCTGTTCCATCCTTTTCAAGCCACCAAGATATCTTTCTTTAGAAATGTTAAACATGGATGTAATATCAGAAAAAAGATTAAATATATTTTGTCCTAGGCCTGCTTTCATTTAAAGCGTTGATGCTTGCATTCAGTGAACAGAAGTCATTTAACTGGTCTTTTTGTCGATTTCTGCTGCAGTGCTCTAACAGGGATATACTTGGTGGATGGTGTGATTCGGGTAGCATTTTTGTAGTTGACGTTATAGCTAAAGGATAGTGAAAAGGCCACCTTGAAGTAAGTGTTGTTAATGGATTTTCCTAGTGGCTGTTCGTCGGCCTTCTAATCCAGGAATTCACATTTAACTCCAAAACATGTTTAATCTAAGGCTTTCACTTATCATATGTGCATGCAATCATTTCAAGCAGCCTCATTACCCCCAAGTCAAGCCCTGCTATTGAACACTCATAATTCCTTCCAAAAATTGTAGTATTTGATTATCTTGTGCTCCCCCAACCTCCTGAAAGTAGAATTATTGAGGTTTGAAGTTGACTGTGCACGAGTTTGTGCATGTCAGCCACTAGTTCATTGCATGGGATATTACATGCAACTTATGCACAAATTATTAATTTTACCATAATACATAAGGTCGAGCTGGTATTTTACTGGTTTCATTTGTTTTTATTTATTTATTGAACTTTTGCACAAATTATTGATAATATAGTATCCATTCACCTAGAGGTGAAGCCTTCAGCTGATAATTTGGTTTATCAAGTTTGGTTAATTATCCATTTCTTCTGAATATTTAATGTTTTAAGTCACTATTAAGAGATGAACTTTGATGGTGGTTTATTATTATAATTATGAAACAGAGAAAATCTGGAGCCCTGAACAGAAATAGATGCATTTTTGGTTTTCTCCCAAGACAGAATATTTTCCAAGTAATCTTTAACATGACATTTCATTTCATTTTATAAAGTTTTTGTCATCATCCCTTGAGTTACTCTATGTACATTGATCTTGAGAAACAAATTAATGGAGTATTATTATTATTTTTTTAAAAGGGTGAAAATTTGCAACACTTTTGCAGTTGGAATGGTGGTTGTAAGATTACAAAATTTCATTCACACTCTTTACTTGTGAATGAAAACTTTTAATGGTTTCAACTTTCAAGTGAAATGACCTGACCAGACCAGAACATACCATCAAAACTGAGAATTTGTGGCTGGCAGAGGCCCCCTTGTCCTCACTTTTTTCTTTTGGTTTAAGAAAGTTTAAAGGTCCAGATAAGTGGCGGGAGCGGTATTCCCTCAAAAAATTTTCACTCTTTTTTGAATCTTCATATATTTTGCATCTCTATATAATTTTTGGTATTTTTTTTATTATAATTTTTGGTATTTTATATATACTTTTTGTATTCTCTTATAATTTTTGGTATTTGTTTATATTTTTTGGTTTGGTATTCTTTTATAATTTTTGGTACTTTCGCAGAATTTTTTTGGTATTCTCTCATAAATTTTGGTTTGGTACTCCCTCTTTAACTTTTGTCATGCCATTTGATTTTTTTTTTTTTATTTATGCTTTCAAAATTAAGTTTTGATATTAGAAACTAATTTTTGGTATATAAAATATTATTTTAGCATACTAATAAATTTTGTGAGGATTTTGTTGGGACAAACCAATGGTATATTGGTAGAAAAGATATTATTTTTGTATACTAATAAATTTATTTATCTACAAGGATAAGTTAACAAATATTGAAAATTAAATAAATAAAGTAAAATTTTAAGGCAAAGCAATATTTGTTATTCCCTCGAAATTGAAAATAAAATCTAATACAATAAGTGTTTTGTTTTTGTTATTTTAGGATTTATTATATCAGATTTTTAAGGAAAATTTTAAGTGATAACTATAGTTGATTATATACAAAATAACTATTAATTTTCAATAATGGTAGACTTACCATTACATTTGAATAAATTACGTAGTATGCAGCAATAATATTTTCTGAATATCAAATATTAGTTTCTCCTCTTGACAAAATATATTGTACAAATTTTTTTATACAAAAATTGATTTTCTCAAACAAAAATTAATTTTAAAAGCATACCAAACAATCATAGGACATTTTAAAAATAGAGTGAGTACCAAAACCAAAATTTATTAGGAGTAAATTTTTTTAAGGGTATGCTAGGGAGTACCAAACCAAAAATTATGGGAGAGTATATGGTGTATAAAAATTATTGAGGGAATAAAAAACATGAGTGAGTACCAGTATTCACTCATAATTTTTGGTACATACTTATATTTTTTTATATTCTCTCGTAATTTTGAAGGATTTGAAACTAGAAATAAAAATTTAGAGTAAAAATAATTATTTTTGAATATTAAAAATTTCAATAAGATTTAGAGATGAAAAAATTGATAACTTTTAGATTATTATTTTTCATACTAACATTTAGTACGAACTAAATTTGTATAATGATAATTTTAAAAATTTGAAGAATTAAATAAGTGAAACAAATTTAGGAAGAGGAATCAATTTTTGGTAGTCTCTAATAAATTTTGGTACCCTCTCATATTTTTTGGTATTTATTTGAAATTTTTTATATATACTCATATTTTCTTTTTCTTTTTTTTTTTGTATTTTATCATAATTTTTTGTACACCCTTAAAATTCTTGGTATGGTTTCCCAATGAGGATTTGAGATGAGAAATTTAAATTTGGAGTAAAAAATTGTTTTTGAATATTAAGAAATTTCAATGAGATTTTTGATATGAAAAAATTGGTAATTTTTAAATTATTATTTTTTCATACTTGAAAAAAAATATTATATATAATGGTCATTTTAAAAAGGGATAATTTCAAGATTTAGTTCTGTATTTTAACAAATTTGTCAATGCGGTACCTACTATTTTAATTTGTCAAATTTGATACTTGTATTTTATTTTTGGTAACCATTTTGGTAGTTGACCATAACAATGTTTTTTTTTTTTTTTTGACGTGGCATGTCGCCCAACTAAGGGCTATTGATTGGGCGACATTACATCTGACTGTTTTTTGAACTTGATAGGCTAGGCAAGGCCCTTATAAGCAATTCTACCTTTTTTTTCTTTTTTCATAAAAAAAATCAAATATCTTTTTAAAATTACTCCAAACATTTTTTTTTTCTACAACTAAATTTTTTAAAATAGATATTATTTTTCAAATTTTATTTTCACATTTGAATTTATTCTTTCTTTATAAATAATATACATTAACAAATTTCTTTAAATTTCCCTTTTAGTCTTTCATTTTTTTTTTGTTTTATTTTCAAATTTCTACTTCTCTATTAATTGATTTCTATTTTCTCGTTTTTTTCTTAAAACAAAATTCTAAACTAAGCCGTGCAATACAAAGGGAGAAGGAGAGAATGGTCTGAGAATTTGTGAGATTTTACAGATACAATTGAAGAAATTTGAAGAACATTCATTGATAACCCAACAATCCTTTGGTTCAAAATGACAATCAAGAAAAAAGACAGAGTCTCACTTAACCCCAAAACCAAGAGGGAAAAAACCCAAATCTGCAACAGTTTTTGATTGTTTATAAGAAACTGGATCCAAGTCTGACATTCAGTGTTCCCAAACGATCAGCTCCTAACCCCCTCGATCAACCCTTCAATCCTTCAAAATCCCAAGATCCTTAAACCCCCATGGCTGCAGAAAATGGTTCGGCAACAAAGATGGTGAGATGACTCAATTAAGCTATAACAGGAGACGTGCTGAGATGCCTCAGATTGAGCTTCAAAGAACCAGTAGAAAAGTGGCCTTCCATGCTCTTCATTCACAGTAACATACCTCAAAAACTGCGAAATCGACGGCGTCGCCGGCTGGTTCGGCAGCTTGATTACTCTATCGGATTTCAGAGCTGGAAATGCATTAATGCAAGGAATTAAGAAACCAAAGAAGAAAAACGTGAATGAGTTGGAAGTGGACTGGAGACTCTTTTAGGTGGAGCTTGAGCGCCCATCTGTGTTTCAAAGTTGAGCAACTACGAGTTTAAGAAATATTTAATGCATTTCACCATGTTTTTGTGTAGAATTTAAGGAAATGATGGGCTGTTTTCGAGGCTGCACTAGGCTTAAAAAAGTCAAACCAAGAAATTGAATCGCTATGGCTAGGGTTTAAGAATGAAAAAGTTGGAGAAAAATGAAGATACGGAGAAAAAAAAAGGAAAAAGAAAGAAAATTATCTTTGAAAAAGAAAAGAAAAGGAAATTGTTTATTTAATATTTTTAAGCTAAAAAAAAAAAGGGAAAATTCAACACAAGCTTATACCCTTTTACACCGGGTAAATATCTCAATAATACCAAAAAAAATCAAAATTTACCGGAAAGTATAGGTTTCAGGAAAATTGACCGGAAAGTGCAATTTCCCCAAAAACGCGCTGACGTGGACGCGTTTTTGTGGTTTCCTTCCCGTCTCCCACGATGGAAAGTGTGCGTCTCGGGTCTCCACCTCTCTATCAACGCGCTGATCAAAGGCGGGTCCAACTTAAACCCCCGGCCTATCGTGGCCACGTGCCAAAAACCCGCTTCCCGCAGGTAATTCTCGATCAATGGCGATGGGGGACCAGTCATGTTGCGAATATAACATTGCAACACCCGATCTACAGACTGTTTAAAAAATTATAAAATTCAAAATTAATTAAAATTACATAATTAAAAAAATTTAATAATTTTGAAAAATTAACATTCAAACTTACCATTTTCATTTGCTCGTGACAATGTGCTTGTTGTCTAGGCGACGTAATTCCCTACCATTGTACTCCGATAAAGTATTTTCAAATTTTTCAAAAAATAGATATATTAAAAAAATTATAAAGGGCTTTTTAAGTAAATAGTAAGGACTATTTTGAAATTTGAGCGTAAATTTCAAGGACTTTGAGAGAACTTGAGAGAAAATTGAGAGCAAATTGAGAGAATAATGAGAAAGGATTGAAGTGTGAAAAAATGAAGGGTTGGGGGTATTTATAGTTTTTTTTTTTGATCAGTTGGGGGCCAGCGGTCAAAAAAATTTGACCAGAGACGGCTTAAAGCGCGCGTCCTGGGGGCGCTTTTGGCCACCCAAAGAAAAGCGCGCCTCGGGAGCGTTTATCGAGGTGGCCAAAAGCGCCCCAGGACGCGCTTTAGGCCGTTTTTCCCAAAAACGCACCGACGTGGACGCGCTTTTTGGGGAAATTGTACTTTAGGTCAATTTTCCGAAACCTATATTGTCCAGTAAATTTTGATTTTTTTGGTATTATTGAGATATTTACCCTTTTACACCGACTTTATAATTAAGAAAAATACATTTAACCCAAAGATTTTTAAATTAGAATAATCAAAGAATTACTGCAGTACACTCTTGTGGAGTCTTTTTCCCAATGGTAATGGATGGAGATCGATTGATTAAAAATATGCGATGAGGTTGCTTCGGCCAAAAACGACTTCGGTAAGTTAGCATTCGACAACATACATCGAACTTTCTCCATGATCGTTCTGTTCATTCGTTCTGTAACGCCGTTTTGTTGTGGAGTATGACGAACTGTCAAGTGTCTCACGATCCGCCGACTTGTATAGTTCATTAAACTCATCAGAACAGAACTCTAAGCCATTGTCTATGCGGAGGTGTTTTATTTGTTTTCTCGTCTGTTTTTCAATCATAGTTTTTCAAGACTTAAATGCGGAAAACACATCGCTTTTCTGCTTCAGGAAGAACGCCCAAATTTTTCTGAAAAAATCATCAATAAAAGTTAGCATATAATTAGCTCCACCTCTCGAAGGCACTTTGGATGGCCCCCACAGATCAGAATGAATATACTCCAACGTTCCCTTCGTGTTATGAATTCCTTTAGTGAATCGAACTCTCTTTTGCTTCCCAAAAACGTAGTGCTCACAGAACTTCAGTTTGCAAATTCCTTGCCCATCAAGAAGTCCTCTTTTACTTAATTCTTGCTTCCCAAAAACGTAGTGCTCACAAAACTTCAGTTTGCAAATTCCTTGCCCATTAAGAAGTCCTCTTTTGCTCAATTCTTGCTTCCCAAAAACGTAGTGCTCACAGAACTTCAATTTTGCAAATTCCTTGCCCATCAAGAAATCCTCTTTTGCTCAATTCTGCCATGTCATTCTCACTCATATGCCCTAGGCTCATATGCCAAAGTTTAGTAATATTATCATCTGACAAGGAAGAGGAAGCGACAACTACATCACCAGTAATAATAGAACCCTGCAAAACATATAACTTGGCGGTCTTTTACTGCCCTTTCATCACAACGAGGAACCTTGGAAATCTTCAAAACCCCACTTTCGGTTGTGTATTTATAATCTTTTGAATCAAGAGTACTCAACAAAATTAAATTTCTCTTCAATTCTAGAACATGTCGCACGTCACTAAGTGTTTCGACAACTCCATCAAACATCTTAACTTTAATCGTTTCAACACCGCAATTTTACACTAAGCATTATTTCCCATCAAAACAACACCTTCAAACACTTCAAGCCGTAAGTTGTAAACCAATCCCGATTGAGACTCATGTGGAAGGTGCAGCCGGATTAAGGATTCACTCCTCACTCACTTTAGAATTGTTGATAGAAGCAACTAGAAGTTCACCATCGTGTAGTCTTCTACAACATCGCCGCCACCTGATTTTTTTCGGTTGTTTTCCCTTTGATTAGCAAACGCCTTTTGATCTTGTTCTACAAACTTATAGCACTCAAATTTAATGTGCCCCTTTTTTCTTGCGAAGTTACAAGTTTTACCTCTGTTTGAATACTTTGATCTACCTTTAGATTTACCGCGAGGATTTCGTTCTGTGTCATTTCACGATCATCATCAGCATTCCTATCTTGTCTCTCACGAACAATGAGACCTCTCTCCGAGAGTCGAGTTTAACCATAAGATGCTTTGTCTTATCATACGAGGTCAATGAATCATAAACCTCATAAACCGTGAGAGACTCGCGGCTATATAAAATTGTGTCTCTAAAGGTTGAATAAGGCGGGGCAACGAACAAAGTAGAATCAACCTTATATCTTCCTTATCATATTGAACCTCTATGGCCTCCAAGTTTGAGAGAATTTCTTTAAACATCTGTTAAGTGTTCGTGCACAGACGCACCTTCCTCCAAACGATGAGCATAAAGAAGCTGTTTCATATGCAGCTTGCTGGTTAGAGTTTTCGACATACATATTTGTTCCAGCCTCTTCCATAATGCAGTGGCGATCTTCTCCTTCATCACATCCTGCGCAAAATTTTACGTTAGATAAATGCGGATGTAATTGTGTTAACTCCTTTCGATCCTTACGCTTCTTCTCTTCATCCGTTAATGTCGAAGGCATCTTATCTATCCCTAGCGGGGCATCCTCCGAGATCCATCTGCAAGAAGCGCTCGCATCTTAATGCTCGCCACAACGCGAGTCTAGTGTTGCGATCCAACCGCAGAATTTTATACTTCAAAGACGTCATTACCGTGATTGAGATGAATAACCCGGAAGATCGGATACCAATTTGTGAAAAATAGAACGTCGATAATGACAATGTATCGCAAAGAAAAGAGAAAGAAAAATAAAGAACACATATTTTTACGTGGAAACTCTTTCGGGAAAAAAACCACGGGCGAGAGGAGAAGAAAATTCACTATGTCGAATTCGAATAATTACAAGAGGAGTAGATTATGTCTATTTATAGGCTTGTAAAACCATATTCTAATAGGAGTTTAGTAAGATTGAAACACCTTATTCTAATCAATATCAAATAGATGGAGTTTAATAAGGTTTAAAAAACCTTATTCTAAAATAAAATAAAAGAAGTGTAGTTCTATATAGATTTTATTTAAATAAGGATTAGGGTCACTCAATTCTAATATGCACAAATCCATGTCTGCCCACCACAATTTTACTGGTTCTTTTCTTTTTTCTCCTTCAATTCTTTTTGTTTTTATTTATTTATTTTACTTTTTCTCATGTTGGCTGCCTTGGTTCTATATTCAATAATAATCTATGGCTGGTTTGTTGTTTTGGTTTCAAGTATAAGGTCGGGAAACCTATATTGTGATCCAATATCAGCCTCTGTTGGGCACAAGATCACTGCTAGACAGCGATGGAGTCCAATCGCATTGCAGCTTCAAATTCTTGAGAATATATATGAGCAAGGAACTGGAACACCAAGCAAGCAAAAAATCAAAGAGATAGCATCTGAACTAGCACAACATGGTCAAATCTTTGAAACAAATGTATATAACTGGTTTTAGAATAGGCGTGCTCGATCAAAAGAAAGCTTCAAGCCTCTACAAGTTCAGTCAATGCAAAAGTAGAAACAGATGTGAGCACAAAGAGAAAAGGACCAAACCAGTAGGTCCGAACTTCATTGACAACATTTCACAAGGAGTTGAAAGCTTCTATTTCCAAGGTTCTAATACAGGTACTAAAGTGAAACTTCAGGTAATCAATTTTCCATTTTTTGCAGGGATTGAACAGTTGTTTGGTAAGGTGGAATCATTACGAGGCTATGATTCTTACAATAATCTAGTTGAACAATTTGGGTTACTAGGATGATGTCTCTGTAAGAATTGATTTAGCAAGGATAACATTGATAATTTTTTTTTTTATAATTGAAAATTGAATCGAGCTATTTCTAAAAAAAAAAAAAGAGTAAATATTTAATTAATAGGTCGCAATTTAAATTTCATAACACCAAGTTAGTATTAGTTAAGTTTATTTTTTGCTTGATAATATTAAATAGTTGTGAATAATTTATGGGTTTGATGTTGATTTCAGCTAATGACATTAGTGATATACATAGTTATGGGTTTGTAATCAATTATTGATATTGTTTATAAATTATGTAATATTAATCAAATTTCACTTTTGATAAAGAAATGACAAAGATATTTCCTTTTGATTTATTGTTTAATTAAACAATGCTATAATAATTAATTATCCTCCCAACGCAAGCGAATGTTCGCCTTTGTTTCAATTTTCTGCCCACCACATCTGTTAATTAAAGCCAATAAAAAAGTGGACTTTATTTAGTGGTGCTATAGCAAGTAACTTAAATTTATTAAATTTTTTTTTTTATAATGTTAATAAAAAATTTACTTATAATTGGGTATATATTGAATCATTTACACAATTAATTATTTTTTTTTATAAAATTATTTACAAATTTTAATAAAATTCTCTTGAGCTGCAAGTTTTTGTTAAAGAAATTTTCCTTTTCGGGTGCTAACATTGGGATCACATTATGGATTTTGTTACAATTCACTTTGAATTCAGAGGTTTTTTTTTTTCTTTCCTTTTTATAAAAACAATGAGAATTTGATTAGCGCCATTCTTGAGTGTAGTTGGAAGTAGCTACCAATTCGGATTTTAGAAGCAAAAGGTAATGTTATGTGCGTAAGGCAATTGTAGTGAATAGTTTCTTTGCTACGTCCTGTATCCATTTCTAACTTTACTATTTTACCACTTTACAATATCTTATGTATTTTTTTTTTATATTTTAATATATAGATTTTATCTTTTCATTTTGATATTTAAATTTTATTTTAACTCATATTGGTAATTAAAATTACATTTCGTTAATCGATCCGACATATTCCTCATTTAGAATGCACCCTGCGACACTTTCAACTAATTAAAATATGATAGGTGATGTCCATACGTATGAAATTATATATAAATCAATTCTTGAAATTTAAATTTTTTAAAGAATATATCAAAATTCAAAAATAAATTATAAAGAATATAAACAAGAATATTACATTTGACTCCAACCGGTTGTTAACCAATGTTGATTGGTTGTTGACCATTATTGACTAGTATTGACCAACCAGCGACTAGTGTTGATCAATCGTTAATCAATCATTGACTGCTGTTGATCGATGTTCACCGATGAATGATTAAATATTACTTTGATATTTTTTTAATTTTCTTAATAATTTAAGAAAATTTTTGAACATTAAATTTTAAAAAAAATTAAATTTGATTTGTTCAACTCGACCCTAAAAAAAATTTCTAGCTTCGTCACTGAAGTAGAGATTAGAAATTAATTTTGTTTTTACCTCAAATTGTTTTCATTTTTTTTTACATAATTCTTGTGTTTAAATTATTTATAATTTAATCCACATCAGCTATCATTAAGCTATGTTATTCCATTGTTTTCAAGACCGATAAATATTTTTATTTGACAACAACTATTAAATCATGATATTCCATCAATGACAATGTTAACAAATAGGAACTGAAGCCTTCCTTGTTGATAAAGGGTGCAAGAGCAAGTCTAATATATTGAAGATAGCTGGCTGTTGAGTGTCGATTTCTATATGTGGACCTAAATCAATGTGACTTTTGGCTGATATTGAAGATAGGTGGTAGTTGAGTGCCGATTTCTATATGTGGACCTAAATCAATGTACCATTAAGACAATAGACTTTTTTTTGAAATTTGCTGTGAAAAGATGTATTTGATTTATTGAGAATTAATTTAATAATTTAATATATGAATAAGAATTAATTTATTGTTAAACTTTTACTTATAAGTTATAATAATTTAATAAATTTAAGTTTGTGTACACGACAACTAAGCCCAAAAATTTAATGGAGTGCCCCTCGTATGTGGTAATTTCATGTGAAGCAACAAAGTTTTAAAGCAGTACTGTAAAAGAAAAAGGGTTAATATATATAAGTACGTTTCAACATTCGAGTTTGACATCTTGATTTAAATTGATATCTAAATTTAACTTTTTGATTTAAATTAGTACTTACGATAAATGATTTATTTGAACTAAATTAAATTACAGAATTAGGTTCAAGTACTAATTTGAACCAAAAGTTTAAATTCAGATGCTTAATTAAATAAAATAAAACCTTAAATACTAATTTAATTTTTTGCCAAAATATATAAGAAAAATAATTTAATAATAATTTTTTATTAAAGTCAAATTTTAATGTGACTATGGATTGATTGCGGCACAGTATCAAAATATTAATATGGGGCTTAAAAAGTCTAATTTCAGATGAGAGATGAATTATTTGATTGATCATATAACTAATTTTGAAAAATAATTCATTTATCCAATAGCTAAATTAGCCAAAAAAAAAAAATAGGATCGTATTGAACGAGCAATTTATCACAGTTATTTATTAACAGTGATAATATTAATAATTAAGAAGACATAATAGTGACAATGAGATAAAATAGGTTTGTAAAGAGTATACTATAGGGAGTTTTCAATTATGGACAAAGCAATTGAATGGATTGCTTTTGTAAAAGAGTATATAATAATGAATTTTCAATTATGGTACTTCTTGTGGACTGACTCTAAGATTAAGTAAATTGTGAATTATCAGAACGATTTAATATAATTGCAATTACTAAAGCCTAATTGTATATGTCTGATTGGTCTCTCCGCTATCTAAACAACAATTTGATCAGAGTGCATTCGAATTAGAAGAAAATTTTACGACGTTGGAAATAATTTAATTGAGTCGATTTATTCGATGTGGAATTCAATTAGGCGGTCGTGAGAATTGTTCAACTAGAGTGTAACAGCCTATTTTTAGTCAAACCGGAACAGTGGTTTCGGGACCACAAATCCAAAGTCAAAATAATTATTTTATTATTATTATTTTAATGCTTACAGTATGATAGAATGATTGTGTGAAAGTTTCGTTTAGAAATTTTATCGTTTGAGTGTTTAATTTGATAAAAAAGACTAAATCGCGTAAAGTGTAAAACTTGTGTTCTATTAGCTAAAGGTGTCTAATAGCTATGGAATATTAAAGTGAAGGTCCTTATGTGGTAAATAACCCAATATTATGATAATGGATGATAGTGGATTGGTAATTTTGAAATTTGTGATGTTTTTAAAGGTTATATTAGTAATTAAGTAATTAAGGTTAATAATAAATAAAACCAAATTAAACATCATCTTTTATCATCTTTTTCTCAACCGAATTACACAAAGAAGAAGCCATTTTTATGCTTAACTTTCGGAAAACTATTCTCCTTCAATTAGGTATGCATTTTTAATCCCTTTTTTTATGATTTCTATGTTTTTGAGATCGTTGCAGCTTAATCTAGCTAGCCCAGGGATAATTTGCAAAACTGTTAAAGGTTTAGGGTTTTTCCATTGATGAATGTTGATGTATTTTGATGTTTAATGGTAGAAAATGCATGCTTGTTGTTAGATAAACAACATTTGTAAAGGGGTTTTTGACAAAATTGTCAATTAGAGGTTAAATTGTGAAATATGTAAATTTGGTGGTTAAATTGTGAAATAAATGGAAAATATGGACTACTAGGGACCTAATTGAAATCCGAGCTAGCATGGATTTTGGTTGAATTGCATGAATTTGTAATTTTATAAAATAAGGACTAAATTGTAGAAACGTGAAATGTTAGGGGTAAAAATGTAAAAGTGCTTTAATGTTTTTGGACTAAATTGAATAGAGAGAGTATTAAATAAGTTAATTTTGATTACATTTAGATCAAGAAAGATGAAATACAGATTTAGATCGGGGAAAGAACAAAGTTTCAGATTAATCGACTTAATTGCCGTTTTTGAATCCGAGGTAAGTTCGTATGTAATAAGCTTTGTTATAATTGTATTTTAAATGCTTTGATATTGCATAAACTGTGAATACGACTCTATGGACATGTTTGACGACAATTCGGTAAGAGTGAATGTAACAGCCTGATTTTGGGCCTAGTCAAAACAGTGGTTTCGGGACCACAAATTTGACATAAGAAAATTTATTTTTATTATATTTTTATGGTATACGATTTCGCAAAATGATTTTGTGAAAATTTCGTTCGAAAATTTTGACGTTTGGGCACTCAATTTAGTCAAAAGGACTAAATTGTAAAAAGTGCAAAAGTTGAGTTCTACATGCTAGAGGTGTCCAATTGTTATGAAATTTTAAATTGGAGGTCTTTATATGGTAATTAGACCATTTTTTAAGTTGGTGGACAAAAATGGACATGGTTAGGCATGTTTCCAAAGTTTTTCATTAAGGGCATTTTGGTCATTTAGTTATTAAAATGAATTAAAAACAAAATTAAAAGCCAATTTTTGTCCATCTTCAACCCCTTGGCCGAAACATGCATGAAGAAACCATGTCTAGGGTTTTTCAAGCTTCCAAGCTCGATTGCAAGTCTGTTCTAGCCCCGTTTTTAATGATTTTTACGTTTTTGAAATCCTCGTAACAAGATCTATCTATTTCTACCACTGATTTGAGATATGGTTAAAGTCTAGGGTTTTTAACCATGATGAATATGTGTGTATTTTGATGTTTAATGGTATAAAATGCATGTTTATGGTTAGAGAAATGACTTTTACTAAGTGATTTTCGGTGAAAATGCCTAAAAGGACTAATTTGTAAAAGTTATAAAATATGTCATAAAAGTGTGTTTTAATGGAAACTGTGGGCTTTTATAGTTATGAAAATGGTCCGGCTAGGCTTAAAGTACAATGAAATTGAATGAAAATCATTTTACGAGCCTAGGGCAAAAGTGTAAATATGACAAAGTTTAGGGGCAAAATCTAATTTTTCCAAATATGATTTTTGGGCTGATTTTATTAGTATAATGATTAAATAAGTTAAATGTGATGTTTTAGATCAAGAAAAACAAGGTTCAGATCTAGATTGGGGAAAAACAAGTAATTGACGAATAAGTCATTTTCACCGTTTTGCTTTCGAGGTAAGTTTGTATGTAAGTAATGCATCGTTTTTACTTATGTTTTTATGTTTTGATATATTTTATGAGATGTGGCTGAATATTGAACGAAATTGACAAAGTATCGAAATGTGAAAAATTTCCCGGTTAAACCTTAGGAATAGAATAGGATACAAGTGACATGTCAATAGGGACCTATGTGAAATCTATGTGAAATTGTGACTAAGTGAATCCGGGTGTTGGTCTTAAGTTCTACCAGTGGCTGGGTATACCGGCATGTGTTGCGGATACTTGACAACTTGTGTGAGCAGCACTGAGTAGTAACGAATGACTAACAGCTTGTGTGAGCAGACCCGTGAAAGTGAATAGCTCGAGAACGAGCCTCTATGTGAAAAGTGATGTGAAGTAGCTTTGGCTACAAGTGTGTCACTTATGTGTAAACTTCCGATGTATCCAATAATATTCCGATTTGTTCAACGGGAAAATGACTAAGTGTAATTGAATGTGATTATGCGATGAACAAGTGCAGCTACATGTGTATATATATTCATGAGCAATGTGCTCGATATGTGATCGAACTTTGATAAGGTTGATATGGAGTAAGTGTTACAATGAAGACTTGTAAATATTTGATGATGACTAGCTATTGGCATGGCTAACTATGGATATACTTTAGTGTTATATGTGTGTAAATGAGAATTAATACAAAGAAAACATGATAGAGTAAAATTAGCAATAAAACAGTTTGGACAGCAGTAGTTGTATCACTTTGAAAAATCACCAAAAATAGTGGAAATCAAATTAGCGGTTGAATAAGATATTAAATTAAAGCTTATTTAGTCTATTTTCACATAAAATAAATGGTGTAAGCAAAAGAATTTCATAATCTGAGATATTTGAATTTTTGTGAGACAAAGTTAGAATGATTTTGGAATCCCCTATTCTGACTTGGGAAAATAGTTAAAAATTGTAAAAAAAATAATTATGGGTTATATTTTACATGCTTAAAATACTTAATGAGTATATTTTCAAAATAAAAAAATTGGAACATCATCTGAATCCCGTACGAGGAGATAATTAATTTTTAGTGAAGAGGGGTCGGAACTGTCAGACAAAGGAACAGGGGTGACTTTAATGAATAAACTGTACTTATTGGCTGAACCAAAAATTCTGAAAATTTTATGATAATAATATATGTGAGTCTAGTTTCAGGAAAAATTAACGTATTTTAATTTGGAGTTCCTTAGCTCAAGATATAAATAATTTAGTGACTGTGACTCGAGTAGATAGCTTGAGATGAACATAAGTAAATAGTGAAATTTTGTGCAATTATGATTGTATTACCTTGAGAACATATTGTGAGAATTGGTGAAAACATGTTAATAAATTGCTTATTATTTTCATACAGGCTTACTAAGCTATATAGCTTACCCCTTTCCTTTCCTTTTTCCTATAGTGTCACAGAGGCTAGCTCGGGTTGGAGATCGTCGGAGATTCTATCACACTATCAAGCTTTTGACTGGTATCAATGCCTTCAAGTAATTTAAGTCTATGGAATGTATAGGGACTTAGTCATTTTGTGTATGTGTTATTATGTTTTGGCCAAATGTATTGGCTTGTAATGGTTAAAGGTTATTGTAGTATGTAGCCATGCTAATTGGCTAATTGATTGTAAGCCTATATATATTATTTATATGCCAATGTCTTGTGATGTGAGCTGTGTTTGCATGATACATGATGAGTTGTGGGTTATGGCCTAAATACCTAATGGTTGAATGTGCTAGTAGTCTTGATGTCGAATGGCTAAGTTTGCCTCAATGGTATGGTATGATAATTAGATATAATTATGCATGTATAAGAGTTGATGAGGATGCATATTGAGTGTGACCCTGTTTTGAAGAAAAATTTTCTAAGTGTTGTGAAATTTTCCAAAGTTCTCGATTTAGTCCCGAACCGCTTCCAAAGCATGTTTTGGGCCTCGTAAGTCCATATTAGGGACTCTATGATTGAATATGAAATGTTTTAAATTTGGATGGAAATTTGTGATTCGAAAATGATCGGTTATAGATGATTAAGTCTGGTAATGCCTCGTACCCTATTCCGGCGACGGATACGGGTAATGGGTGTTACAGTGAAATCCTGGTTGAACCTTAGGAATAGATTAGGATACGAATGACATGTCATTAGGGGTTATTATTGTTTTGGGTGCTAGTCCGTACGTCTTACCGATGGCTGAGTTATCCGGCATGTGTTGCGAATTCTTGCCAGCTTGTGTGAGCAGCATCGTGTAGCTATGTCATGACCGTCAGCTTGTGTGAGCAGACCCATTGATAGCTCGAGAGTGAGCATTATTGAGATATGATATTGAGATAGCTTCGGCTATGTATTGGCATTTCAGTGCAAGATTTTATTGAGATAGCTTCGGCTATATATATATTGGCACTTAGGGTGTGAGATTCTCGAGTATCCTGTATTATTCCAAATGGTTCAACGGGTATATCGAAGATATGAAATGGTGAGAATAGATACGTATCAATACAGGTATGTACGAAAATTGAGTATGCATCGAATAAATGAAATAATTGAGTTCATGGTTAAATAGATGACGGAATACATGTTAACATTGTGGTTAAATGTTTTGTAGTATGTTATATGTATATTTTAAATGGTAAATAAATGGTGAGTTTTGCTTATTATTTTCATATGAGTTTACTAAGCTTTATAGCTTACATCATTTATTTTTCCGTGTTTTATAGTGAAATCAAAGCTAGCTCGGATTCGGGATTGTCGAAGACTTCATCACACAACCCAACTCTCACCTTGGTACTTTTGAACTTAAGTTTATTGAGTATATGGCATGTATAGGAACTTTGGTCATTTTGGTTATGGATTGATAATGAATTTAGCCATTTGAATTGGCTTGTAAATGTTTTGGTTTTGTATATAGCCATGAGATTTGGCTTAATTAGGTTGTTTTGGTTGTGTATATATATGTGTATATGGCTTAGGTTAGGGGTTTAAATATGGTTATGTTATGCTTATTAATATTTGGCAACTATAAGTATTAAATGATTGGGAATTGAATTTGGTATGCTTGTGAGATTAGGCTTGATGATGCAAAAATTGGGAGTGTTCATATTGATGATTTGAGTTTATGAGTATTGGTATGAAATTGAATGGCATATTGTGGTATTGTTGTGATATGTATTGGTTGTGTTTGAAATGGTATAATTTATGCTCGGTTGAGAGTAGATGAATGCCAATATATGCCCTGTTTTGATGCCAAATGGATTGTTTTAGGTATGTGCAAAGTTGAGTGGCAAATTGGCTTGGTAAATAGCCTATTTTTGTCCACACGGGCAGAGACACGAGCGTGTGTCTCAGCCATGTGTGACACACGGTCAGGTTGCACGTCCGTGTATCCCCTGGTGTTGAAATTGAAATCAAGTTAGTATGGTCCACACGGCCCACCACACAGGCGTGTGTCTTGGCTGTGTGGCATAAGTCAGTATACCCTACAGGTTTGGCACGGCTTGACACACGGGCGTGTGTGGCCATATCTTAGGGCATACGGGCTAGCCATATGGGCATGTGTGTTGGCCGTGTGACCCAAGTCCGAGAGTTACACGGGGTAGGACACGGGCTAGAACACGGCCATGTGCTTCCATTTCGAATGTCCACATGGGTGTGTGTACCCTGTATGTTGGAAAATTTTCTAAGTTTCGTAAAAATTTCCTGAGTTATCGGTTTAGTCTCAAACCTTCCCGAATGCATGTTTTGGGATAATAGGGACAATATGGTTGTTTGTGAATGCCGTTTGTATAGATTTTGAAAATGTATGTAAAATGAATGTTTAATTGTTTTATAAGTTCGGTAATGTTCCGTAACCCTATTTCGGTGTTAAATATGGGTAAGGGTGTTACATTTATTGGTATCAGAGCTACGGTTTAGTCGATTCTCGGACTAACATAGCGTGTGTGAGAGTCTAGCTATACATGCCATATATAAACTGTGATAGTGTGATATCTCCTGACAGTTTTAAAACGTGTTTTTATATAGTAAATGGATCCCAGTCGAGCTGTAGCTGATGATGTTGAAAGTAATACGCCTGCCTCCGTTCATGGAATAGCGTAATCTGAGTTGAAACCCGTATCGGGTAGCCAGGGAGGAGTGGTTAAAGAAGCCTTCTTCCAGATGATGAATGAGTTGTTTACGGAGTTTGTTCGAACAAATTCGACTGCTCAACAACCTCCACCCCCACCTAATCCCCAATCGATTCCCGTAGCTCCTCAAGGTGTGGAACTTTTACGATTGAACAAGCAACCTGTTAATAAGATCTGAAAATATGGTACCAAAGAGTTCAGAACTACTGTTGACGATGATCCCGAGAGAGCTGAGTTTTGGCTTGAAAACAGTATCAGAGTATTCGATGAACTTTCTTGCACACCGACTGAATGTTTAAAATGTGACGTATCACTTTTGAGGGATACTGCGTATCAATGGTAGAATACTTTGGTATCCGTGGTACCGAAAGAAAGGGTCACCTTGGAATTTTTCCAAGCTGAGTTCAGAAAGAAATATATCAGTCAACATTTTATTGATCAAAAGCGAAAAGAGTTTCTAGAGCTGAAACATGGTCGTATATTTGTAGCTGAATATGAGCAAGAGTTTGTTAGACTCAGTAAGTATGCTCGGGAATGTGTTTCAACCAAAGCAATTATGTGTAAAAGGTTCGAAGGTGGATTGAACGAAGACATCAGACTATTAGTCGGGATTCTAGAATTGAAAGAATTTATTGTTTTAGTTAACCAAGATTGCAAAGCCAAAGAACTTGGCAAGGAAAAGAGAAAGGCAGATTTCGAGGCTAGAGATTCGAGAAAAAGAACGATGAATAAACCATATCAGTCTTCATCAAAGAAATCAAGAAATTCGTACACTCGTTCGAATATTTCAATCGGGTATCCAAATAGAGATCATGGGAAACAATACTCAAGTCGTAAGACTCAAGCTACATCAGTATCAAGTGTTGGTAGCATGAGAAACAATAAACCTGAGTGTCAACAGTGTGGTCGACGACATTTTGAAGATTGTTGGATGTATAATAATAGTAAAGCCTGTTTCAGATGTGGTTCGCAAGAACACGTTATTCGTGATTGCCCTCAGTTATCTGGGAAAGATAATCTTCAGACTTCAAGGCTGAGTAATATAGTTTCCAGGGGTAGACCACCTCGAAGTGCTGGAAATGTGACTAGTAGTAAAGGAACGACTAAGGATTCTGCTATGAGATCTGAGGCTAGAGAACCTGCTAGAGCTTACGCTATTCGCGCTCGTGAAGTACGTCGTGACCTGATGTTATTACCGGTACATTTTCTCTTTATGACACTAGTGTAATTGCTTTGATTGATCCTGGATCGACTCGTTCATATATTTGTATAAATTGGGTGTCTAGTAAGAATTTGCCTGTTGAGTCTACTGAGTTTGTGGTTAAAGTGTCGAACCCCTTAGGCAAATATGTTTTAGTTGATAAAGTTTGCAAGGGATGTCCTTTGATGATCCGAGGTTACTGTTTTCTGGCTGATTTGATGTTTTTTCCATTTGATGAATTTGATGTGATACTGGGTATGGATTGGTTATTTTTGCATGATGCTGTTGTGAATTGTAGACAAAAGGTTATTGAATTAAAATGTCAAAATAATGAAATCCTTCGGATTGAATCTAATGAATCGGGTGGATTATTTGTTGTGATATCATCGACGTTAGCTCAGAGATATGTGAGAAAAGGTTGTGAAAATTATCTTGCTTATGTACTAGATACAAAAGTTGCTGAATCAAAGATTGAATCAGTGCCAGTAGTCTGTGAGTATCCAAATGTATTTCCAGAAGAGTTACAGGGGTTGCCACCGATCAGATATGCTATTGAATTAGTACCGGGAATATCACCCATATCGATAGCTCCATACAGAATGGCTCTGACAGAATTAAAAGAGTTGAAAGCCCAATTGTAAGAGTTAACAGATAAAGGTTTTGCACGACCTAGTTTTTCGCCTTGGGGTGCACCAGTGTTGTTCGTAAAGAAGAAAGATGGATCAATGAGACTTTGTATTGATTATCGTCAGCTCAACAAGGTTACAATAAAGAACAAGTATCATTTGCCGCGAATCAATGATTTGTTTGATCAGTTGAAAGGAGCAACAGTGTTCTCAAAGAATGATTTGAGATTTGGTTATTATCAGTTACGAGTGAAAGATTCGGATGTGTTGAAAACTGCGTTCAGAACAAGGTATGAGCATTATGAATTTCTTGTTATGAATTTCTTGTTATGCCTTTCGGATTAACTAATGCTCCTGCAGTTTTTATGGATTTGATGAATTGAATCTTTAGACCGTATTTAGACAGATTTGTGGTTGTATTCATTGACGACATTCTGATCTACTCAAGAGATGAGTCTGAACTTGCCGAGCATTTGAGGATTGTGCTACAAACCTTGAAAGATAAACAACTATTTGCTAAATTCAGCAAATGTGAGTTTTGGCTCCGAGAAGTCGGATTCTTGGGACATATTGTATCAGTGGAAGGCATACGAGTTGATCCGAGCAAGATTTCAATCGTTGTTGACTGGAAACCACCAAGAACTGTATATGAAGTCAGAAGCTTTCTAGGGTTAGCTAGTTATTATTGGCGTTTTGTTAAAGGGTTCTCGATGATCGCTACACCTATGACCAGATTACTACAAAAAGATGTGAAGTTCGAGTGGTCCAAAAAATGTCAGCAGAGTTTTGGACAGTTGAAAGCATTGTTAACTGAGGCACCAGTTTTGGTTCAACCTGAGTCGGGTAAAGAATTCGTGATTTTTAGCGACGCGTCATTGAACGGTTTGGGTTGTGTTTTGATGCAAGAAGGTAAAGTAATAGCTTATGCCTCGAAACAGTTGAAGCCGCATGAAAAGAATTATCTGATGCACGATTTAGAATTGGCCGTTATTGTTTTCGCATTGAAATTTTGGTGACATTATTTATATTGTGAAAAGTGCCACATCTTTACTGATCACAAGATCTTGAAATATATAATGAATCAGAAAGATTTGAATTTGTGATAACAAACATGGCTGTTGAAAGACTATGAGTTAGTAATTGATTATCATCCGGGGAAAGAAAATGTAGTCGTGGATGCCATGAGTAGAAAATCATTATTTGCTTTGCGAGTGATGAATACTCAATTAACCTTGTCTGATGATGGTTCGATTCTAGCAGAGTTAAAAGCTAAACCGATATTTCTTCAGCAAGTTTGTGAAGCTCAGAAGTGTGATAATGAGTTGCACACTAAAAGAGTGCAATGCGAGTCGACTACTGATCCAGACTATCAGATCAAAACTGATGATTTTTTAATGTTCCGAAGTAGAATTTGCATACCAAAGAATTCTGAGCTTATTCAGAAAATTCTACTTGAAGGGCATAGTGGTTGTTTATCTGTTCACCCGAGGAGTACTAAAATGTGTAATGATTTGAAACAATTGTATTGGTGGTCATGTGTGAAACGAAACATTTCAGAGTTTGTATCGAGATGTTTGGTTTGTCAGCAAGTTAAAGCTGAACATCAAGTGCCTTCAGAATTGCTACAGCCTGTGATGATATCAGAGTGGAAATGGGATAGATTTACGATGGATTTCGTATCGGTTTGCCCTTGTCTCCGAAGAAGAAATATGCTATTTGGGTTGTCATTGATCGACTGACGAAATCTAAACATTTCATTCCGGTACGTACTGACTATTCGCTTGATAAATTGGTTGAATTGTAAATTTCAGAGATCCTTAGATTGCACGGAGTGCCAGTTTCGATTATTTTGGATAGAGATCCGAGGTTTACGTCGCAGTTTTAGAAGAAATTGCAAGAAGCTCTGGGTACGAGGTTAAAATTCAGTACAGCATTTCATCCACAAACCAATGGTCAGCCTGAGAGAGTAATACAAATTCTCGAAGATATGCTTTGTTGTTGTGTTTTAGAGTTTGAAGGCAATTGGAAGAAATATTTGTCGTTGGTTGAATTCGCGTATAACAACAGTTTTCAGTCGAGCATTAAAATGGTACCGTATGAAGCATTGGATGGTTGTAAATGCCGAACTCTATTATATTGGACCGAACTTAGTGAGAATAAGATTCACGGGGTTGATTTGATCAAAGAGACTGAAGATAAAGTAAAAGTAATACGCGATAGTCTGAAAGCAGCTTCAGATCGACAGAAATCGTATGCGGATTTAAAACGAAAAGACATTGAGTTTCAGATTTGTGATAGAGTATTTCTGAAAGTATCTCCGTAAAAGAAAATTATTCGATTTTGTAACAGCCCTCACCCGTATTCACCGTCAGAATAGGGTTACGGAGCATTACCGAAACTACAACACTTTTAAACATACAATTCATGTACAATTTATCAATTCAAATACAAATCAATCACAATCAATCATAGTGTCCCTTAAACGAGCCTACGAGGCCTTAAACATGCATTGAGAGTGGTTCGGGACTAAATCGATAACTCGGGAAATTTTTCAACACTTACAAAATTTTCCTACAAAACAAGGGACACACACCCGTGTGACCAGACACACGGCCACCAGAAACGCCCGTGTCACAGGCTGTGTGAATATTCGAAATGGGAGCACATGGCCGTGTCCCAGCTCGTGTACTACCCCGTGTCTAAACAAGTGAGGTTACTGACTTGGGTTACACGGCCAACCACACGCCCCGTGTGTCTAGCCCGTGTGCCCTTTGAAGTGGCCACACACTCTCGTGTGCCAGGTCATGTGCTAGGCCGTGCCGAACCTATAGGGTATACTGACTTATGCAACACGGCCAAGTCACACGCCCGTGTGTTAGGCCATGTGCCAATTAGGGGGTATACTGACTTGTGCCATACGGCCGATCACACGCCCGTGTGTGAGACCGTGTGGAGCATACTGACTTCATTTCAATATCAACACTAGGACACACACTGCAGTAGTGTAACATGGCCAGTGTCACACACTGCGGAGACACCTGCCCAGTGTCTCTGCCCGTGTGGACAAAAATAGGCTATTTACCAAGCCATTTTGCCACTCCATTTGGTACACATCTTCACCTAAACAAATGACACCAAACCATAGCATAATATACCATCCAAAGCAACCAAGCCAAGTCTAAATCTTACTATTTCAATACTAACCAATTCAAGGCACATAAGTACCACAATATGCTATCTAAATTCATACCAATCCTTATAATCTTAACTCATCAAAATGATCATTATCAAAGATACATTATTAGGCCTAATATCACAAGCATACCTATATCCACAAATAATCCATTTCACTCTCATAATACCTATCACCATCAATCATCACAACCAACTCAATAAATACAATACATAAGCATATATATATATATATATATATGCACATGATTCAAACATACCAAATATACCAAAATTAAGCCATCACCCATGGCTATATATACAAAAAAATATATAAACATTTACAAGCCAATTCATTTGGCCAAAATCATACCGAAACATAACTAACATGACTCAAAGTCCCTATACATGCCATATACTTAAAATACCAAAATTTCAAGGGTACCAAGTGATAGGTGGTAGTGCGAAACGATCTCCGACGATCCCTGAGTTCGAGCTAGCTTCGATAAGACTATAAAACATAGAAAATACACAAAGTAAGCTATAAAGCTTAGTAAGCTCGTATGTCAACAATGAGCAAATAACACCATTCATTAATCATTCAAATAATAGAAAACAATATGCAACAATTCTATTAAATCACAAAGCTATCAAATGATCATTCACATAACTTACCAAAGAACTCAACAATTCCATAGTTCAATACTCAATTCATTACCGTACGCACCTGTACCATATCGTACCAATCTAATACTCAACCACATCTTTCATTTACATGTTGAACCATTTAGAATAGAATTCAGATACTCAAGGTTTCACTCGATAAGTACCTATACCATGGCCCGAAGCCAAATCAGCCGATATGCATCGCTCGAAGCAAAATCAGTATATCTCGCACCTGAAGTGCTAATAACATGGCCCGAATTCAACTCAAAGTATACCTAATGACGTGTCACTAGCATCCTAAACTATTCCTAAGGTTCAAACGGGATTTCAACTGTTGAATCATCTCCAAATCATTTCCGAACTTGTCCGTAATCACATAATCACAATTCATGCTATATCAAAGCATATAAAATACATTTGTAATGAAATTATAACATAAGAACTTACCTCGGATGTTAAAACGACAAATCTAGTCGATTAGTCGATAACTTTATCTTTTCCCCGATCTAAGTCCGTATTTCACTTTTATTGATCTAAATATATTTAAAATTAAATTATTTAATCATCTATTCATTCAATTTTGTCCAAAACACTCTTTAAGGCACATTTACACTTTTACCCCTAAACTTTCACATTTTTACAATTTAGTCCTTATTTCATATAATCACAAATTAATGAAATTCACAATAGACCCGTGCTAGCCGAATTACCATAATGTCCCTAGCAGCGCAAAATTTTCATTTATTTTACATTTTAACCATACATTTTCACAAATAAATTCCTATTTTGCATTTTTACTCAAAATCACTTTACAAAACTTGTTTAACTATCAACAAGCATTCAAAATCTATCATAAATCATCAAAACTCATACATATTCATCAATGGAAACATTCAAAATCTTTAACAGTTTTGCAAATTAGTCCCTGGGCTAGCTAGACCTAGCTGCAATGATCTCAAAAACATAGAAATCATTAAAAACGGGATAAAAACCGTACCTTAATGAGCAATTTAACCAAGGTCGAATGTAAAACTTAAAAGAATGGATTTCTTCTCCTTAGAACCGGTTGAAGATGATGATATTAGGTGATGGTTTCTTTTTGTTTTATTTATTTTAACTTAATTTACCAAATTACATTTTTAACATTAATTAATAAACATATAAATCAATTAATGCTAGTCCATCTTTGTCCACTCACAATTAAAATGGTCTAATTACAATATAAGGACCTTAACTTTAAGGTTCTATAGCTATTAGACACCTTTAGCTATTAGAACTCAAGTTTTACGCTTTACGCGATTTAGCCCTTTTTATCGAATTAACCAACCAAACGATAAAATTACTGAACGAAACTTTCACACAATCATTCAATCATGCTGTAAACCTTAAAATAATAATAAAATAAATATTTTGATATCGGATTTGTGGTCCCAAAACCACTATTCTGATTTGACAAAAAACGGGCTGTTACAACTCTCACCCCTTAGAGATTTTCGTCCCCAAAAATCTTACTAGTGAAAAGGTTAGGGTACTGTTTTCTCATAGCTTCCTCGGGATCCCATGTAGCTTCTTCAACACCGTGTCTTTGCCTAAGTATTTTTACGAGAGCTATGCTTTTATTTCTCAACTGTTTCACCTCACGCACTAGAATTCTGATCGGTTCTTCGTTGTACATCATATCTGGTTGAATCTCAATCTCTAACGGAGAAATCACATGTGAGAGATCCGATCGATATCGGCGTAACATCAACACATGAAATATGTTATGAATATTTTCTAACTCCGATGGTAAGGCTAATCGATATGCCACTGGCCCAATTCTTTCGATGATCTCGTATGGCCTGATGAAACGCGGACACAATATGCCTTTCCGACCAAATCTAATGATTTTGTTCCATGGAGATACTTTTAAAAACACATTGTCACTGATTTGAAATTCAATATCTTTTCGTTTCAAATCCGCGTACGATTTCTGACGATCTGAAGCTGCTTTCAAACAGTTGCGAATGACTTTCACTTTCTCTTCGGTTTCTCTAACCAAATCAACCCCGTGAATCTGTTTCTCACTAAGTTCAGTCCAGCACAATGGAGTTCAGCATTTACGACCATACAAAGTTTCGTACGGTGCCATTTTTATGCTCGTTTGAAAACTGTTATTATACGCAAATTCATATAACGGCAAATATTTCTCCCAATTACCTTCGAACTCTAAAACACAACATATGATCATATCTTCGAGAATCTGAATTACTCTATCAGACTGGCCGTCAGTTTGCGGATGAAAAGCTGTATTGAAATTCAACTTCTTACCCAGAGCTTCTTACAATTTCTTCCAAAATCGTGACGTAAACCTCGGATCTCTGTCCGAAATAATTGAAATTAGCACCCCGTGCAATCTAACGATCTCAGCAATGTACAATTCAGCTAATTTATCAAGTGAATAGTCAGTACGTAACTAGATAAAATGTGCTGATTTTATCAGTCGATCAATGACAACCCAAATTGCATCTTTCTTTTTTGGAGACAGGGGTAATCTCGATACGAAATCCATAGTCACTCTATCCCATTTCCACTCCAGTATCATCACAGGCTGAAGCAAACTTGATAGTACTTGATGCTCGGCTTTCACTTGCTGAGAAATCAAACACTTCGATAGAAACTCAGAAATGTCTCGTTTCATACCCGACCACTAATACAATTTCTTAAAATCATTGTACATTTTAGTACTTCCAGGATGAACGGATAAACAACCACTATGTGCATCGTGTAAAATTTTCTGAATCAACTCTGGATTTTTCGGTACGCAGATTCTATCTCGAAACGTCAAACAATCATTAGATCCGATTTGGTACTCTGAATCACTAGTCGACTCGCATTGCATTCTTTTAGCTTGCAATTTACCATCACATTTCAGAGCTTCACAAATTTTTTGAAGAAATACTGGTTTAACTTTTAACTCAGCTAAAATCGAACCATCATCAGACAATGTCAACTGTGTATTTATTGCTCTCAGGGCAAACAACGACTTTCTACTCAAAGCATCTGCGACCACATTCGCTTTCCCAGGTGATAATCAAGTACTAATTCATAGTCTTTTAGCAACTCAAGCCATCTCCGTTGTCACAAATTCAAATCTTTCTGAGTCATAATATACTTTAAACTTTTATGATCAGTAAAAATGTGGCATTTTTCACCGTACAAATGATGACGCCAAATTTTCAATGCAAAAACTATAGTGGCCAACTCTAAATCGTGCATCAGATAGTTCTTTTCATGCAGTTTCAACTGTCTGGAAGCATAAGCTATCAACTTTTCTTCTTGCATCAATACGCAGCCCAAACCGTTCAATGACGAGTCGTTGACAATCATAAATTCTTTACCCGATTCAGGTTGAACCAACACTGGTGCCTCAGTTAACAATGTTTTCAATTGATCGAAACTTTGTTGACATTTCTTCGACCATTCAAACTTGACATCTTTCTGTAGTAATCTAGTCATCGGTGTAGCTATCATTGAGAACCCTTTAACGAAACGTCGATAGTAGCCTGCTAATCCCAGAAAGCTTCTAGGTGGTTTCTAGTCAATAACTGTGGAAATCTTGCTCGGATCAACTCGAATGCCATCTGCTGAAATTATATGTCCCAAAAATCCAACTTTCCCAAGCCAAAGCTCACATATGTTGAATTTAGCATACAGTTGCTTATCTCTCAAGGTCTGCAACACAATCTTCAAATGCTCGGCATGCTCAAACTCATCCTGTGAATAGATCAAAATGTCATCAATGAACACAACAACAAATTTGTCTAAATACGGTCTAAAAATTCGATTCATCAAATCCATAAAAATGGCAGGAGCATTAGTTAGTCCAAAAGGCATAACAAGGAATTCATAATGTCCGTACCTCGTTCTGAACGCAGTTTTTAGCACAGTTGAGTCTTTAACTCGCAGCTGATAATAACCAGACCTCAAATCAATCTTTGAAAACACTGTTGCACCTTTCAACTGATCAAACAAATCGTTTATTCTCATCAACAGATACTTATTCTTTATCGTAACCTTATTGAGTTGACGATAATCAATACACATTCTCATTGATCCGTATTTTTTCTTAACAAACAATACTGGCGACCCCAAGGCAAAAAACTCGATCGTGCAAAACATCTATCTGTTAACTCTTGCAACTGAGCTTTCAACTCTTTCAACTTTGTCGGAGCCATTCTATACGGAGCTATAGATGTCGGTGAAGTCAACCTCTCTGACCGGTGCCCATGCAATTCTTCTGGAAATACATTTGAATATTCACAAACTACAAGTGCCGATTTAATCTTTTTTTCAGACACCTTGGCATCTAAAACATATGCTAAGTACGCGTCACAACCTTTTCTCAAATATCTTTAAGCCGACATTGATGAAATCACTATTGGTAATCCATTTGACTCATCAAATTCAATCCGAAGAATTTCATTATTCTGACACTTTAATTCTACAGTCTTTCGTCTACAATTCACAACAGCATCATACAAAGTCAACCAATCCATTCCCAGAATTACATCGAACTTATCAAATGGAAAAAACATCAAGTCAGCAGGAAAACACTAACCCTGAGCCATTAAAGGACAGTTTTTGCATACTTTGTCAACTAGAACATACTTGCCTAAGGGGTTCAATACTTTAATCATAAATTCAGTAATATTAACAGGCATTTTCTTACTAGACACTAAATTCTCACAAACATATGAATGTGTCGATCCTGGATCAATTAAAGCAATCACATTAGTGTCATAAAGAGAGAAAGTACCAGTAATAACATCTGGTGATGACGCTTCTTCGCGAGCGCGAATAGCGTAGGCTCTGGCAAGTGCTCTAGCCTCAGATCTCACAGTGGAGTCCTTTGTCGCCCCTCGACTACCACTCACTTTCCCAGCATTTCTTGGTGGTCTTCCTCTAGTCGACATATTACTCGGTCTCACATTCTGAGGTCTATCTTTCTCAACCATCTTAGACAGTCTTTAATAAATGATCTGGTGAGCCATATTTGAAACAAGCTTTAGTACTCTTATTCCAGCATTCACCAAAATATCTTCTCCCGCACTGTTGACACTCGAGTTTGTTATTTCTCACACTGCCAACACTCAAGACAGATGTAGCTTGAGCTTTAGAATTCACTGATTGATTTCTACGATCACTATTTTTATCCCACTAATGCATTAGATCTACCATACGAATCTCGGAATTTCTTTGATGAAGAATGAGAAGGTTTATTCATTGGTCTTTTCCTCGAATCTCTAGCCTCTGAATCAGCTTTCTTCTTTTCTCGACTAAAGTCTTCGGCTTTGCAAGCCCGTTCAACTAACACAAAAAATTCTTTTAAATCTAAAATCCCAACCAGAAGTTTAATGTCTTCGTTCAGCCCATCAACAATCCGCTTGCAAATTATCTCTTCAGTAGAAACATACTCTCGAGCATTGATAAACCGAAATAGTAACATATTTTAATCCCACATTTAGCATACTTTTGGATGATTTATCCCTTGATTTATGTAAAAAGGTGCTCTTAATCCTTTCTTTTCATGTCATATACTCAGGAAAGCACCCAAGAATAAAAAGAACGAGAATCAGGCTCAAAACGAACCAAAATGGGCCAAAGAAGAAGTCGACACGGCCTGGACTAAAGCCCACGCGGCCGTGCCTCCTCAAATATACTAGAAGACTGCCTGATGTCGATCTACACGACCGTGCCTCACTAACAGAGTCCAACACGGCCTGACCACGATTCACACGGGCGTGTGCCATGGCCGTGCCCCTGCCACGGAGGAGAGTAATTTCACTCGGAAAAGGATACTTAGGGGCAAAGAAACACATTCCAAAAGCCTATAAATACACCCTAAGTATAACCTAAAAGGGGGAGTCGACGGGTGGTCAGCTAGGCCAAGGAGCTGAGCCGAAAAGGTCAGATTTGTGGGAAACTCTCAAGGGATAGCCAGTTGATCCATCTCCAGAAGCCGAAATTCTACTCAAGACGAATGATCTCTCCTTCGATTCCTTCAGGGGGTTTTAGGGATTTCTTATGTTTTGTTTTATCTTTTCTTCGAGATGTTTCCTTTTATTATTATGAACTAAACCCTTGAGATATACAGAAGGGGATGAAACCTAGATGAATCTTGTTATTGTTTTCTGAACTATATGATAAATACTTGATTTGTTCTTAATTATGTGTGCTTAATTCTTGTGTTGATATTTCGCGGATATTAATTCAAGTTGAATGTGCTTAGGTGGTGGAGCAAAAGTCTCTGCTTAAGAGTAGATCTAGCATAATTAAACGGAGTTGATCGCGCGCCTAGAGATAGGGTGACGAGATTTTTCTGGATTAGGGTGAAACCTAATATGGGAGTCCATAGATCGATTTACTGCTATTCTAGGGGGTTATTAATGGGAAAGAGATTTCAATTAATTAACCTAGGGTTAGACGTTATTTGCCTCGGGAGAGGGTTTAATATAAATTAGGGAGTCCTACGGATCAAGTCAAGTGAATAAATCATTTAGTTCAGTGTTAGATAACAAGTGGAGTCTAGGTGGATTCTTCCTAAGGGTATCGTCTTAATCAACTGAGTTTTTCCCAAGTATTTCCCCAATTCATTCTTTTTGTCTCTGCGTCTTTAGCTTAGAAATTAGTTAATTTAGATTAATAAACAACTTCACTTATTTTAGGCTAAATAATAGAAAGAAAGTTAGTATTAGTACTTTTAGTTCCTTTGGGTTCGACAATCTGGTCTTGCCTAAGCTATACTACTGTTCGATAGGTGCACTTGCCTCAACCGTTGTCATAGTTAGTTTCCAAGTTCGATCATTATCTTTATAAATTTAAAACTCTGACTTCACAGCGATCAAGTTTTGGCACCTTTGCCGGGGAGCTAAAATATTAAGAAAGCTCTATTTTTATTACTTTAGCCATTATTTTTTTTATTTTCTGCAATTTACTTTTAATCTTAAGTTTAAATTTTAACTTTGCTAAATTTTTCTTTCTTTATTTTCCTAGCAGGTACCTCTAGTTTATGACTAGAAAGAACCCGAGAGGACCACTAGTATACGACAGTGATATTGAAGCTACCGCTTGTAGAAATCACAGAGAAATTAGGCGAGCCCTAAATTACCAAGAAGAAGAGCGAGAAGACAGATCCAATCCTACTGAAGGGATGGACGAAAGTAATCCACCACCACAAGATGTGGCAGAAAATAATACTCCGCGTACTATGTATGATTATGCTAAATCTCATTTAACAGGAGTAGAATCTAGTATTGTTAGGCCTGCTATAGCCGCTAATAATTTTGAATTAAAGCCTAACACTATACAAATTATTCAACAATTTGTTCAATTTGATGGTTTGCAGGACGAAGACCCAAACACTCATATAGCTAATTTTTTAGAGTTCTGTGATACCTTCAAAATAAATGGCATTTTTGATGATGCCATAAGGCTTCGGTTATTTCCCTTTTCATTAAGGAATAAAGCCAAACAGTGGTTAAACTCGTTACCACGAGGGTCAATCACTACATGGGATCAAATGACCGAAAATTTTTTATTAAAATATTTCCCACTGGCCAAAATGGCCAAATTACGGAATGATATCTCTTCTTTTGTGCAGATGGATTTAGAGACATTATATGACGCATGTGAGAGATATAAGGATCTCTTGAGAAGGTGTCCGCACCATGGTTTACCCTTGTGGCTCCAAGTCCAAACATTCTATAACGGTGTAAACCCCTTAACGAGGCAACTAATTAATTCAGCGGTGGAACCCTGAACAACAGAACTTCTGAAGCAGCCTACGAGTTTATTGAAGAGATGTCACTGAATAACTATCAGTGGCAGGTTACAAGGACCAAACCAATAAAATCAGCCGGAGTTTTCAACATAGATGCAGTAACCATGCTATTAACACAGGTAGAGATGATGAATAAAAAGCTTGATAGTTTGTGTTCTTCGCAGGTACATCCAGTAATGCAGTGCGACGTAAGTGGAACCGTGGCGAATCCTGAGTACCCACCCTACCAACCGGGCACAGAGAGCGAACAAATAAACTATATAGGTAACAATTTCAGATCTAATAATAATCCATATAGTAATAATTATAACCCAGGTTGGAGGAACCACCCAAATTTTTCGTGGGGAGGTCAAGGAAATCAAGGAAATCAAAGACAACAACCTCCTCAAAATTTCCAAAATCAGCCCTATCCACAGGAGAAGAAGTCGAACCTCGAAGAGATGCTGACAAGATTCATGGCATCCACAGAAAACCGTCTTCAAGACACTGAAACCACACTTAAGACCCAACAAGCATCGATCAAAGGGATCGAGAGCCAAGTTAGGGAAGTCACTAAGTCAGTTGAGGAAGTTTCTAAGTCAGTTGGACAACTCGCAAAGCTGATGTCTGAACGATCGCAAGGACGTCTACCAAGAAATACTGAGATTAATCCAAAGGAGCAAATCCAAGCTATAACAGCTCAAGAAAGTGAAGGATTAGACGAACCCAATCCAATACAAGGAAACGAGGTAGAAAAAGGTAAAGTTGAGGAAACACAAGAAAAACCAAAACCAGTAATCAAGGAGTACCAACCTCGCATACCATATCTCAAAGCATTAACGAGAGACGACACAGAGGAACAGTTCGGTAAGTTTCTTAAACTTTTAAAGAAATTACATATTAACTTACCGCTACTTGAAGCTCTTTCACAGATGCCAGATTCGAGGAGATTTTTAAAACATCTCTTGACGAACAAACACAAATTAGACGAGGATCCACATGTGGAATTAAGCGCGATATGCTCGGCAATGTTACTGAGAATAGACTACCACAAAAGCTAAAAGATCTAGGGAGTTTTACAATTCCATGTTTAATTGGTAGACTAAGCGTTGATAATCGTTAGTGATTTAGGGGCAAGCATAAATGTCATGCCTTATAAATTGTTTAAACAATTAGGTCTAGGAAACCCAAACAAACTAGGATGAGCATTCAATTAGGTGATAAAAGCTGTTAGAATTCCTAGGGGTATTATCGAAGATGTTCTTGTAAAAATTGACAAATTCGTTTTCCCAGTAGATTTCGTTGTTTTAGACATGGATGAGGATAATTTGATTCCCTTAATTTTAGGAAGACCCTTTTTAGCAACTGCCAGGACTAAAATTGATGTTGATGTAGGAGAACTCATACTTCGTGTAGGTAACGAGACAGTCACCCTCAAGGCTCTCGACTCAGCCAGAACATCGAGTAATCAAGGTGAGAACGTAAATTCTACCAATAACCATTCGGTTAACCCTTATTTTCAGGAAGCACCACAAAAGAATACAACTGAACCCGATCCTAAACCCCATGCCAACAAGGAAGTAGTTCATTGATCACTGTAAATCAGAGTTTTAAAATTTATAAAAGAATGATCGAACCTGGAAACTAACTCTGACAACGATTAAAGGCAAGTGCACCTACCGAACAGTAGTATAGTTTAGGCAAGACCGGATTATCGAACCCAAAGGAACTAAAAGTACTAATACTAACTTTCTTTTTATTATTTAGCCTAAAATAAGTGAAGTTTGTTTATTAATCTAAATTAATTAACTACTAAACTAAAGACTCTAAGACAAAGAAGAATGAATCTGGAAAATAACTTGGGAAAAACTTAGTTGATTAAGACGATATCCTAGGAAGAATCCACCTAGACTTCACTTGTTATCTAACACTGAACCATATGATTTTATTTACTTAGTTTGATCCGTAAGACCCCCTAACGTATATTAAACCCTCTCTCGAGGCGAATAACGTCTAACCTTAGGTTAATTAGTGGAAATCTCGTTCTCTTATAATAACCCTCTAGAATAGCAGTAAATCAATCTGTGGATTCCCATATTACGTTTCACACTAATTTGGCAAAATCTCGTCACCCTATCTCTCGACGCGCGATCAACTCTGCTTAATTATGTTGGATCTACTCTTAGGCAGGGTCTATTCCTCCTCCACCTAAGCACATTAAATTTGGATTAAGCTCACATAATTAAGAACAAACTAAGTATTTATCATATAATTCAAATAATCAAATAACAAGATTCATCATAGGTTTCATCCCCTTCGGGTATCCGAAGGGTTTAGTTCATAACAATAAAGGAAAACATCTCAAGAGAAAAGATAAAACAAAACATAAGAAATCCCTAAAACCCCCTGAAGGAATTGAAGGAGAGATCCTCCGTCTTGAGTAGAATTTCGGCTTTGAGATGGATCAAGCTGGCTATCCCCGAGTGAATCCCCACAAATCGCTTCTGCGGCCTAGCAAGACGCCCCTAGACGATGGCTTTGGGCTCCCCCTTTCAGGTCATACTTAGGGTGTATTTATAGGCTTTTGAAATACGTTTCTTTCTCCCTAAGTATCCTTTTGCAAATAAAATTGCTCTTTTCCACGGCAGAGGCACGGCCATGGCACACGCCCGAGTAAATCGTGGCCAGGCCGTGTTCGAATTTCTTTAATGAGACACGGCCGTGTGAGTCGGGGTTAGATCGTGTTTTAGATGATCAGTGAGGCACGGTCGTGTGATCTTTGGTCCAGGCCGTGTCGATTTCATGCTTTGGCCCATTTGTCCCGTTTTAAGCCCGTTTTGCTTTTTTTCATCCCCTGGTGCTTTCCTGAGTATATATCATGAAAAAAAAGGATTAAGAGCACCTTTTTACATAAATCGAGGCTTAAATCATCCAAAAGAATACTAAATGTGGGCTTAGAATATGTTACTATTTTGGTTTATCAAATGCCCCCACACTTAAGCTTTTGCTTGTCCTCAAGCAAAATTCTCAACTCACAATTAAAACGAACTTCCTGTAATTCATAACAGTCATTAATAGTGTCTCATCATAATTTAGAGATAATTTATACATGGATAATTCAACTCAAAGTGTCCTAAAAATTCAAACAATATAAGCCTTATATTTTGTAGCACAAAACATAGGTGTTTCCCTTCATCTAAATAATTACCTTTAATTTGAAACCGGACAAGGATTGACATCCTCACAAAAGATCCACTCAAATCACTCAAAGTGTTTAAGGTTCAAAATTAGGTACTCAAAAGTTGAACATGAAGAGTTAATCCCATAGGCTTGCATGAAAATCAGATCTCCGCCACTGAAATATGAGATGAAACACAAATCAAAAGGTCTTTGTTAGGGTTGTGCTTGGGGCTAGGGTTAAGGTGTGGAGTAAGGTGAATTAGAGGTTAGAATCGAGATTGAATCGACAAATTACCTAACTAAGAACTAATGAACTAATAATAATTACATCAATTGAAAACTAATAGTACTTAATAATACGAGCTTCTTCTTCGATATTTGGAATTTATGTATAAGCTAATGGATATACTTCATTTTTTTTAATTAGAACAATCATAAATAAATAATAAAAGATAAATTACTGAAATAAAAACATAGTTAGGCTATTAATCAAATCAAATCTCGATATAAGGGTAATCAAAAGGAATGGTGATAACAAAAACAAAGGGGTTCTGGGTTAATATTAGCGGTTATGTTAATAAAAAGGGTTGTTAGGATTAAAAGGGGTTTACTAAGGGTTAATTTGTAAAGGTAGGCTTTTAATGGAGTAAGTGGGTTAGATCCTAGGTGCCTTTATCATCTCTGTGTATCAAATCAAAAAAATGTGGTCTCGACATATATAATCGATGCAAGTTCTAGAATAACAAATCAGTGTTGACATACTCATAATCAATAAAATGGGTATTATGATGTCAACCTCGTAAATTTCAAACTTCAAAGTAATATTTAAACTTAGTTCGACAACCTAGAAAATTTTTAATTTCTGAAAAATAGACTTATCATGCTTGATTCTCTAGTATTCTTAGAGTTTAATTATCAAGGCACAATTATCAATGACTTAATCTAAAACATATCGATAAAAATCATAAATCATCAGAAATTTCATCCTAATTAGTAATATGAGTAATTTACTTTCAAACAAGACTAAATTCAGGGATTTGAGAATAATGCAAAAAGTTTGGAATATCTAAGATTCACCCCCCACACTTAAGATGTACATTGTCCTCAATGTACAAAGATAGATAATATCATTATAAAATCATAAGATATGGGAAGAAGTGAAACTCCCTGAATTTTTTCGGATGGCTCCTTGAGAGGAGATTGTGTCTTTGGTGGTGGTGATGGGCCGTCTGGATGACGAACCTGCGCTAGATGAAGAAATTGGGAGTCTCATGCAGGATTAGCTAAGAAATCTAAAGAAACCTTAATAATATACTAATAATATAATTAAAGACAAGAAAGATAAAGAGAAGGAGACTAAGAAGAAAACTAAAATTAAAAGGAAAGATGAATGGACTAGGAGGTTCTTATTGTTGGGTGTGATTTCTAAGGCTGAGGTTATAGTGGTGGTGGTGGCGTGATTCCCAAGTAGCCTTTAGAACCTAAAATCAAGAAACTAAGATAAAATAAACTCAATTAAGCATAAGAGTGTTAAAGAGAAGGAAAATAAATGAGAAGATAAAAATAAAAGAACAGATAATTGGTCTCAAAGACCCTTGGCTTGTTGTTTGGATGAAGCTGCCGGCATGAACTCAGGTGAATCGGTCTCCTTTGAGGAGATTGGCCTTATACGCTTCTTTGCCATGGATATGATTTTGTTGTAGCTCAAGAGTCTGAGGACTTATTAGGAAAAGGAAAAAGAAACAAAAAGGGAGAAAAGAAAGGAAGGAAGAAGAAGAAGAGTAGGTAAGGAGAGAAAGGAGAGGGGCATGGTATTTAAATAGAATCTCAAGTCTGGCAATTTACCACGCTCGTGGGTTGAGGGTGTGTCGATTCACACGGCCGTATCGTACGGCCGTGTCGCAGAGTGTGTTGATTCTCTACGTTTATTTTCGAGTCTACCACGGTTGCAAGACACGGGCGTGTTCTGCCAGTGGTGGCAAGTAAGTAGCTTCACACGGTTATGGGGCACGGGCGTGCCCCTTTGTCGGTGCCCGTGGTGTAGTGGTATGATCCGTGACATCGAAAAGTGGTTGGAATTGATTCGCACGGCCTATGCTATGTCAGTATGGGGATTCTTATGGTCCACACGGCCACGGTCGTGTGTAAAGCCGTGTGTCCTGGAATTCTGCACCCCTTGTTAGTTTATAACTAAGTATTCAGAAAGATAAGAAGAAAAGAAATATAAATTTAAAGTAACGTGTGAGAATAAATTATGTTAGTGCTCGGGTTGCCTCCCGAGAAGTGCTAGTTTATAGTCTTAAGCTAGTCTCTCCTCTCATTTGCATTGTCAGGGTGGTTTGAGGAGTTGGAAGTCCTTCCTCATGCTATCATTTGCGTCTTCGTGAAAAAATTTAAGTCGAGATGTGTTTATAGTAAAAGCACCAAAAATAGGATTACTTACCTCGACTGTTCCGTGTGGGAAAAAACTGGTTACCCTAAAAGATATTTTTTTGTTTGTGCTAGGGTCCGGAGGAGATATTCGAGGATCTGCCTAATCTAACATTACCTGGTCCCCTATTTTGAAGTGGTTTGTTGTTCCTATTAGCTTTTTTGGGGGCTCCTTCGGTTTTATCTTGTGTGGTTCCGGTTCTTTGTTGTGTATCCCTAATTTCTCCTTGAAGTGTGTCTTCTACTCGTCTAGATCATCGAACTGAATCCCATGATCTTCATGAGTTATTTCTTTGTTAGCATGGGGTTTAGGATCGGGTTCATTTGTATTCTTTGGTGGTGCTTCCTGAAAATAAGGGTTAACCGAATGGTTATCAGTGGAATTTACGTTCTCACCTTGATTACTCGATGTTCTAGCCTAGTCGAGAGCTTTGATGGTGACTGTCTTATTACCTACATAAAGTTTGAGTTCTCCTGCATCAACATCAATTTTAGTCCTGGCAGTTGCTAAAAATGGTCTTCCTAAGATTAGGGGGATCGAATTATCCTCATCCATGTCTAAGACAACAAAGTCAATCGGGAAAATGAATCATTGATTTTTACAAGAACATCTTCGATAATACCCTAGGAATTCTATGATTTTATCAGCTAATTGAATGCTCATCCTAGTTTGTTTGGGTTTCCCTAGACCTAATTGTTTAAACAATTTATAAGGCATGACATTTATGCTTGCCCCTAAATTAGCTAACGCATTATCAACAGTTAGTCTACCAATTAAACATGGAATTGTAAAACTCCCTGGACCTTTTAGCTTTTGTGGTAGTCTATTTTGGAGAATTGTTGAGCACTTTGCGTTAAATTCCACATGTGACGACTCGTCTAACTTCCGTTTGTTTGTCAGAAGCTCTTTTAAAAATTTCCTAGAATCTGGTATCTGCGAAAGAGCTTCAAGTAATGGTAAGTTAATATGTAATTTCTTTAAAAGTTTAAGAAACTTACCGAACTGTTCTTCTATGTCGTCTCTTCTTAATGCCTCAGGGTAAGGTACGCGAGGTTGGTACTCCTTGATTACCGGTTTTGGCTTGTCTTGTGTTACCTCAACTTTACCTTTTTCTACCTCGTTTCCTTGTGTTGGACTGGGTTCGTCTACTTCTTCGCTTTCTTGAGCTGTTATGGCTTGGATCTGCTCATTTGGATTAATTTCAGTATTACTCGATAGACGCCCTTGCGGTCGTTCGGATAATAGCTTTGCAATTTCTCCGACTGACTAGGTAATTTCCCCGATTGCCTTTGTAAGTCCTCCAACTTGGTTCTCGATCGTTTTGATCGATGTTTGTTGGGTTTCGAGTGTTGCTTGATTTTTCGTAAACGGGCTTACGTGGATGCTATGAATTTGTTCAACGTCTCTTCAAGATTTGGCTTCTTTTCCTGTGGATAGGGCTGATTTTAAAAATTTTGAGGAGGTTGTTGTCTTTGATTTCCTTGATTTTCTTGTCCTCCCCACGAAAAATTTGGGTGGTTGCTCCAACCTGGATTATAATTACTACTATATGGGTTATTATTAGATCCAAATTGTTACCTATATAGTTCATCCATTTCGCTCTCTGTGCCCGGTTGGTAAGGTGGGTACTCGGATTCGCCACAGTTCCACTTGTGTCGTTGCATCGCATATTTGGATGTACTGCGAAGAACACAAACTATCAATCTTCTTATTCATCAACTCTACCCGATTTGATAGCAGGGTTACTGCGTCGAGGTTGTAAACTCCGGCTATTTTTGTTGGCCTTGTTCTTGTAACTTGCAACTGATAGTTATTCAGCGACATCTCTTCTATAAATTCGTGAATTTTGTCTCGTGGAGTTCTATTATTCAAGGTTCCACGGTGCAATTTGAATCAATTAGCTGTCTCGTTGAGGGGTTTACACCGTTATAAAAAGTTTAGACTTGGAGCCACAAGGGTAAACCATGGTGTGAAACCTTCTCAAGAGATCCTTATATCTCTCCCATGCATCGTATAATGTCTCTAAATCCATCTGCACAAAAGAAGATATATCATTACGTAATTTGGCCGTTTTGACCGGTGGGAAATATTTTAATAAAAATTTTTCGGTCATTTGTTCCCATGTAGTGATTGACCCTCGTGGTAACGAGTTTAACAACTGTTTAGCTTTATTCTTTAATGAAAAGGGAAATAACCGAAGTCGTATGGCATCATCAGAAACGCCATTTATTTTAAAGGTATCACAGAACTCTAAAAAATTAGCTATATGAGCATTTGGATCTTCATCCTGTAAACCATCAAATTGAACAAACTGTTGAATCATTTGTATAGTGTTAGGCTTTAATTAAAAATATTAGCAGCTATAGCAGGCCTAACAATACTAGATTCGTTTCCTGTTAAATGAGGTTTAGCATAATCAAACATAGTACGAGAGCATTATTTTCTCCCACTTCTTGTGGTGGAAGATTATTTTCGTCCATCCCTTCAGTAGGATTGGATCTGTCTTCTCGCTCTCCTTGGTAATTTAGGGCTCGCCTAATTTCTCTGCGATTTCTTCGAGCGGTAGCTTCAATACCACTATCGTATTCTAAGAGTCCTCTCGGGTTCCTTCTAGTCATAAACTAGAGGTACCTGCTAGGAAAAGAAAGAAAGAAAATTTAGCAAATTTAAAATTAAAACTAAAAATAAAAATAAATTACGAAAAATAAAAAATAATGGCTAAAGTAATAAAAATAGAGTTTTCTTAATATTTTAGTTCCCCGGCAACGGCGCCAAAAACTTGATCGCTGTAAATCAGAGTTTTAAAATTTATAAAAGAATGATCGAACCTTGAAACTAACTCTGACAACGATTAAAGGCAAGAGCACCTATCGAACAGTAGTATAGTTTAGGCAAGAACGGATTATCGAACCCAAAGGAACTAAAAGTACTAATACTAACTTTCTTTTTATTATTTAGCCTAAAATAAGTGAAGTTTGTTTATTAATCTAAATTAATTAACTACTAAACTAAAGACTCTAAGACAAAGAAGAATGAATCTGGAAAATAACTTGGGAAAAACTCAGTTGATTAAGACGATACCCTAGGAAGAATCCACTTAGACTTCACTTGTTATCTAACACTGAACCATATGATTTTATTTACTTAGTTTGATCCGTAAGACTCCCAAACGTATACTAAACCCTCTCTCGAGGTGAATAACGTCTAACCCTAGGTTAATTAGTGGAACTCTCGTTCTCTTATAATAACCCCCTAGAATAGCAGTAAATCGATCTGTGGGTTCCCATATTAGGTTTCACCCTAATCTGGCAAAATCTCGTCATCCTATCTCTAGGCGTGCGATCAACTCCGCTTAATTATGTTGGATCTACTCTTAGGCAGGGTCTATTCCTCCTCCACCTAAGCACATTAAATTTGGATTAAGCTCACATAATTAAGAACAAACTAAGTATTTATCATATAATTCAAATAATCAAATAACAAGATTCATCATAGGTTTCATCTCTTGGGTATCAGAAGGGTTTAGTTCATAACAATAAAGGAAAACATCTCAAGAGAAAAGATAAAACAAAACATAAGAAATCCCTAAAACCCCACGAAGGAATTGAAGGAGAGATCCTCCGTCTTGAGTAGAATTCGGCTTCTTGAGATGGATCAACTGGCTATCCCTGAGTGAATCCCCACAAATCGCCTTCTCTCTGCCTAGCAAGACGCCCTAGACGATGGCTTTGGGCTCCCCCTTTTAGGTCATACTTAGGGTGTATTTATAGGCTTTTGAAATAAGTTTCTTTCTCCCTAAGTATCCTTTCCCAAATGAAATTACTCTTTTCCACGGCAGAGGCACGGCCATGGCACATGCTCGTGTAAATCGTGGCTAGGCCGTGTTCGGATTTCTTTAATGAGACACGGCCGTGTGAGTCGGGGTTAGACCGTGTTCTAGATGATCAATGAGGCACGGCCGTGTGATCTTTGGTCCAGGTCGTGTCAAATTCATGCTTTGGCCCATTTGTCCCGTTTTAAGCCCGTTTTGCGTTCTTTTCATCCCCTGGTGCTTTCCTGAGTATATATCATGAAAAGAAAGGATTAAGAGCACCTTTTTACATAAATCAGGGCTTAAATCATCCAAAAGCATACTAAATGTGGGCTTAGAATATGTTACTATTTTGGCTTATCATTCATGAAGATCGAAGGATTCAGATCGATGATCTAGACGAGTGGAAAGCACACTTTAAGGAAAAATTAGGGTTACACGACGAAGAACCGGAACCACACAAGGTAAAACCGAAGGAGCCTCCAGAAGAGCTCATAGGAACAACAAACCACCTCAAAATAGGAGACCAGGTACTGTTAGATAAGGCAGATCCTCGAAGATCTCCTCCGGACCCTAACACAAACAAAGAAATACCTTTTAGGGTAACCAGTGTTTTCCCATACGGAACAGTCGAGGTAAGTAACCCTATTTTTGGTAATTTTACTATAAACGCATCTCGACTTAAACTTTTTCACGAGGATAAAACTGATAGCGTGAGGAAGGACTTCCAACTCCTCAAACCACCCTGATGATGCAAACGAGAGGAAAGTCTAGCTTAAGACTATAAACGAACGCTTCTCAGGAGGCAACCCGAGCACTAACCCCATTAACTTTTACATTTTTATTTTTTCTTATTTATTCTATTTTATCCTTTCTTTATAGTATCTAGCTTTAAACTAACCAAAAAGTGCAGATTTCCAGGCCATACGGCCTAGCACACGGCCGTGGCCGTGGCCGTGGCCGTGGCCGTGGCCGTGTGGATGCCCCAGATCGCCATACTGACATGGCAGAGGTGGTACGAGTTAGAGAGAATCAAATCTTCAAAGTCACGGACTCCAACCACTGCCCCACGGGCACCGACAGAATGCCACGGCCGTGCGACGCGGCCGTGGATGACATTGACTTATCACCAACGGGCGTGGAAATCTGTAAAACGGGCGTGGGTGAACCGACACACCTATACACACAGCCGTGTGAATCGACACGCCTAAGGAGCACGGGCGTGGGATGGTACCAGGTTTGAAAATCTATTTAAACCCCCCTCTCTTCCCTCTTCTCCTACTAACTTTCAACTTTCAACCTTCAACTTTTCATTTTCTTTCCTACCCCTTTTCTCTATACCCTTGAGCTACACCAAAACAATGCCAAAGAAGCGGAAGAAGCCAAGCACAGTCTCCCTCATGGAGCCCGATACATATAAGTTCATGCCGACCGCTTCAATCATTCGACGAGCCAAGGATATTTGAGACCATTCAGTTTTTATTTCGTTTTTCTCTTTTGCTTCAATTTCCTTATCTTTACTTCTCTTCTGCTTAGTTTAGTTTATTTTATCTTAGTTTCTTGATTTTAGGTTCTAAAGGCTGCTAGGGAATCACACCACGACCACCACCATATCCTCAGCCTTAGAAATCACACCCAACAATAAGGACTCTACGGTCCATCCATATTTTCTTTTAATTTTAGTTTCATCTTTATTTTTCTTCACTTTAGCTTACTTTTCTTTAATTATTTAATTAGTATAGTTTTAATTATTATTATATCCTGGCTAATCCTCCACGAGCTACCCAATTTCTTCATCTAGCGCGAGGATCGTCATCCGCACCTAGCCCCTCCAACTTATCTTTCACCTCCGACTCAAGGAATCCATCCAAAATTCAGGGAGTTTCACTTCTCTCCATATCTTATGATTTTAGTATTATTGTCTATATATCTAACTTTGTACATTGAGAGCAATGTACATCTTAAGTGTGGGGGGTGAACAACCTAAAAAGGCGCCTAACTTTTTTCATTATTCTCAAATTTCTGAAATTAGGTACCAAATTTTTCGCATTATTCTCAAAATCCTGAATTTAGTCTTATTTTTTTAAGTAAATTCCTCATATTACTAATTAGGATGAAATTTCTAATGATTTATGATTTTTATTGATATGTTTTAGATTAAGTCATTGATAATTGTGCATTGATAATTAAATTCTAAGAATAGTAGAGAATCAAGCATGATAAGTCTATTTTTCAGAAATTAAAAATTTTTTAGGTTGTCGAACTGAGTTTAAATATTACTTTGAAGTTTGAAATTTACGAGGTTGATGTCAAAAATCCCATAATTTTTGTGAGTTTTTGAGCCTTTTGAGCATATATTCTTTTTCATGCTCACTTTATTGATTATGAGTATGTCAACATTGATTTGTTATTCTAGAACTTGCCTCGTTTATACATATCGAGACCACACCTATGATTTGATATACAGAGATGATTAAGGCACCTAGGTTTTAACCCACTAACTCCATTAAAAACCTACCTTCACAATTAAACCCTAGTGAACCCCTTTTAATCCTAACAACCCTTTTTATTGACATAACCGCTAATATTAACCCAGAAACCCTTTGTTTTTGTTATCCCCATTCCTTTTAACTACCCTTATATCGAGATTTGATTTAATTAATAGCCTAACTATGTTTTTATTTTAGTAATTTATCCTTTGTTATGTATTTATGATTCGTTCTTAAAAAAAAATTGAAGTATAGTCGTTATTCATGATTAGTTTTGTGATTAAGTGAGCTTATACGTTTGAATTCCAAATATTGAGGAAAAAGCTCGTATTATTAAGGTTTCAATTCATTATGTAATTATTCAGTTTATTGTTTCTAGTTAGGTATTTTATCATTTCAATCTTGATTCTAACCTTCTAATTCAGCCTCTATCCACACCTTAACCCTAGCCCCGTTACAACCCTTTCAAAGACCTTTTGATTTGTGCATCATCTCATATTATAGTGGTGGAGATTTGATTTTCAGGCAAGCCTATGGGATTAACTTTTCATGTTCGACTTTTGAGCGCTTTTTCCTGAACCTTAAACACTTTGAGTGATTTGAGTGAATCTCTAGTGAGGATGTCAATCCTTGTCGGTTTTAAATTAAAGGTGATTATTTAGATAAGGGGTGACGCCTATATTTTTGAGCTACAAATCTATGACTTAGATCGTTTGAATCCTTAGGACTCTTTGAATTGAATTATCCATGTATAAATTATCTATGAATTATGATAAGACATTGTTGATAGGAATTATGAATTATTGAAAGTTCGTTTTAATTGTAAGTTGAGAATTTTGCTTGAGGACAAGCAAAAGCTTAAGTGTGGAGGTATTTGATAAACCGAAATAGTAACATATTTTAATCCCACATTTAGCATACTTTTGGATGATTTATCCCTTGATTTATGTAAAAAGGTGCTCTTAATCCATGTCTTATACTCAAGAAAGCACCCAAGAATAAAAAGAACGAGAAACGGGCTCAAAACGGACCAAAATGGGCCAAAGAAGAAGTCGACACGGCCTGGACTAAAGCCCACACGGCCGTGCCTCCTCAAATATACTAGAACACGGCCTGATGTCGATCTACACGGTCGTGCCTCACTAACAGAGTCCAACACGGCCTGGCCACGATTCACACGAGTGTGTGCCATGGCCGTGCCCCTGCCGTGGAAGAGAGTAATTTCACTCGAAAAAAGATACTTAGGGGCAAAGAAACACATTCCAAAAGCCTATAAATACACCCTAAGTATAACCTAAAAGGGGGAGTCGACGGGCGGTCAGCTAGGCCAAGGAGCCGAGCCGAAAAGGTCAGATTTGTGGAAAACTCTCAAGGGATAGCCAGTTGATCCATCTCCAGAAGCCGGAATTCTACTCAAGACGGAGGATCTCTCCTTCAATTCCTTCAGGGGGTTTTAGGGATTTCTTATGTTTTGTTTTATCTTTTCTTCTGAGATGTTTCCTTTTATTATTATGAACTAAACCCTTCAGATACCTGAAGGGGGATGAAACCTAGATGAATCTTGTTATTGTTTTCTGAACTATCTGATAAATACTTGATTTGTTCTTAATTATGTGTGCTTAATTCTTGTGTTGATATTTCGCGGATATTAATTCAAGTTGAATGTGCTTAGGTGGTGGAGCAAAAGTTCCCGCTAAGAGTAGATCTAGCATAATTAAGCGGAGTTGATCGCGCGCCTAGAGATAGGGTGACGAGATTTTACCGGATTAGGGTGAAACCTAATATGGGAGTCCATAGATCGATTTACTGCTATTCTAGAGGGTTATTAATGGGAATGAGATTTCAATTAATTAACCTAGGGTTAGACGTTATTTGCCTCGAGAGAGGGTTTAATATAAATTAGGGAGTCCTACGGATCAAGTCAAGTGAATAAATTGTCTGGTTCAGTGTTAGGTAACAAGTGGAGTCTAGGTGGATTCTTCCTAAGGGTATCGTCTTAATCAACTGAGTTTTTCCCAAGTATTTCCCCAATTCATTCTTTTTGTCTTTGCGTCTTTAGCTTAGTAATTAGTTAATTTAGATTAATAAACAACTTCACTTATTTTAGGCTAAATAATAGAAAGAAAGTTAGTATTAGTACTTTTAGTTCCTTTGGGTTCGACAATCCGGTCTTGCCTAAGCTATACTACTGTTCGATAGGTGCACTTGCCTCAATCGTTGTCATAGTTAGTTTCCAGGTTCGATCATTATCTTTATAAATTTAAAACTCTGACTTCAGAGGGTCAAGCATACTTGCTTAATTGTATGAATTCTCTTTCATATTCGGTTGTAGTCATGCAGCCTTGTTTCAATTCTAAAAACTCTTTATGCTTTTGATCCAAAAACCGTTGACTGATGTATTTCTTTCGAAATTCAGTCTGAAAGAATTCCCAGGTAACTCTCTCCCTCGGCACCACGGATACTAATGTATTCCACCACTGATACGCTGTGTCTCTCGAAAGGGATATAGCACACTTTAAACATTCAGCTGGTGGGCAGGAAAGCTCATCAAATACTCGAATCGTATTTTCAAGCCAAAACTCAGCTCTCTCAGGATCATCATCAACATTAGCTCTGAAATCTTCAGCCCTGTGTTTACAAATCTTATCAACTGGAGGCTTGCTCAATCTTAAAAGCTCGACTCCTTGAGGAGCTATGGGTACAGGTTGAGGATTAGGAGAAGGTGGAGGTTGTTGAGCAGCCGGATTGATTTGGATATTCTGCATGAACCATTCATTCATCATTTGGAATAAGGCTTCTTTAGCCTCTCCTCCCTGACTGCTCGTTACGAGTTTAGAATCAGATGGCGCTGTCCCTTGTGCGGGAGCAGGCGTATTACTCTCAACCTCATCAGCTATCACTCGATTGGGATCCATTTGCTATACAAAAACACATTTTCAAATGTCAGGAGTCATCACACTATCGTAGTTTATATATGGCCTGTATAGTTAGAATCTCAATATGCTACGTTAGTCCTAAAATCGACTAAACCGTAGCTCTGATACTAATAAATGTAACACCCCTCACTCGTATTCACCGTCAGAATAGGGTTACAGAGCATTACCGGAACTATAACACTTTTTAACATACAATTCATGTACAATTTATCAATTCAAATAAAAATCAATCAAAATCAATCATAGTGTCCCTTAAACGAGCCTACGAGGCCTTAAACATGCATTGAGAGTAGTTCGGGACTAAACCAATAACTCGGGAAATTTTTCAACACTTATAAAATTTTTCTACAAAACAGGGGACACAAGCCCGTGTGACCAGGCCGTGTGTCTCACACGGCCACCAGACATTTAACACCCCTAACCCACATCCGTCGCTGGAATAGGGTTACGAAATGTTACCGGAGTTGACAGAAAAATTACAGATAATTCCACTATTTACTTATGTTCATATCAAAGCTGTCCACTTGAGTCGTAGTCACTAAATTATTTATATCTAGAGCTACAGAATTTTAAATTAAGATCTGCTTAATGTTTTTGAAACTAGACTCAAATATATTTCTTCCATAGAAATTGAAGAATTTATAATTCAGCCAATAAGTACTGTAAAATCTTAAAATTTATCCCTATTCTGTTATTCTCATGAATTTCATATGTATTTATTTCGTTAACCATTCATATTTATAAATTTTCTATTTTTTTAACATATAATATAAAAAAATACATAATATCAAACATAAATTCAATATAAATATCAAATTTCGATCATACGAACTTACCTGGGCCTATTTGTAGAATTTGTAAAAATTCGGGGACTAGTCTGTTAATTTTACTTTTCCCCGTTTATCTTCGGTTTCTTGATCTATAATATAAAATTACTCATTCATTAGCATCTATTCCATTTCTAATTCACTTTACAATTTATACCCTTTAATTTTTGAAATTACGCTTTTACCCCAAATTTTCTAGTTTTTACAATTTAGTCCCTGTGCAATTAACCCATCAATTGAGATATTTTTTCTCAAATAAAAATTTATATAATTATTTTAGGCTACAATACAGCCTTTAATATTCAGAATTTTAATACCAAACCATAATTCTTAACTTTTTCACAATTAGGTCCTAAAATCAATTTCTATAAGAATTACTTGATAAAATTATCATATAGTGAAATTAAAGCTTCAAATCCATGATAACTCATCATAAAATTCCATCACTAATTCATGGTAACTTTCAAAATCACTCATGGAATAAAAAACAAATGAATTCAATAGTTGGACCTAATTGTAAAAGTCCAAAAACATAAAAATTTCAAGGAAAAAACAACAATTGAACTTACTTGAAGCTAAAATATGGAACACCAGCTCAAAACCTCTTCAATGGATGTTTTTGATAGAAAATTGATAAAGAAAATGTCTAAAAACTATTAAAATAATATTTGGCCATATAAACTTTATTTTAATTCCAATTTTGTGCCTAATCACATAAATATCTTTGGTTTCTTTTTATGTTATGCCTCCTCAGCCATTTAATGTGGTCCATTTTCCCTTTTAGTCCTCCTTTATTTACCATTAGGCTATTTAATCACTTTAGCAAGTTTTGTACCTTTTTCAATTTAGTCCTTTTTAATTAATTGACTACAAAACGTTAAAATTTTCTGACGAAACTTTAATACTAACTCAATAACACTCCATAAATATTTCTAAAATTTTTTATGGCTCAGTTTCTAAATTTGAGATCTTGATACCTCGTTTTCGACCGAATTTTCCTAATAAATTCTTTTAAATCACAAAATTCACTAATTCAAAAATGCTTCTAAAATCACACTTGACTAATATATTAATTTATTAAATTTTTGAACTCACTTGTCGAATTTAGTGATCGTGAATCATTGTTTTCAACACCACTGAAAATTAGGCTACTACAAGACACGCCCGTGTCACAGGCCATGTGAACATTCGAAATGGGAGCACATGGCTGTGTCCCAGCCCGTGTCCTACCCCGTGTCCAAACAAGTGAGGTTACTAACTTGGGTCACACGGCCAACCACACACCCATGTGCCAATTAGGGGGGTATACTGACTTGTGCCACACGGCTGATTTAGTACTCTGAATCACTAGTCGGCTCGCATTTTATTCTTTTAGATTGCAATTTACCAACACATTCCAGAGCTTCACAAATTTGTTTAAGAAATACCGGTGTAACTTTTAACTCAGCTAAAATTGAACCATCATCAGACAATGTCAACTGTGTATTTATTGCTCTCAGGGAAAACAACGACTTTCTACTCAAAGCATCCGCGACCACATTCGCTTTTCCTCGGGAGATAATCAATTACTAACTCATAGACTTTTAGCAACTCAAGCCATCTCCGTTGTCGCAAATTCAAATCTTTTTGGGTCATAATATACTTTAAACTTTTATGATCAGTAAAAATGTGGCATTTTTCACTGTCCAAACGATGACGCCAAATTTTCAATGCAAAAACTATAGCGACCAACTTTAAATCGTGCGTCGAATAGTTCTTTTCATGCGGTTTCAACTGTCTGGAAGCATAAGCTATCACTTTTCCTTCTTGAATCAAAACGCAACCCAAATCATTCTGTAACAGTCCGGTTAATACCTTAGTCGGAATAGTGGTTTTGGGACCACGAATCCGGGTTCGAATAATATTTTAATATTATATTTTGTGTCTTTGATATGTGATTAAGCATGTGCTAAATTTTCGTAAGTTAATTTGTCTGTCTGTGTGTTTGATTTGATAAAAGGATTGAATTGCATCAAATGCAAAACTAGCATGCTTTATGAAAAGATGTCTATTTGTTATGTCTTTTTAAGTGTGAGGACTTATGTGGCAATTAAGCCAATTCTATGGCTAGTGGACGGCATTGAATGATGAAATGTATAATTATATGTTTTTATATATTAAAAACATTAGTTAAAATTTATATTTTATATTAATATGTTATAATAAAAGAAACAAAAGTGTTAGTGGATGTTGATTCATCCATTTTACCACCGAAAAACACCAAAGAAAAGAAAGAAAAATTGAGCTAGGTATTCAGCACTTACAAGCCAAAAATTGAGATCAAGAATCGAGGAAAATGGATTTAGATCGCGGGAAAGCGAAAGTAACTGAGCAGCCATTTTCATTCCGATAAACCGAATCCGAGGTTGTTGATAAACCGTAAAAGTAACATATTCTAAGCCCACAGCACGGCCTGGACTTCAAGCCACACGGCCGTGCCACCATTCCTACTAGAACACGGCCTTACCTTGACTTACACGGCTGTGCCTCATTCAATAGTGTCAAACACGGCCTGGCCGCGATTTACACGGGCGTGTGCCATGGCTGTGCCTCTGCCGTGGAGAAGAGCAATTCCATTTGGGAAAGGATACTTAGGGAGAAAGAAACTTGTTTCAAAAGCCTATAAATACACCCTAGGTACCAGCTGAAAGGGGGGCGGAGAGCTAGGCTAAGAAGCCAAGCCGAGAAGGGCAGATTTGTGGGAATCACTCGAAAATAGCCAGTTGATCCATCTCAAGAAGCCGGAATTCTACTCAAGACGGAGGATCTCCTCTTCAATTCCTTCAGGGGGTTTTAGGGATTTCTTATGTTTTGTTTTATCTTTTCTCTTGAGATGTTTTCCTTTATTGTTATGAACTAAACCTTCTGGTGCAGAAGGGATGAAACCTATGATGAATCTTGTTATTTGATCATTTGAATTATATGATAATAACTTAGTTTGTTCTTAATTGTGTGAACTTAATCCAAATCTAATGTGCTTTGGTGGAGGAGGAATAAACCCTGCCTAAGAGTAGATCCAACATAATTAAGCGGAGTTGATCGCACGCCTAGAGATAGGGTGACGAGATTTTGTCGGATTAGGGTGAAACCTAATATGGGAGTCCACAGATCGATTTCTTCGCTATTCTAGGGGTTATTATAAGCGAACGAGAGTTCCATTAATTAACCTAGGGTTAGACGTTATTCTCCTCGAGAGAGGTTTAATATACGTTAGGAGTCTCACGGATCAAACTAAGTAAATAAATCATATGGTTCAAAGTTAGATAACAAGTGAAGTCTAGGTGGATTTTTCCTAAGGGTATCGTTTGAGTCAACCGAGTTTTCCCAAAAGTTATTTCCGAATTCATTCTTTTTGTCTTTACGTCTTAGCTTAGTTAGTAGATTAGTTTTAGTTTAAACAATCATCACTTTATATTAAGGCTAAAAATAAAAAGGCGGTGAGTATTAGTACTTTTAGTTCCTTTGGGTTCGACAATCCGGTCTTGCCTAAACTATACTCATTGTTCGATAGGTGCACTTGCCTTTAATCGTTGTCGAGTTAGTTTCGTGTTCGATCATTCTTTTATAAATTTTAAAACTCTGATTTACAGCGATCAAGTTCTTGGCGCCGTTGCTGGGGAACTAAAATATTAAGAAAATTCTATTTTTATTACTTTAGCCATTATTTTTATTTTTTATTTTATTTTTCGCAATTTATTTTTATTTTTAAATTTGCTAAACTTTCTTTCTTTCTTTTCCTAGCAGGTACCTCTAGTTTATGACTAGAAGGAACCCGAGAGGACCTTTAGAATACGATAGTGATATTGAAGCTACCGCTCGAAGAAATCGCAGAGAAATTAGGCGAGCCCTAAATTACCAAGGAAAGCGAGAAGACAGATCCAATCCTACTGAAGGGATGGACGAAAATAATCTTCCACCACAAGATGTGGGAGAAAATATTGCTCATCGTACAATGTTTGATTATGCTAAACCGTATTTAACAGGAGCCGAATCTAGTATTGTTAGGCCTGCTATAGCTTCTAATAATTTTGAATTAAAGCCTAACACTATACAAATGATTCAACAGTTTGTTCAATTTGATGGTTTACTGGGACGAAGATCCAAACGCTCATATAGCTAATTTTTAGAGTTTTGTGATACCTTCAAAATAAATGGCGTTTCGATGATGCCATACGTCTTGATTATTTCCCTTTTCATTAAAGAATAAAGCTAAACAGTGGTTAAACTCGTTACCACGAGGGTCAATCACTACATGGGAACAAATGACCGAAATTTTTTTATTAAAATATTTCCCACCGGCCAAAACAGCCAAATTACGTAATGATGTCTCTTCTTTTGTGCAGATGGATCTAGAGACATTATACGATGCATGGGAGAGATATAAGGATCTCTTGAGAAGGTGTCCGCACCATGGTTTACCTTTGTGGCTCCAAGTCCAAACTTTTTATAACGGTGTGAATCCTTCAACGAGGCAATTAATCAACTCAGCCGCCGGTGGAACCCTGAATAATAGAACTCCTGAGGCAGCCTACGAGTTTATTGAAGAGATGTCACTGAATAACTATCAGTGGCAAGTTACAAGAACAAGGCCAACAAAAACAACCGGAGTTTACAACCTCGACGCAGTAAACATGCTATCAAATCAGGTAGAATTGATGAATAAGAAGATTGATAGTTTGTGTTCTTCGCAGGTACATCCAGTCATGCAGTGCGACGCAAGTGGGACTGTGGCGAATTCTTAGTACCCACCCTACCAACAAGGCACAAAGAGCGAACAGATGAACTATATAGGTAACAATTTCAGATCTAATAATAACCCATATAGTAATAATTATAATCCAGGTTGGAGGAACCACCCAAATTTTTCATGGGGAGGACAAGGAAATCAAGGAAATCAAAGACAACAACCTCTTCAAAATTTCCAAAATCACCCTATCCACAAGAAAAGAAGTCGAGTGCGGAAGAGACGTTGAACAAATTCATAGCATCCACGAAGCCCGTCTCTAAAAAAATGAGGAACACTCGACACCCAACAAACATCGATCAAAAGATCGAGAACCAAGTTGGAGGACTTACAAAGGCAATCGGAAATTACCCGATCGATCGGAGAAATTGCAAAGCTATTATCCGAAACGACCACAAGGGCGTCTACCGAGTAATACTGAAATTAATCCAAAGGAGCAAATCCAAGCCATAATGACTCAAGAAAGCGAAGAAGTAGACGAACCAGTCCAACACAAGGAAACGAGGTAGAAAAAGGTAAAGTTGAGGTAACACAAGACAAGCCAAAACCGGTAATCAAGGAGTACCAACCTCGCGTACCTTACCCTGAGACATTAAGAAGAGACAAAACAGAAGAACAGTTTGGTAAGTTTCTTAAACTCTTAAAGAAATTACATATTAACTTACCATTACTTGAAGCTCTGTCGCAGATGCCAGATTCTAGGAAATTTTTAATAGAGCTTCTGACAAACAAAAGGAAGTTAGACGAGTCGTCACATGTGGAACTTAACGCAAAGTGCTCAGCAATTCTCCAAAATATGCTACCCCAAAAGCTAAAAGATCCAGGGAGTTTTACAATTCCATGTTTAATTGGTAGACTAACTGTTGATAATGCGTTAGCTGATTTAGGGGCAAGCATAAATGTCATGCCTTATAAATTGTTTAAACAATTAGGTCTAGGAAAACCCAAACAAACTAGGATGAGCATTCAATTAGCTGATAAAACTGTTAGGATTCCTAGGGGTATTATCAAAGATGTTTTTGTGAAAATCGACAGATTCGTTTTCCCAGTAGATTTTGTTGTCTTAGACATGGATGAGGATAATTCGATCCCCCTAGTCTTAGGAAGACCCTTTTTAACGACCGCCAGGACTAAAATTAATGTTGATGCAGGAGAACTCATACTCTGTGTAGGTAATGAGACAGTCACCATCAAGGCTCTCGACTCAGCTAGAACATCGAGTAATCAAGATGAGAACGTAAATTCTACTAATAACCATTCGGTTAACCCTTATTTTCAGGAAGCACCACCAAAGAATACAACTGAACCCGATCCTAAACCCCATGCCAACAAAGAAATAATCCATGAAGATCGAGGGATTCAGTTTGATGATCTAGACGAGTGGAAGACACACTTCAAGGAAAAATTAGGGATACACGACGAAGAACCTGAACCACACGAGATAAAACCAAAGGAGCCCCCAAAAGAGCTAATAGGAGCAACAAATCACTTCAAAATAGGGGACCAAGTACTGTTAGATCAGGTAAATCCTCGAATATCTCATCCGGACCCTAGCACAAACAAAGAAATATCTTTTAAGGTAACCAGTGTTTTCCCACACGGAACAGTCGAGGTAAGTAATCCTACTTTTGTACTTTTACTATAAACGCATCTCGACTTAAATTTTTTCACGAAGACGCAAATGATAGCATGAGGAAGGACATCCAACTCCTCAAACCACCCTAAAGATGCAAACGAGAAGAGAGTCTAGCTTAAGACTATAAACGAGCGCTTCTCGGGAGGCAACCCGAGCACTAATACTAGTATTTTTTATATATTCAGTTTATCTTAATTTTCCTTTTTATCCTCCTTTTTAACAACTAACAACCAACTAATCAAGTGCAGAGTTCCAGGCCACACGGCCTTACACACGACTGTGGCCGTGGCCGTGTGGGTACTCCGACGTTTTGAACTAACAGAGCAGAAAAGGTACATGTAAGGGCAAAACAGATTTTCAGAATCATGGACCCAACTGCTACCCCACGGGCACCGACAAAGTGGCACGGCCGTGCTTTACGGCCGTGTGAGGCTACTGACTTGCCAACCACGGGCTGAACACGCCCGTGCCGGATGACCGTGTCAATATACTAACTTGTCAAACACAGGCTAGACACGAGCGTGGGGAACCAACACGCCCTAGAGCACGGTCGTGCGAGGTGGCCGTGTGAATCGACACACCCTCTACCCACGGGCATGGGAAATCGCCAGATCTGAAAGCTTATTTAAACACCATACCCTTCTCCTTTCTCTTCTTAACCCACTTTCTTTCTTTCTTCTCCTTTCTTTTTCTTTCTTTCTTTCTTTCTTTTCTCCCTCTTTCTTTTTCCTTTTTCCTAATAAATACTTAGACTCTTGAGCCACAACAATATCATATCCATGGCAAGGAAGCGTAAAAGGCCAATCACAGTCTCCTCAAAGGAGACCAATTCACATGAGTTCATGCGCAGACTTCATCCAAACAACAAGCCAAGGGTCTTTGAGACCAATTATCATTCTTTTATTTTTATCTTCTCCTTTATTTTCCTTATCTTTACTTCTCTTCTACTTAATTTAGCTTATTTTATCTTAATTTCTTAATTTTAGGTTCAAAAGGCTGCTTGGGAATCACGCCACCACCACCACCATAACCTCAGCCTTAGAAATCACACCCAATAATAAGGACCTTCCAGTCCATTCATCTTTTCTTTTAATTTTAGTTTTCTTCTTAGTCTCCTTCTCTTTATCTTCCTTGTCCTTAATTTTATATTTAGTTTACTTTATTTATGTCTTAATGATCCCGGGCTAATTCTCCACGAGCCTCCCAATTTCTTCATCTAGCGCAGGTTCGTCATCCAGACGGCCCATCACCACCACCAAAGGCACAATCTCCTCTCAAGGAATCATCCGAAAATTCAGGAAGTTTTCACTTATCCCCATATCTGATGATTTTATTACAAGGTTATTATATATTTTTGTATATTGAGGGCAATGTACATCTCAAGTGTGGGGGGGTGAACAACCTAAAAAGATGCCTAACTTAAATCCCTGAATTTAGTTTTGTTTGAAAGTAAATTACTCATATTACTAATTAGGATGGAATTTCTGATGATTTATGATTGATATGTTTTAGATTAAGTCATTGATAATTGTGCATTGATAATTAAATTCTAAGAATACTAGAGAATCAAACATGATAAGTCTATTTTTCAGAAATTAAAAATTTGCTAGGTTGTCAAACTGAGTTTAAATATTTCCTTGAAGTTTGAAATTTACAAGGTTGACATCAAAATACCCATAATTTTTGTGAGTTTTTGAGCTTTATAGAGCATATATTCTTTTTCTTGCTCACTTTATTGATTATGAGTATGTCAACATTGATTTGTTATTCTAGAACTTGCATCGATTATACATGTCGAGACCACATTTTTTGATTTGATACACAGAGATGATAAAGTCACCTAGGATTTAACCCACTTACTCCATTAAAAAGCCTACCTTCATAATTAACCCTTAGTGAACTCCGTTTAATCCTAACAACCCTATTTATTGACATAACCGCTAATATTAACCCAGATCCCTTTGTTTTTGTTATCACCATTCCTTTTGACTACCCTTATATCGAGATTTGAATTGATTAGTTGCCTAATTATGAATTTTAGTAGCTTATCCTTTATTATGTATTTAGTTGTTCTTAAAAAAAAAATCATCAAGAGTATATTCATTATTAGTTGTGATTAAATGAGTTTATACGCTTGAATCCCAGATATCGAAGAAGAAGCTCGTATTATTAGTATTATTAGTTTTCAATTGATATAATTATTATTATTAGTTTATTAGTCAAGTAATTTATCAATTCAATCTCGATTCTAACCCTCTAATTTAGCCTTACTGCACACCTTAACCCTAGCCCCGTTACAACCCTAACAAAGACCTTTTGATTTGTGTTTTCATCTCATATTTTAGTGGTGGAGATTTGATTTTCATGCAAGCCTATGGGATTAACTCTCCATGTTTGACTTTTGAGTGCCTAAATTTTGAATGGATCTTTTGTGAGGATGTCAATCCTTGTCGATTTCAAATTAAAGGTAATTATCTAGATAAGGGGAGACGCCTATGTTTTCGAGCTACAAAATCTATGACTTATACTGTTTGAATTTTTAGGACACTTTGAATTGAATTATCCATGTATAAATTATCTATGAATTATGATGAGACACTATCAATGACTATTATGAATTGGGGAAAGTTCGTTTTAATTGTAAGTTGAGAATTTTGCTTGAGGACAAGCAAAAGCTTAAGTGTGGGGGTATTTGATAAACCGTAAAAGTAACATATTCTAAGCCCACATTTAGTATGCTTTTGGATGATTTAAGCCCCAATTTATGTAAAAAGGTGCTCTTAATCCTTTCTTTTCATGTCTTATACTCAGGAAAGCACCCGATGACGGAAAGAACGAGAAACGGGCTTAAAACGGACCAAATTGGGCCAAGCCACGAAATCAGCACGGCCTGGACTTCAAACCACATGGCCGTGCCACCATTCCTACTAGAACACGGCCTTACCACGACTTACACGGTCGTGCCTCATTCAACAGTGTCGAACACGGCCTGGCCGCGATTTACACGAGCGTGTGCCATGGCCATGCCTCTGCTGCGTGGAGAAGAGCAATTCCATTCGAGAAAGGATACTTAGGGAGAAAGAAACGTGTTTCAAAAGCCTATAAATACACCCTAGGTACCAGCTGAAAGGGGGGCAGAGAGCTAGGCCAAGAAGCTAAGCCGAGAAGGGCAGATTTGTGGGAATCACTCGAAGATAGCCAGTTGATCCATCTCAAGAAGCCGGAATTCTACTCAAGACGGAGGATCTCCTATTCAATTCCTTCAGGGGGTTTTAGGGATTTTTTTATGTTTTGTTTTATCTTTTCTCTTAAGATGTTTTCCTTTATTATTATGAACTAAACTTCGGCACCAAGAAGGATGAAACCTATGATGAATCTTGTTATTTGATCATTTGAATTATATGATAATAACTTAGTTTGTTCTTAATTGTGTGAACTTAATCCAAATCTAATGTGCTTAGGTGGAGGAGGAATAGACCCTGCCTAGGAGTAGATCCAACATAATTAAGCAGAGTTGATCGCACGCCTAGAGATAGGGTGACGAGATTTTTCCGGATTAGGGTGAAACCTAATATGGGAGTCCACAGATCGATTTACTGCTATTCTAGGGGGTTATTATAAGCGAACGAGAGTTCCACTAATTAACCTAGGGTTAGACGTTATTCGCCTCGAGAGAGGGTTTAATATACGTTAGGGAGTCACACGGATCAAACTAAGTAAATAAATCATATGGTTCAAAGTTAGATAACAAGTGAAGTCTAGGTGGATTTTTCCTAAGGGTATCGTTTGAGTCAACTGAGTTTTCCCAAAAGTTATTTCCCGAATTCATTCTTTTTGTCTTTGCGTCTTAGCTTAGTTAGTAGATTAGTTTTAGTTTAAACAATCATCACTTTATATTAAGGCTAAATAATAAAAAGATGGTGAGTATTAGTACTTTTAGTTCCTTTGGGTTCGACAATCCGGTCTTGCCTAAACTATACTACTGTTCGATAGGTGCACTTGCCTTTAATCATTGTCAGAGTTAGTTTCCAGGTTCGATCATTCTTTTATAAATTTTAAAACTCTAATTTACAACGATCAGTTGTGCATATGAATTACGAGATAAGGCTGATATAGCGATAAAGTCTGAAAAGCCCGTACGAACCTAGGAATAGAGAGGATTAGCTATGTCATGACATAGGTATCTGTTCTGTTTTATCATGTAAGACCACGTCTGGGATGTTGGTGTTGATTTGAGATTTCGTGTAAGACCTCGTCTGGGACGAAGGCAACGATACGAGCTTTATGAGTAAAACCACGTCTGGGACGTTGGCATCGATATGAGCTTTACGTGTAAGACCATGTCTGGGATATCGACATCGCATTGATTTGTGTAAGACCCTGTCTGGGACAGTGGCATCGATATCCGAGTGCATGTAAGACCTCGTCTGGGACGTTGGCATTGTACGACTATTCCGGGCTTTCTGAGTATCCTACTAAATTCCTAGTGGTTCAACGGGCAAGTTTGTGATATGAATTACAAATTCGAGCTATGAACAATTAGGTGATATTAAATCCGATGCAGGTACGTTGATTATACACTATTTGTGTATATAAGGTAAGCATCTAAGTGATCTTACCATGATGAGATGTATATGGAATTTATGATATGATAAGAATTATTTTGGCTAGATGAGCTATATGTTTATATGATTCTTGAATGGTGAAAATGGCTAATATGGTTAAAATTGTATGAACCAAAGTAAATAAGTGAGAGTTTGCTAAGTGATTGATATGTGCCAATGTATTTATTTGCATATATGCCTTCCATATCAAGTTTATTTTTATATGACTTACTAAGCTTTTGGAAAGCTTACTCTGTGTTTGTTTTCTCTGTTTTATAGGTCGTCAAAGCTACTGAAGGCTCGGGACCGTCAAGGATCGTCATCATACTATTAAACTTATTTTGGTACACTTTGAAAATGTATATGGCTAGATATGGCATGTATAGGCTAGTCATTGGTATGAATTGTTATGTGAACTTAGCCATGTGATTTGGCTAGTTATGTTTTGGTAATATGCTTAAAGGAATGTGATATGTGAAGTTGTTTTGGTAAGATTAGTTGATATATGAAATGGTTATGATATGGTAAGTATATAGATGAATGGTGTTTAGGCATAATTGTGATTTGGTCATGCAAATTGATATGTTAGAATTGGTTTTGAATGTAAAGATAGAATGGATATTGAATGTATTATTGTGTGATTTTCTTAGTTGTCAAATATGCATGATTTGGGATGGCTATTTTGTATATTTTGGTGGTTATATGTGAATGAAATGGAATGATATATGTTGCTTGTAGGTTGACCCTTATGGGTGGCATTTTGGCCTTGTAAATGACCTATAATGTCACACGGTTGTGGCACACGGGCGTGCCTAAGGCCGTGGTTAAATTGGCAGAATGTAACTTAAATAGCACACGGCCTCGACCTGGGCGTGTCAGCTGGCCGTGGTGTACAAGTCAGTAGCTAGCTAAGAGCACACGGCCATGGCATACGGGCGTGCTTGGTGGCTGTGTTGGAAAAGTCAGTATATGGTCTGGTAGCACACGGTCATGGCACACGGACGTGCCTAGTGACCGTGTTGATATAGTCAGTATATAGACACGGAGGGACACACGGGGGTGTCTAGAAGCCGTGGAGGGTACACAGTCTCCTCCCACGGGCATGTCTCCTCTGAAAGTTAGAAAAGATTTTAATTTTCATGAAATTTCATATGTGTTTCAGTTTAGTCCCAACTCGGTTTATATGCATGCTGTGGGTCTTGATGACTCATCTAAGGGACACTATGATTGTTAATGATGAATGTAATGTATGAAATGTTATGTAAGTTTTCGATCTGTTTGGTAACGCTCCTAACCCTAGTTTGGCGTCGGTTACGGGTTAGTGGTGTTACATTTGGTTGGTATCAAAGCTACGGTTTAGCCGATTCTCGGACTAACGTAGCATGTCAGAGTCTAGCTATACATGCCATATATCTGAATTGTGATAGTGTGATGAATCCTGACGTATAAATGTGATTTCTGTATAGTAATGGATCTCGAAAGAGCCGTAGCTGATGACGTAGAAAGCAATGCGCCTGATCCCACGCAAGGGATAGTGCCTTCTGAATCGAGACCGACTACTAGCAGTCAAGGGGAAGAAACTAAACAAGCTTTCTTTCAGATGATGAGTGAGTGGTTCACTCAGTTTGTAAAGAATAACTCGACTGTTTCACAACCCCCGCCCCCGGATAATCCCCCTCAGACTACAGTTGTGCCACCGGTTATGCATCCAAATCTATTAAATAAGCCTCCGGTAGACAAGATTCGCAAGTATGGAGTTGAAGAATTCTGAGCTACCAATGATGATGATGCTGAAAAGGCTGAGTTTTGGTTAGAGAATACGATTCGGGTATTCGACGAAATGTCTCTGACTCCGGATGAATGCATAAAGTGTGTTGTATCATTACTCCGAGATGCAACTTATCAATGGTGGAAAACCCTGATTTCTGTTGTTCCGAAAGAGCGAATTACATGGGACTTCTTTCAGAGTGAGTTTCGAAAGAAGTATATCAGTGAGAGATTCGTAGATCAGAAGCGAAAGGAATTTCTGGAACTAAAACAAGGCCGAATGACTGTTTCAGAATATGAACGAGATTTTGTGAGACTGAGCCAGTACGCTCGAGAATGTGTATCATCTGAAGCTATAATATGCAAAAGGTTTGAAGATAGGCTTAACGAAGACATTCGTTTGCTAGTCGGAATTTTAGAGATAAAGGAGTTTGTTGTACTCGTTGACCGAGCGTGCAAAGCTGAGGCGCTTGGAAAAGATAAAAGAAAAGCTGAGTCAGAAGTTCGAGATATGAGAAAGAGATTTCAGAGTAAATCATTTCAGTCTACTCTGAAAAGATTTCGAGATAATCAAAGTCGTTTCAGAGATAATGTGAGTCATACGAATAGAAATCAATCTAGATCGCAAATGAGCTCCAAAGCTCCAGCAACTTCAGTGGCAAGTGTTGGAAATATACGATCAGAGAAACTTGAATGTAAACATTGTGGAAAAAGGCATCCGGGAAGCTGTAGATTAAATGACAGAGCTTGCTTTAGATGTGGATCACTGGATCATTTCATCCGTAATTGCCACCGACTCGCCGCCGAGTCGAGTATTGAGAATACGAGATCTGATAATGCACCTGTGAGAGGTAGACCACCGAAGAATGTAAGAAATGTCAGTGGTAGCCAGAGAACTACGAGGGACATTGTTGCAAGATCTGAAGCTAGAGCGCCTGCTAGAGCGTATGTTATCCGAGCTCGCGAGGAAGCTTCATCACCTGATGTTATAACGGGTACTTTTACTCTTTATGATACTTCTGTGATTGCTTTGATAGACCCTGGTTCTACGCATTCATATATATGTAGGAATTTAGTATTCAGTAAGACTTTGCCTGTAGAGTCTACTGAGTTTGCTATAAAAGTATCGAACCCCTAAGGTAAAAGTGTTCTTGTTGGCAAAGTATGCAAGGACTGTTCGTTAATGTTTCGAGATATCTGTTTCCCTGCTGATCTGATGCTTTTGCCATTTGATGAGTTCGATATTATTCTGGGTATGGATTGGTTGTTTTTGCATGATGCTGTTGTGAACTGTAAAAGAAAAACTATTGATTTGAGATGTTCGAATAATGAAACTGTGCGGATTGAGTCTAATGATATGAATGAATTTTCTGCTACAATATCGGTTTTGAAAGCTCAAAGTTATGTGAAAAAGGGATATGAAGCATATTTCGCTTATGTTATTGACTCAAAGGTGTCTGAAAAGAAAGTTGAGTCAGTGCCTATTGTCTATGAATATTCTGATGTGTTTCCGGAAGAATTGCCGAGTTTGCCTCCGATACGTGAAGTTGAATTTGGTATTGAGTTGTTGTCGGGTACTACACCTATTTCAATAGCTCCGTATAGAATGGCACCAACAGAGTTGAAGGAGTTAAAGTCATGATTACAAGAATTGACCGATAGAGGGTTTGCTAGACCGAGTTTCTCGCCTTGGGGTGCTCCTGTTCTGTTTGTGAAAAAGAAAGATGGCACCATGAGGATGTGCATCGATTATCGTCAGTTGAACAAGGTGACTATAAAGAACAAATATCCGTTGCCCAGAATTGACGATTTATTTGATCAGTTAAAAGGAGCTACTATATTTTCCAAGATTGATCTGAGATCGGGATACTATCAATTACGAGTGAAAGATTCAGACGTTCTGAAAACTACTTTCAGAACGAGGTACGGGCATTATGAGTTTTTAGTTATGCCATTTGGACTAACCAATGCTCCTGCTGTTTTTATAGATCTGATGAACAGAATTTTTAGACCGTACCTAGATCGCTTTGTTGTGGTGTTCATAGACGATATTTTGATTTATTCACGGGATGAGACTGAGCATGCCGAGCATCTGAAGATTGTATTGCAAACTCTAAGAGAAAAGCAATTGTACGCAAAATTCAGCAAATGTGAATTCTGGTTACACGAGGTTAGTTTTCTGGGGCATATTGTGTCAGCTTCTGGAATCCAAGTTGATCCGAGCAAGATTTCTGCTATTCTGGATTGGAAACCTCCGAGGAACGTGTCTGAAGTCCGTAGCTTTTTGGGCCTAGCTAGTTATTATCGTCGATTTGTAAAAAGATTTTTAGTGATAGCTACTCCGTTGATGAAACTACTTCAGAAAAATGTTAGATTTGAATGGTCTGGTAGATATCAAAAAAGTTTTGATCAGTTGAAAACTCTGTTAACAGAAGCTCCAGTGTTAGTACAACCAGAATCAGGCAAGGAATTTGTAATTTCTGGTGATGCTTAGTTAAACGATGCAGGATGTGTTTTGATGCGGGGAAGGCAAAGTTGTAGCTTATGCCTCGAGACAATTGAAGCCTCATGAAAAGAACTATCCGACGCACGACACGGAGTTAGCCGTGATTGTGTTTGTACTTAAGATCCGCGCCATTATGCATGCGGTGAAAGATGTCACGTATTTTCAGATCATAAAAGTGCGAAGTATTTAATGACTCGAAAGATTTGAATCTGCGTCAGAGAAGATGGCTTGAGTTGTTAAAAGATTATGAGCTTGTGATAGATTATCATCAGGGTAAAGCAAACGTGGTTGCTGATGCATTGAGTCGAAAATTAGTATTTGCATTACGTGCTTTGAATGCTCAGATTGATTTGTATGATGATAGTCCTGTGATAGCTGAGTTAAAAGCGAAACAATTGTTTATGCAACAGATATGTGATGCTCAGAAATCTGATAATGAGTTATTAGCAAAACGAGCTCAGTATGGTTCAAATTCTGAATCTAAATTTCGAGTTGTTGATGATTGTTTGAGATTCCGAGGTCGTATCTGTGTTCCGAGAAACCCAGAGTTGATTCAGCTGATTTTGAGTGAAGCACATGATACTTGTCTATCTATTCATCAGGGAAGTACTAAGATGTACCATGATCTGAAGCAACACTATTGGTGGTCTGGTATGAAACGAGACGTTTCGACTTTGTTTGAAATGTTTAATCATCGCCAAGTAAAAAGTGAACATCGAGTTTAAATGCGGTATGCTACAACCAATTCGATTCCCGAATGGAAATGGGATAGAGTAACGATGGACTTTGTTTCTGGTTTGCCTCGGACTCGAGAAAGAAGGATGCGATTTGGGTCGTAGTTGACCGATTGATGAAATCTGCCCATTTTGTTCTAGTGAAGGTCCGATTATTCACTTGATAGATTAGTGAGCTTTATATTTCAGAGATTGTGAGATTGCACGGGTGCCACTATCCATTGTGTCGAGATAGAGATCCGAGGTTTACATCGAGATTCGGAAGAAAGCGCAAGAAGCTTTAGGCACTAAAGCGCATTTCGAAGATGACTTTTCATCCACAAGCAGATGGTCAATCCGAGCGAATCATTGATTCTCGAAGATATGTTAAGATGTTGTGTACTTGAGTTTAATGGTGCGTGGGAGAGCGATTCGCCTTTGATTGAATTTGCATACAATAATAGTTTTCAGTCAAGCATCAAAATGGCACCTTCTGAAGCTCTGTACGGACATAAATGTCGTACACCTCTGTATTGGACTGAACTCAGTGAAAATAAGCTACACGGTGTTGATTTGATAAAAGATTCAGAACAGAAAGTGAAACTGATCCGAGATTGTTTGAAAGCAGCATCTGATCGACAGAAGTCGTATGCGGACTTGAAACGAAAAGATATAGAATTTGAAATTGGTGACAAAGTATTTCTGAAAGTGTCTCCGTGGAAGAAAGTGCTTCGATTCGGACGTAAAGGCAAGTTAAGTCCGAGATTCATCGGACCGTATGAGATCATTGAACGAGTTGGGCCTGTTGCATATAGATTAAAATTGCCCTCTGAGCTAGAAAAGATACACAATGTATTTCATGTTTCGATGCTCCGTAGATACCGACCTGGTCCGTTACATGTGATTGCCCCATCTGAAGTTGAGATCCGATCAGACATGTCATATGAAGAGGAACCGATCCGTATCTTAGCTCGTGAAGTAAAAGAGTTGAGAAACAAGAAAATTTCGTTAGTGAAAGTATTATGGAATCGGTACGGAATTGAAGAGGCAACGTGGGAACCGAAAGATTCAATGAAACAACAATATCTGAATCTGTTTAACGGTAAGATTTTCGGGGATGAAAATCCCTAAGGGGGAGAATTATAACAGTCCGGTTAATACCCTAGTCGGAATAGTGGTTTCGGGACCACGAATTTGGGTTCGAATAATATTTTAATATTATATTTTGTGTCTTTGATTTGTGATTAAGCATGTGCTAAATTTTCGTAAGTTAATTTGTCTGTCTGTGTGTTTGATTTGATAAAATGATTGAATTGCATCAAATGCAAAACTAGCATGCTTTATGAAAAGATGTCTATTTGTTATGTCTTTTTAAGTGTGAGGACTTATGTGGCAATTAAGACAATTCTATGGCTAGTGGACGGCATTGAATGATGAAATGTATAATTATATGTTTTTATATATTAAAAACATTAGTTAAAATTTATATTTTATATTAATATGTTATAATAAAAGAAACAAAAGTGTTAGTGGATGTTGATTCATCCATTTTACCACCGAAAAACACCAAAGAAAAGAGAGAAAAATTGAGCTAGGTATTCGGCACTTACAAGCAAAAAATTGAGATCAAGAACCGAGGAAAACGGATTTAGATCACAGGAAAGCAAAAGTAACTGAGTAGCCATTTTCATTCCGATAAACCGAATCCGAGGTTGTGCATATGAATTAGGAGATAAGGTCGATATAGCGATAAAGTCCGAAAAGCCCGTACGAACCTAGGAATAGAGAGGATTAGATATGTCATGACATAGGTATCTGTTCTGTTTTATCATGTAAGACCACGTCTGGGACGTTGGCGTTGATTTGAGATTTCGTGTAAGACCTCGTCTGGGACGAAGGCAACGATACGAGCTTTATGAGTAAGACCACGTCTAGGACGTTGGCATCGATATGAGATTTACGTGTAAGACCATGTCTGGGATATCGGCATCGTATTGATTCGTGTAAGACCCTGTCTGGGACAGTGGCATCGATATCCGAGTGCATGTAAGACCTCGTCTGGGACGTTGGCATTGTACGACTATTCCGGGCTTTCTGAGTATCCTACTAAATTCCTAGTGGTTCAACGAGCAAGTTTGTGATATGAATTACAAATCCGAGCTATGAACAATTAGGTGATATTAAATCCGATTCAGGAACGTTGATTATATACTATTTGTGTATATAAGGTAAGCATCTAAGTGATCTTACTATGATGAGATGTATATGGAATTTATGATATGATAAGAATTGTTTTGGCTAGATGAGCTATATGTTTATATGATTCTTGAATGGTGAAAATGGCTAATGTGGTTAAAATTGTATGAACCAAAGTAAATAAGTGAGAGTTTGCTAAGTGATTGATATGTGCCAATGTATTTATTTGCATATATGCCTTCCATAACAAGTTTATTTGTATATGACTTACTAAGATTTTGGAAAGCTTACTCTGTGTTTGTTTTCTCTGTTTTATAGGTCGTCAAAGCTACTGAAGGCTCGGGACCGTCAAGGATTGTCATCATACTACTAAACTTATTTTGGTACACTTTAAAAATGTATATGGCTAGATATGACATGTATAGGCTAGTCATTGGTATGAATTGTTATGTGAACTTAGCCATGTGATTTGGCTAGTTATGTTTTGGTAATATGCTTAAAGGAATGTGATATGTGAAGTTGTTTTGGTAAGATTAGTTGATATATGAAATGGTTATGATATGGCAAGTATATAGATGAATGGTGTTTGGGCATAATTGTGATTTGGTCATGCAAATTGGTATGTTGGAATTGGTTTTGAATGTAAAGATAGAATGGATATTGAATGTATTATTGTGTGATTTTATTAGTTGTCAAATATGCATGATTTGGGATGGCTATTTGGTATATTTTGGTGGTTATATGTGAATGAAATGGGATGATATATGTTGCTTGTAGGTTGACCCTTATGGGTGGCATTTTGGCCTTGTAAATGGCCTATAATGTCACACGGTTGTGGCACACGGGCGTGCCTAAGACCGTGGTTGAATTGGCAGAATGAAGCTTAAATAGCACACGGCCTCGACATGGGCGTGTCAGCTGGCCGTGGTGTACAAGTCAATAGCTAGCTAAGAGCACACGGCCATGGCACACGAGCGTGCTTGGTGGCCGTGTTGGAAAAGTCAATATATGGTCTGGTAGCACACGGTCATGGCACACGGATGTGCCTAGTGACCGTGTTGATATAGTTAGTATATAGACACGGAGGGACACACGGGGGTGTCTAGAAGCCGTGGAGGGCACACGGTCTCCTCCCACGGGCGTGTCTCCCCTGAAAGTTAGAAAAGTTTTTAATTTTCATAAAATTTCATATGTGTTTTAGTTTAGTCCCAACTCGATTTATATGCATGCTTTGGGTCTTGATGACTCATCTAAGGGACACTATGATTGTTAAGGATGAATGTAATGTATGAAAAGTTATGTAAGTTTCTGATCTGTTTGGTACCGCTCCTAACCCTAGTTTGGCGTCGGTTACGGGTTAGGGGTGTTACACGTTCAATGACGCGTCGCTGAAAATCACAAATTCTTTACCCGATTCAGGTTGAACCAACACTGGTGCCTCAGTTAACAATGTTTTTAATTGATCAAAACTTTGTTTACATTTCTCGGACCATTCAAACTTGACATATTTCTGTAGCAATCTGTTCATCGGTATAGCTATCATTGAGAACCCTTTAATGAAACCTCGATAGTAGCCTGCTAATCCCAGAAAGCTTCCGACCTCGGATACATTTCTAGGTGGTTTCCAGTCAATAATTGCGGAAATCTTGCTCGGATCAACTCGAATGCCATCCGTTGAAACTACATGTCCCAAAAATCCAACTTCTCGAAGCCAAAACTCACATTTGCTGAATTTATCATACAATTGCTTATCTCTCAAGGTCTGCAACACAATCCTCAAATGCTCGACATGCTCAAACTCATCTCGTGAATAGATCAAAATGTCATCAATGAACACAACAACAAATCTGTCTAAATACGGTCTAAAAATCTGATTCATCAAATTCATAAAAATGGCAGGAGCATTAGTTAGTCCAAAATGCATAACAAGGAATCCATAATGTCTGTACCTCATTCTGAACGCAATTTTTGACACATCTGAGTCTTTAACTCGCAATTAATAATAACCAGACCTTAAATGAATCTTTGAAAACACTGTTTCACATTTTAATTAATCAAACAAATAATTTATTCTTGGCAACGGATACTTATTCTTTATCGTAACCTTATTGAGTTGACAATAATCAATACACATTCTCATTGATCCGTCTTTTTTCTTAACAAACAATACTGGCGCACCCCAAGGCGAAAAACTCGGTCGTGCAAAACCTCTATCTGTTAACTCTTGTAACTGAGCTTTTAACTCTTTCAACTATGTCGGAGCCATTCTATATGGAGCTATAGATATTGGTGAAGTTCCCGGTACTAATTCAATGGTAAAGTCAACCTCTCTGACTGTGGCAACCCAGGCAATTCTTCTGGAAATATATCTGAATATTCACAAACTATAGGTACCGATTCAATCTTCTTTTCAGACACCTTGGTATCTAAAACATATGCTAAGTACGTGTCACAACCTTTTTTCACATATCTCTGAGCTGACATCTATGAAATCACTATTGGCAATCCATTCGACTTATCAGATTCAATCAGAAGAATTTCATTATTCTGACACTTCAATTCTATAGTCTTTCGTCTACAGTTCACAACAGTATCATGCAAAGTCAACCAATCCAGACCCAGAATTACATTGAACTCATCAAATGGCAAAAACATCAAGTCAACCGAAAAACAGTAACCCCGAGCCATTATAGGACAGTTCTTGCATACTTTGTTAATTAAAACATACTTGCCTAAGGGGTTCGATACTTTAATCATAAATTCAGTAATTTTAACAGGCAATTTCTTACTAGACACTAAATTCTCACAAACATACGAATGTGTTAATCCAGGATCAATTAAAGCAATCACATTAGTGTCATAAAGAGATTTAGCTTGTAAATGTTTTGGTTTTGTATATAGCCATGAGATTTGGCTTAATTAGGTTGTTTTGGTTGTGTATATATATGTGTATATGGCTTGGGTTAGGGGTTTAAACATTTTTATGCTATGCTTATTAATATTTGGTAACTATAGGTATTAAATGATTAAGAATTGAATTCGGTATGCTTGTGAGATTAGGCTTGATGATGCAAAAATTGGGAGTGTTCACATTGATGATTTGAGTTTATGAGTTTTGGTATGAAATTGAATTGCATATTGTGGTATTGTTGTGATATGTATTGGTTGGCTTTGAAATGGTATAATTTATGCTTGGTTGAGAGTAGATGAATGCCAATATATGCCATGTTTTGATGCCAAATGGATTGTTTTAGGTATGTGCAAAGTTGGGTGGCAAATTGGCTTGGTAAATAGCCTATTTTTGTCCACACGGGAAGAGACACGGGCGTGTGTCTCAGCCACGTGTGACACACGGTCAGGTTGCATGGCCATGTATCCCTTGGTGTTGAAATGGAAATTAAGTCAGTATGCTCCACATGGCCCAGCACACGGGCGTGTGTCTTGGCCGTGTGGCATAAGTTAGTATACCCTACAGGTTTGTCACGACCTAGCACATGGCCTGGCACACGGGCGTGTGTGGCCATATCTTAGGGCACACGGGCTAGCCACACAGGCATGTGTGTTGGCCGTGTGACCCAAGTCAGAGAGTTACACGGGGCAGGACACGGGCTAGAACACGGCCATGTGCTTCCATTTCGAATGTCCACACGGGCGTGTCTTTGGCCGTGTGAGACACACGGTCGGGCCACACGGACGTGTGTACCCTGTATTTTGGAAAATTTTTTAAGTTTCGTAAAAATTTCCTGAGTTATTGGTTTAGTCCCGAACCTTCACGAATGCATGTTTTGGGCCTCGTCGGCTAATAATAGAGACAATATGGTTGTTTGTGAATGTCGTTTGTATGGATTTGGAAATTGTATGTGAAATGAATATTTAATTATTTTATAAGTCTGGTAATGCTCCGTAACACTATTTCGGCGTTGAATACGAGTGAGGGGTGTTACATAGAGAATTTGATTAAAGAATTTTCTTGAAAAATTAATTTGGAAAATTTTAGTGATTTTTGGGGAAACTAATTTTAATCAAGTAAAATTAAATTAATCAAATTAATTAAAATTAATATAATATATTTGTAAATTAATTTTCAAGTTAGACAATTGGTCCAATGGGTAATTTTGAAAATTGGACCTATGATCGAAAATTGGGCTCGAGAACCCAAAACCAAGATCGAGATCCAAAACCGACTGAACCAGGCCTGATATATGAAATCAGGCCGATAGTCTAATCGGTGGCTGGACCGGACCAATTCGGTCGTCAATAGGCCCAAACCAAACCAATAACAGTCGAACCAGCTCGAGGTGTCATGAGGGTGTTGCACCTGTGATAGTACCACCGAGCACAGCGGTGCCGGCAACTGTGTAACAGCCCGTTTTTAGTGAAATCGGAACAGTGGTTTCGGATCACAAATCCGAGTCCGTAAGGAAAATTATTTTAATATTATTGCATGGTCTGCATTATGATAGGAATGTCGTAGAAAAATTTCATTAAGAAAATTTTACCGATTACATGTCTAATTTGATAAATGACCAAATTGCATAAAATGCAAAAGTTGAGTTCTAGTAGCTATAGGTACCAAATAGACCATTAAGAGGAGTTAGTAGATAAGTATAATGAATCATTGGAAAATTAATTAAAGAAAAGGATTAAATTGGAAAGTAAACTAATAAAAGATGATAAATTATAAAATAATGAAAATATCATCATATTATCACCTTTCCCAAATGAAAATCCATGGAAACCCTAGCTATGGGTATTGAGTTCTAGCAAGCTTATTTTACTCAATTAGGTATGTTTTCTTATCCCGTTTTTAGTAATTTTTATATTTCCGAGATTGTAATAGCTTAATTTAGATATCTCGGGGATTAATTTGAAAAGTTATCAAAGTACTAGGGTTTTGCCATGGATGAGTATGTATGAATTATGAAATTTATGGTAGAAAATGAAAGGTTGTTGATAGATAAACAACTTTTGTAAAGTGAATTTTGATGAAATTATGATTTAAGGACTAATTTGTAAAGATGTAACATTCATGAAAAAATTCTAAATTTTATGAAATACATGGGCTGTTAATGTTACATATAAAAATTGGTTAGGCTTGGAATAAGGGTTAGATTGCATGAATTTCATTTTACGAGCCTAGGGATGAAATCGTATTTAAATAAAAGTATAGGGGCAAAATAGTAATTTTCTTAAGATGTGAATTGGATTGAATTGAATATGAATTTTATTAAATTGAGTTAAATTTACTTGTATAGATCCGAATAGACAAAATACGGAATTAGATTGAGGAAAAGAGAAAGTGTCGGACTAGTAGGCAACAAACCAACGAACATTTGTCAAGGTAAGTTCGTGTAACTAAATTGTGTATATTTATATATTTGAATTGAATGTTGTATATGTGAAATGTGAAATTTCTATTTATATGAAATTGATTACATATTCGACAAAGCCCGATAAATGTTAAGTTCTGTTTGAATAGATGAAATTTTGATGGATACAGGGTTCCTGAATTGGTTGTGGTCCTGCATATGTTGCGGACACACCATAGCTCGAAAGAGCGTCCTGTTATTAGCCCTCTCGAGCTTCTCGTTATATGGTTCTTGTGAGCTTCCCGTTAATAACTCTTCGGAGCATCCTGATTGGTTGTGATTTCGCATGTGTTGTATATACACGACAGCTCTTATGAGCGTCCCGATATATGGCTCTTTGTGAGCTTCCCGATTAAAGGCTCTTTGTGAGCTTCCTGATTAGTGGCTCTCTGGAGCTTCCCGATATATGGCTATATGGAGCTTCCCATTAATGGCTCTTCGGAGCTACCCGTTATTGGCTCTCACGAGCTTCTCGATTATGGCTCTTATGAGCTTCCCGTTATACAGCCCGGATAAATTTCCCGTTACATAGCTCACATGAGCTTCCTATTATATGGCTCGAGAGAGGGCTTCCCGAATATGTGCTCTAATAAGCACTCTTGAATATGAATTGATGGATTACAATTTGTATACTTCAAGTGTACTACCTGTGCATCCATTGATATTTCAAATAAGTTTAATGGGCAAAGTTCCGACATGGAATAATCTGAACTTGAGATGAATTATTATGGAAATGTACATGTTATATGGATATATGATGTGGAAAGCATATGTATATGAAAATTGTTACATGATGAGCTCATCCTTGTTTCTTGATATTCACATGAATTACATGACTAACATGTTTCTTAAGATTATATGTGTTTAGGAAAATTGCCAAATTTGTTTGGATGAATTTTGCATGCTTACTTTAAATGTAAATGAATGGTAAGTTAATTTCCCGTTATACGAACTTACTAAGCATAATATGCTTACCCTGTATTATTTTTCCTGTTTTATAGTAATTCGGAAGCTCGAAGTGGTTGGAAACTGGTCGGAGCATCATCACACTAACCTTCAGCTCATTTCGGTATATGTAAAGAACTAGATTTTAGTATAATGGCATTTATAGGTGCAAATGGGTCTTTGATGACAAATATGTATTTTGGTTATAAATAGCCATTGGAATGGCTTGAGTTGGATATACTTTTGTTATGTATATATATATGTGTGTGGTATCTCCATGTTTGTTGTGTTTGATGTGGTTGGGTGATGAATAAGTTTTAGGCACATTGATGTATGAGATGAGATAGTATAATTGGTATAAGTAAGCAAATAGATGTTTTGATTAATATGGTAAATTTGAATGTTGAGAAATGAGGTATATGACATAATTATGACTTGGTTTTGGTTTAGTTTAAATGTCTTAGATTAGTTATTGAATGTGTTAAAATGTTAATGTAGGTGGAAGACCAAATGGGTGAGAAATATGGCTTAGAAATGGCCCTATTTCGTCCACACGGGCAGAGACACAGGCGTGTGTCTCAGCCGTGTGTGGCACATGGCCTAGCACATGGGCGTGTGGTTTGGCCGTGTGTCCCCTGCATCTTTAAAATTTCAAAACAGAACACTCAGAATTGATCACACGGGCGAGTGGCTTGGCCATGTGACCCCTGCACCTACACGCGACCTGGCACACGGGCATGTGACTAGGCCGTGTGACCCAAGTCAAAAAGTTACACGGGTACAGACACTGGCTGAACACGGCCGTGTGCCCTATTTCGAATGCCCACACGGGCGTGTGTCCCCTGTATCTTAGAAAATTTTGAGATTTTGCAAAAAATTCTCTGAGTACCCGGTTTAGTTCCGACTTGTTTTTAATGTGCATTATGGGCTTCAAGGGCTCATATAAGGGACAATATGATTGAATATGATTGATTTATAGTGTGAATGCTAAGTGACATGAAATATCTGTATTTGATCTGTGAATCTCGGTAATCCTCCGTAACCCTGTTTTGACGACGGATATGGGTTAAGGGTGTTACAGACTACAATGGCGATATTCTGGTGGCTGGCGGGTGGTTATTTGATGGTTAAGTAGTGGAAGAATTACACTCCTACTAGGACTCTATCGGATAATTTGATTTTAAATTAACTATTCCAAAAATAATATTATTTTAATATATTTAATATTAAATTTAATTTAATACTTTGTCAGTATTTTATTAATTTAATATTAAAGTGATTATATTAATATTAAATTAAATTTAATATTTATCTTGTATATAAATATTCTAATAATTTAATAGATTTAATATTAAATTAAATTTAATATTTATATTGATAAGTATTATATTAATATAATATTAAAATAATTAAGTTTAATAAAAGTCGAATTCTCTAAACTCTCTCTATATAAAAAGAGTCATAGATCATTATTTTTCACACGTTTCAAGAAAAAGTTATAGAGAGAATTTTTTTTTTAAGAAATTATTTCAAAAAATTTCTAGAGATATTTTTTTTTATTTACAACTTGACCTAAAAATTTAGAGAAATTATGAAATTACCCAATTGGCAATTTTGTGAAAAATTTTCTAATTCGAAGTGAGCCCACACTTGGTAGACGTGAGCTTGAGTATAGCGGAGAAGACTACTCAGTCGAATCATTCATTTTAGACGAATAAAAAAATGTACAGTTTTGATTAAGTGTTTATTATTTTAGATAACACAATCAAGTTCTAGTTTTGGAAAAAAATTTAAAACTCTGATTTTTTTCTCAAATCTATTTTCTGCTGCGTTTTCCAACATCTACCCATGGAGTCATCTTTCCAATTGGAATTTTTGATGACATAATAATTTTTTTAAGTATTTGAATCAAACGCTCACTTTGATTCTTTTACGGGATTACAGACTCGTTTAGACTATCTATTGAAGTAAGTTGTCTTTCTTGCAATGTAAACATTTTTACAATGCCACTTATCATCAGTTTGAACTTAGACAATCAATGAGCTAATATTTATTTATCACAATTTTGCTATGTATGCAAAACATGAAAGACAGAAACACAAAAGATATAACAGTGAAATGTGAAATTATTTTTATTTATTTATTAATCGTTGAAATACATAGAAAACTATTACATATTTATTGCAATATGGGCACATTTTTCAACACAGTCTTCTTGCCCCCAACTTTGTCACAAGTTTCGAATAATGAGATTAAGGATATTAATTTGGTGGAAATGGAGAAAAATAATAAGTTAATTATATTGGAAAGCCCATTTGTTTTCCCTTATGATTATGATATCAAACTTATGTATGAGTTTATAAAGAATTCTCTTCCAGTGGCATGAAATTGGAACCCGAGACCGTATAACCACCGTCAATTGGGGGCCTGAGTTATATTTGAACTTGTGACCGCATAACCATTGTTAACTGGGAGCCCAATGTAATGACCCGATAGTCAGGAGTGTCAGAAAGTGTATTTTCGAGACTCTGTTACCGTAAATTAGACTTGTAAATATTTATTAAAAATACTTACGAAGCTAGTTGTGTGGTTAATTAGGTCTTGGTTAGGTGAATTTATATGAATTAAGAGTAATTAGGTATAATGACTAAATTATATAAGTGTAATACCCTGAAATTTGGGGTTAAAAGTTTTGAAGTTGTGGTTAGGGTCATTGAATAGGTTGAGCACTTGAGTGGGTTTTCGCATTTTAATGTCAGAATGAGCCTGCTGGTTTGGTGGTATTGAGTGTGTTAGTTTACCTTTGGGTTCCGGGTTCGAGTCCTCATGTGTGTTTTGAAGAATTAATTTATTTTGGTTTTACTTTTTAATTTTTAAAGATTTACTTTTAAAATTTGAAAGAGGAGTTTTTTTTTTTTTTTAGTTTCACTTTCTTTTCCATTTCCGTTTCCCTATTTTTTTTTCTTTTTGTTCCCTCTATTATCTTTCGCTTCTTTCCCCAAATTTCAGTTCTTTTGATTTCTTGTTTCTTCCGTTTTACACTCACGTTACGTGTTGTCTGTTAAGACTGATTGTCCTCGTCTGTCTTGTTTTATCAGAGGTGAAGCAGGTAGGTTTCTTTCATGAGGGTTTATAATAGAATTGCTTCTGTTTATATTATTTGTTAATTGAAGTTCTTATAATTTAAGTTTATTTGTGAAATTGAGGTTTCCGAACAGTTTGGTGAGAGCGAATCGATTGATCATTGGTGCTTGATATCGCATTATAAGGTGTGTGTTCTGAAACGATTTAACTTCGGTATCGAGTTGCGGTGGAATTCGATAATGGCTTGTGTGTTTATGAAATTGATTATTTGAAGTATCATATTGTTACTGAATTGCATGAAATTTTGTATGTTTTGGCATAATTCTAGGTCACCAAGGGTTAGGGATCGTTTTGACATCAAAAGCATAATTTTTAGGCTATTTCGGTGTGGTTTCGTGACCACATGGGTAGCCATGTGGGCGTGTGCAACACACGGGCAATCCACACAGCCATGTGCAATTGGGAAAATAGGGTTTCGATGGTTTTTGGTTCCACACGGCCTGGCCACACGGGCGTGTGAGATCTCCACACGGTCGTGTCTCCTCTGCTCTTTATTTTTGGCACTTTGGACAGTAAGTTACATGGGCGACTCAGACAGCCGTGTAACTTGGTCACACGGGCGTGTGTCTCATCCAAATGAGCGTGTAGGCCTCCACACAGCTTAGACACTTCCACATAGCCGGGACACACGGCCATGTGGCCCTATTTTGTAGAATTTTTATTTTGAGTCATAAACTGTCTGTTTTTGTTTGGGATTCGATTTAGTTTGGTTCGTGTATATATGTGCGTTTATGGGCTTTAATTTTATTGCTCGTTTATGTGATGAATAAGTATGAGTTTATTATTGTTGTCGTAACTGAATATTAGAATACAAGTGTAATCAAATCTGAATCTGTTCAACTGGTAATGTTAATGTCCATTTCTATATGTTGTCTGCGTAATGTGTGCATTGTTGCATAACATGAAAATTTTGGGATCTGGCTATGAAGAGAAGGAAGACAGACTTAGCAGTTTTAACTGCGATACTTTTGTATAGCGGTTTACCGCACTATCCTATACATATATCAGCTCAACTGTATACAGTTACTCAAGTGGCATAGTTCCACGTTGTGGTGTGTAGGGTGGATGAACCTATTATGGTTCTATGTAGTGTGCATAGTGGACGGGCCTACCATAGCCCTTATGTGGTGTGCTAGATGGATGAAGTGGTGTTTAGTTGGTGGGGTGGGATTTTGACTTGTGCATCCGTTCGCATCTGAATATACGTCTGTTTGTCAGAACATTTTGTCCATTTGACTGAACTTTTGGTTATTGACAATATAGTTAATGTCATTTAATATGTTCTGATTATTGCGTATGATTGGAACATCATTTTTGTGGTTTGATACTGTATTTGACATACCGATTGAGACTTTCTTAAGTGATATTTTTATACATATGCTTGCCTGAAGTATTTATAGTGTCGCTACGTCTTTTGCCATCTGTTCATGCTTCGGACTCGCACTGAGCTCGCGTAGCTAATCTCTGTAGTGTTTTTCCTTTCAGGTACATTCCGTGTTTTGGAGCTGGACTCGTTATACCAGAGGTCTCAGAAAGATATGGTTTGATTCGGTTTAAGTAAAACCTCATAAGTTTTATACAGTAAATTTTAAGTCGGTTTGTAAAATGATTATATAAACTGTGGTACAAGTTTTTATGCTGGACTTTCGTAAGGTGTTATTTGGACTGAACTTTAGAAACTGTGGATTTTATTTCCGAATGTTTGACGCCGGTTTAATATTGTTTCAAACATAATTAACAAAATGTTTTTCTTGGTTTGAATTAAAGTTTTGTTTCCACCACTTTTGGTGGCCAATGTAACCTCTAGGATTCGGTCTAAACTTCTAGGCTGGGTTTTGGGGTGTTACATATTCAATGTGAAATTGAATTGTGTTGTATTGATAATTTTTAATTGTTTTAATTTCGTAGCTAACGTCGTACCAGAACCCTCGACTAAAAAGGGGAAAGATAAAGTCGACGAGGAATAGCTTGAAATTTCTGGTTTGTATTTCTATAATCCGAAGCTAGTTATTAATTGTTGTATTTTTTATTTAATGTATATGGTAAGTGTTGAGGTGAGTAATTAATATTTTGATAATTTATTTAATGAATTGAATTGGTAGATATATATATTGAATGGATTGATTTTTGAATTGAAATGAATATATGTGTAATTATGTGATTATATGAAAAATCAGTATTGGATATTGATTATATCTGAAATGTGAAATTAAACCCTATTAACTATATCGAGCTGAGTCGGATATAGATGGCATGCCATAGGATTGGAAGAGTTCAGGGATTTCTTCGACTTCGAGTTGATGAGACACTGGGTGTCAATTTACTACTTCAAATTAATTCGATGAGGCATTGGGTGCCAATTTACTTCAATTTAGCCAATGAGACGCTGGCTGTCAAATTATTACTTTGAATTATCCGATGAGGCACTGGGTGCCAAACTGGTGTGTTTTGGTTGGATCCGTGTATCTTTCTGAGTCTGAGTCTTGTTAATAGGGGTAAATGAATAATAAAGTTTTATGATTGATATTGAAATGGCATGGTATGAAAAATGGAAGTGAAATAGTGAATTGAAAATAGAATGTGAAATATGTTGCAAATATATGGAATATATGAGTTATATACTCATGAAATGAATATGGAATGGATAATGCAATTGTATAATGAAATGTGAAATAAATTGTGAAATGTTATCTATATAGCAAGTATGAGAATTGAGATATTTGTGAAACAAATGAAATATGATATGGTTGTTGTAATAATTAAATATTAATATGTGTTTATATTTCAATCGTATATTTGTAATTTCTTATCTTTAAATATTCGGATTATAGAAATACCACTGAGTTTTTACTCAGCGTACGGTTTTGTTTTCCGTTCACATGTTAGGTACTTAATTTTGATCGTCGATTCAACATCCAACAACGGTCCCGAACTCAAACGTGGTGATGTTTATCCTTTTGTGTCGGCATGTACCTAGGGTGTCTAATTAATAGTTATTTTGTGGATTGAATGTAAATGAGGTTATAAGTTTAATATCGGTTTGGTATATATATACATGCGTTTGTTTTTGAAGTTTTATTATGGCATGTTAATTTGGTGTTTAAGTGTTCATAAGCTAGGTAAAATGGATTAAATTAGGTATGTTTATAATTTGGACTTGAATGATACTTTGATGATATGATTTGATGATATAATTGTGGTACCAATGAGGGTACATTGATTAGGCACCTAGGATGATTGTTTTGACATGTTTTGGATGTGTTTGATCGTGTTTTGAATTGGTTAAATAAATGGTTTTTGAGTTGCTTATTGTCCAAGCTTTTAGGGAATGGTAAACTTGTTATTTAAGGTACATTTTGAGTCCACACGGCTAAACACACAGGCATGTGACTAGGCCGTGTGAGACACACGGCTAGCACGCAGGTGTGCGAGGCCATTTCGAAGGGCACACGGTCTGGCACACGGGCATGTGGCTTGGCCGTGTGACCCAAGTCAGAGAGTTACATGGGAATAGACACGGGATGGGACACAACCGTGTGTCCCTATTTCAAATACCCACACGGCCTGAGACATGGGCGTGTCTTGTAACACCCCTTACTCGTATCCTATGCCGGAACCGAGTACGAGGCATTACCAAACTTAACACATATACAAAATGACTTAGTCAAGCCCCTATACATGCCATAACTTAAATCATTTATAAATAAAGATACTCATAGATAGCTTGATAGTGTGAAGCGATCTCCGGCAACCTCCAACCCGAGCTTGTTTAGTAGGACTCTGTAACATGGGAAAGAAAAGGGGGTAAGCTTATAAAGCTTAGTAAGTTCACATGTAAAAATAATAACCATTAGCAATGAATTTAGCTTACTACTAAGCTGTCATAACTTGCATAAATAATGCTAAGTTCTTACTTTCCCAACTTACTCATTTGTAGCCTTATCAAAGCCTCAACATGACAAATCCTCACAACAAGTTCTCAAATTGATACAAACATTAAATCACATTTTTATACCTTATTACTCATGTTCCTAAAACTAGACTCACATATTTTCATACCATAAAATTTCCAGAATTTTTGGCTTAGCCAATTAGTACAGTTTATTCATTAAAATTTCCCATGTTTCACTATTCGACTATTCTGATCACTTTTCACTACGAATCAATTTGCTCCTTGTACAGAATTCAAATGATGTTATAATTTATTTAATTTGAAACTAGACTCATTAAGTATTTCAAGCATATAACTTTTATCCCATAATTAGTTTTGTACAATTTTTAACGATTTTTCCAAGACAGAACAGGGGATCACGTAATCATTCTAAACAAGTCTCACAAAAATATAAATATCTCAAAATACAGAATTTCTTTGCTTTCTCTATTTCTTTCGTATGAAAATAGACTCAATGAGATTTAAATCAATATATCATATAACTTATAATTCAATTTCTACTATTTTTGGTGATTTTTCAAATTCACGTCATCTGCTGCTGCCCAAAAGCAGTCTCATTGTAAATTTTTGCTCTCTTTCTCTCCTTTTAGTTGTATTCATTACTTGCTTATAACAATCTTTCCAATTTCCGATTACATATCGAGCATATTGCTCATACGATACACATGTATATACCTTCACTTATCACTACAAAGTCACACATAATTTCACTTAATCAATTTTCCCGTTGAACACTCGGAATATACGGATACGTAGAGAATTAGCACATAAGTGCCACATCGATATGTAGCCGAAGCTACCATCGTAATGTAGCGAAGCTACCATTGTAATGTAGCCGGTTACCATCGATATGTAGCCGGTTACTACTGATATGTAGCCGGCTACCACTATTTCTTCGATCGGTGTAGTCGAGCTACCACTTTTCACTGATCAGGTAGTCAGGGCCACCACTTTTCACTGATCAGATAGCTAGAGCTACCACTTTTCACTGATCAATAACACTCGAAATGTCCACGGGCCTGCTCACACAAGCTGTCAGGTGTCTGCAACACATGCTAGATCACCCAAACACCGGGACTCACCGTAAGAACATCGTAACACTAATCTCTAGTATCCACTTCTATTCCTATGTTCAACCGGGAATTTATTCTTTACACTTATTTTAAACACTTTAGCACTTGAATAATTCATAAACAATTTTTCTTCCACAATCAATACTTTCTTGATATTACACAAAGCCATCTTTCTAATTTGGTCTTACATGTAAATTTATACAAATTCTCATTAAAATGTCGAGTCAATATCGAACTTTATAATTATATTGGAAAATCAAGACTAAAGTATTCATAACTAAAATTTCAATTTAACATTCAAACTTGTATCATTAAATGCTTATTAAACATATGAACTTACCTCGATACCAAAACGACCATTTTACCAACTTTCTCGATTTTCAATTTTCCTCCCGTTCTAGGTCCAAATCTCGTTTTCTGGGGTCTAAAACATCACATTTCACTTATTTAATTAATGTACAATTCAAAACAGTCCTTAACTCAACTTTTGCAAAATTAAAATTTTGCCCCTAAACTTTACATATTTACACTTTTGCCCCAATACTCGAAAATTAATCTTCAGCCCTTATTCTTATGTTTTATAACATGTTGATCATTTTTCTCTTCTATGGAAACATCAAATTCTCACTAATTCACACACTTATGACCAATTTATAACTTTTACAATTTAACCCATTTTATACGATTTCATCGAAAATCATCTAATAAAACTCGTTTCTCTCGATCATAGACATGCATAATCTACCATAATTCATCAAAATTCACAATTATTCAACATGGGTCAATTTTTAAAATCAAACTCTAGCTCAAAATAATGGTAGAAATAGCTAGATTAAGTTAATGGATTTCAAAAATATGATGAACATTAAAAAGCGGGGCTCAAAAACACTTACTATTGAGCTTTGAAAAAGCTTGAAACCCTATCCATGGCTTCTTGAGAAATTCGACAGAATGGAGAAGAGAATGAGCAGATTTTTTTGGGTTTCAATTTGTCTTTATGCCTTAAAACACTCAAATGACAAAAATGCCCTTAAGGCTTTTCTTTCAATTTTGTCCAATTCATGCTGATTTTTATCCATCAAGCTATTCAATGGTCTAATTACCTTTTAAGGGCCTCCAATTTAAACTCATAGCAATATGAAACCTCTAATATATAAAACTCAAGTTTTACACTTTTTACAATTTAGTCATTTTGACTAAATTGAGTGTTCAACCGTCAAAATTTTTTTAACAAAATTTTTACGAAATCTTTCCGTAAAATTGTAGACCATAAAAATATAATAAAAATAAAATTTTTCTCGTCGGATTTGTGGTCTCGAAACCACTGTTTCGACTAGACCCAAATTTGGGTTGTTACAACTCTCCCCCCCTTTTAGGATTTTCGTCCCCGAAAATCTTACCGGAATGAAGTTTAATATCTTTCGCACTATTTCCAACATCACTAAATAATCTTCTTCTTTTTTTAAGACGATACTTTTAGAAACACTCTGTCATCGATATAAATCCCAATATAACTCAGTCAATTCTGTCAAATAAAGAATCGATACATATTGAAATTATTATACTAATTCCGTCAAACGTTCGAAAATAACAACTAGCATTTCTCTTGATCTGAAGATTGAGGAAAACCTGATACGAAATTCACAATAGTTCTGCCTTATTATCATTTTAATATTATCACTGATGTCGTTAAACTTGAATACACTTAACATTCAACTTAATTCTGTCAACATATCAACACCTGAATACAGAGTCAGAAGTACCAGGTTCATACTACTTTAACTCTTTTAGGCCCTTTTGTCACTTACCATCCTTAATCAAATTAGGGAACGGTTACGGAAAATTGAGTACTTCACTTCCACTTTGCCATAGTATAACTATGGTCTTACGTATGATCACTTATCACTTTCCGAAGCCATAGCCCTGCTACGGTCTTACACGGATGACATTTGTCACTTGTCACTTATCATTGATCAGATAAGTGTAGCTAAAGCTACCACTTATCACTTTTCGCTTGTCACTGATCAGATAAGTGTAGCTAAAGCTATCACTTATCACTTGTCATTGATCAGAAGTACTCAAATCCGATGTTTCTCTCAATTTGATCATTTATTCGGTTTTTGCATTGTTGTTTTATTCTCAATTCATCAATAAATATATCTCATCATACATTATATAATTCATGAAATTAACATTTAATCATTAAATTTCAGTCATATGAACTTACTACCACTTATCCAGATGAAAAATTCTCTGTTAATGAAATACTTTCAGAAGCACTTGACACACATCTAAGTTCAATACTCTTACCCATTAAAAGTTTAGACATCAGGTTCAAAGTTTGGTACATAATATTTCATCCTCTTACTAGTGTAATAAGCGCCTCGGAGTATCATCCATCTCTGTACTTCTCAAATAAACAGATAATTATCATTGTGCTAGAGATCATAATATTATGTCTTTAACTCATTGATATATATATCAAGATCATTTGAAAAGTGAAAATCAATACACAGGTCTAAGTTGAACTTCCTATCATTCACACTTTGCCAACTTCAATTTCTTCTCAAATCTAGAGAAAGATTAAACTTATAGTAGAATTTACTTCAACTATTACTCGTCAAGCACTTAACTATATTGATGCCACAATACTCATACAGCTTAAAAATCATAGTGCCATAATAAGACTAACTTCTCAATTACTTTAGTAGATAAGGTCCTGGCTGAAAACAAAACATCTCGATCATTGGAGAAATTTAAACACAAATTTCCATAACAACCAATACAAAAGCACAATCTTTATACCTCTGGTAACTGTATCAAAGTACTCTCGCCATCAAGCCAAAACTTATAATCATCATAAGCATTGAAAATAATCTTAACAAAAACCACACAACCTTCCTTTATTTTCATTGAGCAATAGCTAGTAAAACAAGACGCTAACATCTTACAGACCTTACCGTCAACTTTCTATCTGTGCATAATGCAGAAAACCAGAAAAGATAGAGCAATTTCGATCACAGTTCAAATAAACTACAATGTTTTCATCTACCTGTAAATTTAGCTGACATTCTTATACTATAGGAATTTCATTCGAAATCTTGTAGAGATATATATATATACACCTCTGAGAGTAAATAAACACATATAATAGTCGGAAGAGATTGCTGTAATTTTTCAACCATAAATACTGCATTCAGTCATTAATACATCTCGATCATGATTGCACTATCTAATTCTGTCATTACTAATCTAATATTATTTCAATTGTAAACAGATATAAATTCAGAATAAATTCCACCAATCACATACTTTAGGCCTCATACCTGGATGGGTTAATTAGCTGAGCCTGACCTTTCTTCAACTATAACATTTTGGAATACGAATGATCTTCATATTAATCTGGCATCTTTTCTGTAACTGTGTTCATTTACTAAACCATTCTCAGCTCTAATCACGTTGTCAGTTAATCTACAACTCAACTCTTTAGTCTTCCACTTGTAAACCCATTCGGTCTGAATTTCATAAAATTTCTTTATAACATACCTTATTGGAAGGGGGTGAAGTTGTAACGTATCTGACTTACCTCTTATATATTCATGCATATAACTTAACACTCATCAATATATATTTTACTTCAAGTAACTTAACATGCATACTCATTTTACACAATCTTCCTATCATCTTATACAAACAAGTGTACTTATACTTTCATTCATAAATCTCAAGTAAAATTACTCATAACATTCACTTAATTTCACAAGTTATACTCATAGCATCATACAAATGCCAATCAAACATGAACCCTTATAATAGTATAAACTTTCCTTTCATCTCATCTTTCATATTTCAAAAGAAATTTCTATCCACAATTTATTCATCATCACATAAACATCATAAACTATTATTCTTACTTTTCACAAGTCTCAACTCATCATAAACACATTGTTTGCACTATCAAATTTAGCTCGGTTGAAGTGCGCATCTTTCTAATAAAATAATTTACATCAAGGTCGGAAGTCGTCACACTATCACAGCTCATTATGGCATGTATAACTAGACTCTCACACTCACTATGGTAGACCGAGAATCGACTAAACCATAGCTCTGATACTAATAAATGTAACACCCCTTACTCGTATCCTATGCCGGAACCGAGTACGAGGCATTACCAAACTTAACACATATACAAAATGACTTAGTCAAGCCCCTATACATGCCATAACTTAAATCATTTATAAATAAAGATACTCACAATAGCTTGATAGTGTGAAGCGATCTCCGACGACCTCCAACCCGAGCTTGTTTAGTAGGACTCTGTAACATGGGAAAGAAAAGGAGGTAAGCTTATAAAGCTTAGTAAGTTCACATGTAAAAATAATAACCATTAGCAATGAATTTAGCTTACTACTAAGCTGTCATAACTTGCATAAATAATGATAAGTTCTTACTTTCCCAACTTACTCATTTGTAGCCTTATCAAAGCCTCAACATGACAAATCCTCACAACAAGTTCTCAAATTGATACAAACATTAAATCACATTTTTATACCTTATTACTCATGTTCACATTAATTTGTCTACTTGAATCACTGTCACTAAATTATTTATTTCTTGAGCTACAGAGCTTCGAATTTCAAAATGCTAATTTTTCCTAAAACTAGACTCACATATCTTCATACCATAAAATTTCCAGAATTTTTGGCTTATCCAATTAGTACAGTTTATTCATTAAAATTTCCCATGTTTCACTGTTCGACTATTCTGATCACTTTTCACTACGAATCAATTTTCTCCTTGTACAGAATTCAAATGATGTTATAATTTATTTAATTTTAAACTAGACTCATTAAGGATTTCAAGCATATAACTTTTATCCCATAATTAGTTTTGTACAATTTTTAATGATTTTTCCAAGACAAAACAGGGGATCACGTAATCATTCTAAACAAGTCTCACAAAAATATAAATATCTCAAAATACAGAATTTCTTTGCTTTCTCTATTTCTTTCGTATGAAAATAAACTCAATGAGATTTAAATCAATATATCATCTAACTTATAATTCAATTTCTACTATTTTTGGTGATTTTTCAAATTCACGTCACTGCTGCTACCCAAAACAGTCTCATTGTAAATTTTTGCTCTCTTTCTCTCCTTTTAGTTGTATTCATTACTTGCTTATAACAATCTTTCCAATTTCCGATTACATATCGAGCATATTGGTCATACGATACACATGTATATACCTTCACTTACCACTACAAAGTCACACATAATTTCACTTAATCAATTTTCCCGTTGAACACTCGGAATATACACGGATACGTAGAGAATTAGCACATAAGTGCCATTAATCGATATGTAATGAAGTTACCATCGATATGTAGCCGGCTACTCATCGATATGTAGCCGAAACTACCACTATTTACTCGATCGGTAGTCGGAGCTACCACTTTTCATCGATCGTAGCTAGAGCTACCACTTTTCACCGATCGGCAGCCAGGCCACCACTTTTCATCGATCGTAGCTAGAGCTACCACTTTTCACCGATCAATAAACACCGAAATGTCCACGGGCCTGCGCCACACAAGTCGTCGTGTCCGCAACACATGCTAGATCACCCAAAGACCGGGACTCACCGTAACATCAGAATAACACTCGATCTCTAGTATCCACTTCTATTCCTATGTTCAACCGGGAATTTATTCTTTACACTTATTTTAAACACTTTAGCACTTGAATAATTCATAAACAATTTTTCTTCCACAATCAATACTTTCTTGATATTACACAAAGTCATCTTTCTAATTTGGTCTTACATGTAAATTTATACAAATTCTCATTAAAATGTCGAGTCAATATCGAACTTTATAATTATATTGGAAAATCAAGACTAAAGTATTCATAACTAAAATTTCAATTTAACATTCAAACTTGTATCATTAAATGCTTATTAAACATATGAACTTACCTCGATACCAAAACGACCATTTTACCAACTTTCTCGATTTTTAATTTTCCTCCCGTTCTAGGTCCAAATCTCGTTTTTTGGGGTCTAAAACATCACATTTCACTTATTTAATTAATGTACAATTCAAAACAGTCCTTAACTCAACTTTTGCAAAATTAAAATTTTGCCCCTAAACTTTTACATATTTACACTTTTGCCCCAATACTCGAAAATTAATCTTCAGCCCTTATTCTTATGTTTTATAACATGTTGATCATTTTTCTCTTCTATGGAAACATCAAATTCTCACTAATTAACATACTTATGGCCAATTTATAACTTTTACAATTTAACCCCTTTTATACGATTTCATCGAAAATCATCTAATAAAACTCGTTTCTCTGATCATAGACATGCATAATCTACCATAATTCATCAAAATTCACAATTATTCAATATGGGTCAATTTTTAAAATCAAACTCTAGCTCAAAATAATGGTAGAAATAGCTAGATTAAGTTACCGGGATTTCAAAAATATGATGAACATTAAAAACGGGGCTCAAAAACACTTACTATTGAGCTTTGAAAAAGCTTGAAACCCTATCCATGGCTTCTTGAGAAATTCGACAGAATGGAGAAGAGAATGAGCAGATTTTTTTGGGTTTCAATTTGTCTTTATGCCTTAAAACACTCAAATGACAAAAATGCCCTTAAGGCTTTTCTTTCAATTTTGTCCAATTCATGCTGATTTTTATCCATCAAGTTATTCAATGGTCTAATTACCTTTTAAGGGCCTCCAATTTAAACTCATAGCAATATGACACCTCTAATATATAAAACTCAAGTTTTACACTTTTTACAATTTAGTCATTTTGACTAAATTGAGTGTTCAAATCACAAAATTTTTTTAACAAAAATTTTTACGAAATCTTTTAAAAAATTGTAGACCATAAAAATATAATAAAAATAAAATTTTTCTCGTCGGATTTGTGGTCTCGAAACCACTGTTTCGACTAGACCCAAATTTGGGCTGTTACATGTCTCCTGACCGTGTGAGTCACACGGCCTGACCACACTACCGTGTGAACCTGCAGCTTTGAAAATTTTTATTATTTTTCGAAAAATTCTCCGAGTTTTCGAATTAGTTCTGATTTGTTTCTAACACGTATTTTGGGCCTTAAGGGCTCAAATAAAGGACATTATGTATGAATTTAATTAATTGGTTTTTGACCTGAATATTATATGATATCAATGTTTAAATTTATGTCTGTTTGATCGGTAAGCTTCGGTAATGCTCCGAAACCCTATTTCGGCAACAGATGTGGGTTAGGGGTGTTACACCCAAGTTATAATTTAACCTGTGACCGTATAACTACCGTGAAATAGGATCTCGAGTTGCAATGTGACATCTTCTAAGGTGATGGTTCTATCCCTATACGATAGATGAAATGTGTGGGTCTTTGAGCGCCATCGCATCCCTGTGAACTCAAGCATACCTTAAAACTATCATAATGTCTCCTTCAAACACACAAATAAATTTTTCTCCCCAACTTTGCAACACCCAACACAAAAAATAAACAATTTTTGGAAAGAAGAAAACGATTCCTGTAGTACGCATTTTCTGTTTCTCTTTTCAAAATAGACATATTTCCCTAAATTTAGAAAAAAAAGCCTAAATCCCTAATTAATTTTAGAAACCGACCTTTTTATCTAATTTACCTTGGATTTATTCTTTATTAAGTGATAAATAGGTTCGGTCTGCTTACCATTTTCTACACTTTTTTTTTACAAAAAAAAGAGTAGAAGAAAAATTCTATCTAGTATTTTTCATCATGAGTTATCAAACTTCTTTAAAAAAATTAAGTTTCTTAAAATATTAATTTTTAATTGATTGAATTTTTCATCACTTTATCAAATAAGGCCTAAATTTAAAGGGTAAATATCTCAATAATACCAAAAAAAATCAAAATTTACCGGAAAGTATAGGTTTCAGGAAAATTGACCGGAAAGTGCAATTTCCCCAAAAACGCGCGTCCCACGGTAGCGTTTTTGGGGAAAACGACCTAAAAAGCGCGTCTGGGGGGGCTTTTGCCACCTCAAGAAAACGCTCCCACGAGGGCGCGCTTTTCGAGGAGGTGGCAAAAGCGCCCCCAGTGGACGCGCTTTAGGCCGTCTGTAATCAAATTTTTTTTTTTACCGTTGGCCCCAACGGTAAAAAAAAAACTATAAATACCCCCAAAAAGAAAACGCTCCCACGTGGACTCTCTTTTGCTATAGTGGTCTCGGCAAAATTATTTTGAGGAGACGTTTTCAACAAACAATGGCCAAAAACGCGCTCCCACGTGGACGCACTTTTGCTCTGATGCTCTCCGCAAAATTAGGCTATAAATCGGCCAAATTTCATTCTCAGTTGGCAGAAACCAAATTCAAGCAAAAGGAAAAAAAAATTGAAAATGAGTGAACGTATTAATGCTGTTATTTACTACGATGGTGAAGTGCGAGACACCGAAAATGGTGTTGTTTTCTTATCGGAGAACACAGCGCGATTGAGTTTTAATCAGAACGTCGATTTGGTAGAACTTCGCAAAAGAATTAGGCGTAAAATATTTGGAACAACGCCAATGAAAGTTCAGTCTATTAAGTATAGATTTTGCGCTTCGGTTGATCCGGTGAGATATGACTCATTCGACATCAAAGGTCCTCGGAGCCTTGAGGCAATGGTGGAGACTCATCTTGCCAGTGGTTCACCCTATATCGAGGTATACGTAGAATTTTCATCTCCAAGTGATCTGGCTGCGACCTCAACATCTAGTATCGTTTGAGGGGAATACACGACCCCAAGTCGACACTCTGTAAGTGGGAGGCAAAACACAGAAGTGCCCGTGTGCGATCGTAGTATGGAAAACATAACCCCTGCACGACACTCAGTTGGTGGATGGGACATGCATATCCGTCAGTCGATGTCCGATGATAGAAATACGTATTGGGGGACGTCGTCAACTTCTAGTGGTTGGCAATCCACATACGATTGGAATCTGTACGAAAGATGTTTAAGGAGGGATGATGTACTCCCGACGACATCCACCGGCGAGGGGGCCTCGTTTGTTGCAGGTTATGGAGGGTCGGACGATGAATCTGATGTGGATCCACCTCGAGAGCCAGGGCCCGACGGTGTAGAAGTTGGATTATTTTCTGAACCGGAGCCCGTTCCAATTGTACCTGAAGACGTTGAGGGCGGTTCAGACGAAGAAGAAGAAGATCCGCTATTCAGGGCATACTCACCTCCAGCGCACATGCATAATGTCGATCTATCTCAAGATGATGCATTGGAGTTTCCTGAACTACCACACCGGAGGCGTGACCATACAAATTCTTCGTTGGATTCGGACGAATTAGAAGTTGATAACCAGTTTTCCAACAAGAATACTTTTCTTGGTGCATTGAAACAATACAGCATCAGGAACGGGGTTAACTACACTATGGTTAAATCAAACCTCGATAGGTACGAGGCAAAGTGTGCAGTGCAAGATGGCACATGTTCATGGAAAATCATGGCGTCGTTGAGGAAAAGGACAGAGATGTGGGAGGTGAAAAAGTACAAAGGTCCGCATACATGTCTTACCGTGCAGCACCACTATGTGTTCAATGATTTGAATAACACTAATATTATGTAATGTTGCATTATTTAACGACTTCGTTGATGGTGTAACACAAGATCATCCGAGGATGGATTCGACATGTTGGTGATTTAATAATCCCGACGGTGAAGGTGATCCCAAAACTACGAAGTGCCGGCCTTAATTGGTAAATATTCGTAGCCAAATGGGGTACACGCCTCTTCGTAAAGGCTTGGATAGCCAAGCAGAAGGCGTTGGAAAAGTTGCACGGTCGATGGGACGCTTCATATAATGAAGTGTGGCAGTGGTTTCAGGTGTTGGAGACGTATGTCCCAGGCAGCACAACGGACCTTGAAACGAAACCGGCGTACTACGACGATCGTCTGCTCCGTGGATGCGCAGTGTTCAAGCGCCTGTTCTAGACATTTAAGAAATGCCGAGATGCTTTTACATACTGCAAGCCATTGGTACAAATTGACGGTACCTTCATGTATGGTAGATATACGCATCGGCTATTGCTAGCTGTGGCACAAGACGGCTGTGGGAGAATCCTTCCGATTGCATTCGCAATAACACCAGGGGAGTCAGCTGATGACTGGGACTTCTTCCTATCTAGGTTAAGGAGGCATGTCTGCCCTCAACCTGACATATGCGTTATATCGGATCGGGGCCCTGGAATACTTGCGGCAATAGAACGACAGGGAAGCATGTGGCATCGCACACACCATCGATATTGCTTGAGGCATGTTTCATCCAACTACTATGGGCAACACCGATCTAAAAGACAGAAACGACAAGTGACCGATATGGGTATGAAATATCTATTAATATAATTTCTTTTGAAATTTTCAATGTATTCGCAATTGAATAGTGGTATGTAATATTCGCTATCAACGTATATTGGCAGGGTACGAGATCAATAAAGACCGTTTTCACGAGATGTTGGCCAGTTTGCGCGCAGATAACACCGAAGGCGCAGAGTACCTGTGCAATATTCCTTTTGAACAGTGGACACAAGCATATGACGGCGCTCACGATATGGTCATATGACCACAAACCCGGCCGAATGCATAAATTTGTGCTAAAAGGAACCCGTCATCCGCCGACACAGCGGTTTTGCGGAGAGACATTTTCGTTTTAGCGGCACTATTTCCAAGAGAGCAAATGAGTTATCGAGGGCGATGCAAGGAGGCCATGTATGGAGCCCGAAGGTCTTGCAAGAAATTAACCGTGGGAAGGCATGGGACGAACACCATGCACACAAGTGTGTCACGATCGCGACGGCCTATGGTTTTCGTGTCACTGAGTTTGATGATCGAACCAAGGTATTGTTGGCGGGCGTTATCGTGTACACTTTACGAATAGGACATGCGATCGTGGATATTTGATGCACTTCGTTACCCATGTGCTCATGTACTTGCGGCTTGTCATAATCTTCGTCTTGACCCCATGAGCTATGTCGACGAAGTCTACAAATTAGAAAACATGTACAACGTGTGGAGACACGTATTCCCACCGATCCCGGATGAACGTAAGTGGCCATCGGTATCGCTTGCACCATATAAGTCGTTGTCGGATAGAGAATTGAGGCGCAAACCAAAAGGTCGACCTTCCTCGACTAGAATACGCAACAATATGGATATCCGAGAACCGACCAACCAAAGTCGCGATGCGGGTGGTGTAGGAACCCGCCATACATCTCGCTCGTGTCCAAATCGGACTAGTTGACCGTGTTCTTAGCTTGTTTGTCTCTTGTTGGCTATGTAATTTCTGCTTTTTTGGAGGAAAACGGTGAACTTTTGTACAATAACTCAAATTTATTAAATATAAGATAATTAAATTGCAAAAATGAAAATTAAACCATTTCTATTTTATCAAAGATATTAAAACTAAATTAAAAAAATAAATTACAAAAGAAATAACATTAAACTCAATTTTATTAAATATAAAAAAATTATATTGCAAAAAACTAAATTATCAATGAAAACTTCTTATTTATTAAATATACTACAACTAAATTACAAACAAATAAAAATAAAGAAAACTTCTTATTTATTAAATATATTAAAACTAAATTACAATAAAATAAAAATAAAAACAATTTCTTATTTTATTACATATATTAAAATTAAATTACAATAAAAAACTTAAACAATTTCTATTTTATTAAAGATATTAAAATTAAATTACAAAAAAAAATTAAACAACTATTATTTTATTAAATATATTAAAACTAAATTAAAAAAAAATAAAAATAAAAATAAATTTTTATTTTATTAAAAAAACAAATTAAATTACATACAAAAAAATACACAACTTCTATTTTAGTGAAGATATTAAAATTAAATTACAAACACAAATAAAAACAACTTTTTTATTCAAAAATAAAAAAATTATTACAATTTAAAAATAAAAAGTCCATCCTAATCAATGTTGATGCTGGGGTGGGAACAAGTGCCACAGAGGGCGGTCGGCGATTCTGTGCGCTGGATTCCTCCTTCTTCTAGCTTCCGGGGTCGTGGAACCTCAAAGCGGGAATCGGGTTCCTCCGGCAGTGGGGTCTGGTTACGGGTGTTGTGATGATGACCCACCTTGATAAAATAATGACCCCGGAGGTGTTTGCATAAACCACGGCGGGGGTGACTGCATCCCGTACGGTGAAGGAGCCTGGTAGAAAGAACTGCTCCCCGACGGTGCCTCCTCTAATCCCGACGTCGGCCTCATGATCGGCTGCCTAACGGGAGTTGTCGGGAATGGACTCGAACCCGGCCATGAATTCCAACCTAGGGTGGGACTAGGAGAAGGAAACATATATGGGTTAGGAGGATACATATAAGGGCGTGGCACGACTGGCATAAATCGTGGACGCCGTGATGTCGGTGTTGATGGTGAACTAATGGGCCCGGTGATTGTGTAAGCGCCGTTGATGGGCCCGGTGGATCGTGTAGGCGCTGTTCGGGCCGGGTGATGTGTGGCGCATTTATTCTTTGGGCCCGAATCTCATCACCCCTTCTCCTTGAATGTAAAGGGCCCGACGCGTTCCTTCGCCGCGAATTTGTCGTCGCCTCTCTTCATTCGACAACAGATACGACTTGCCATGGTTTCTAAACCATGGCATGTACTCCGCACGCACGCTAACTCGGGAACTATGATCGATTCGGTTAGGTAAAAAGTCATACCGGTTCTCTCACGCCTCGATATGTTCGACCAAAATCTTGGCCAATCCGCAGTCTTCTTTGTCGTAAGTCCACTTTGTGCTCATCATCGAGCACCTCGGGAGGCACGGAATCGGTTGCCGGCATCCAAATTATCGCAGAACCCGATCCGACCTGGTGCATCTCCACGGTTGAGTAGGTGATTAACGGGACCTTAACGTACAACTGCTCGGATTTTGGAGGAACTCCTCCGGATTATCGCTCGAATTTTGGGATCCTCGTATGGTGTCCATTGAAACTATATTAACATTACCAAAATATTAGTTATATACATAATACTAGACACTACATACGAAATACTAAATTATAATAACGAAATTCGACACTTACTTGTGATTTCGACCGTTGTTCCAATAGGAGCCGTATATCCTCAAGCGAGTTAGGTATTCCAACATGACTCGCTTCGGATGGTTCCACCTAATTAAATAAACTTTTAGCATGCAATTATACTATAAATCTACGACATAATTGTAAAATATAATATTAAATTTACCTCGTTATCAGTGGGAATGAATATGGCTGGTCGAGTCGAGGACATAAAAATGGAAATCGAAACCATGCCCATGACTGCAGTAGTGATAGGCAACCTCCGATTTTTGCTTTACTCGGCAGCGTCGCCCCGCACATCTCCCGGTACAACCTCGATAGCACGGCGGACCCCAACTCAATTCACCGCTGCGCTCACGAAATCAACAAGTTTCAGGAGCCATCTCGTGGACGAGGTTTCTAGAGAGGTCCGACATCGATAGCCTCCAATTTATCGAAGTATGTATGCGCGCATACCGTATTCTTTCTTCTTCTGGTCGAACCTTCATTCGGCTGCGGGAATGCGTCTCGTAACCAACCCATATCGATCCAAGCTCCTTGAATTTTATCCGAATGGCACCCGTAAGCTCGTGAGCATACGGCCATCCAATCGAGAGATGTTACGGACCGGTGACTACCTACCCGCCCAACGGTAATCCCAATCAGAATCGCACATCTTCTAAGGTGATGGTACACTCTCGCATGGCGGATGGAAAGTGTGCGTCTCGGGTCTCCACCTCTCTATCAACGCTGATCAAAGGCGGGTCCAACTTGAACCCAGGCCTATCGTGGCCACGTGCCAAAAACCCGCTCCCGCGCAGTAATTCTCGATCAATGGCGATGGGGACCAGGCATGTTGCGAATATAACATTGCAACACTCGATCTACTGATCGTTTAAAAATTATAAAATTCAAAATTAATTAAAATTACATAATTAAAAAAATTTAATAATATTGAAAAATTAACATTCAAACTTACCATTTTCATTTGCTCGACGGCAATGTGCTTGTTGTCTAGGCGACGTAATTCCCGGCCATTGTACTCGATAAAGTATTTTCAAATTTTCCAAAAATAGATATATTAAAAAAATTATAAAGGGCTTTTTCATAAATAGTAAAGGACTATTTTGAAATTTGAGCGTAAATTTCAAGGACTTTGAGAGAAACTTGAGAGAAACTTGAGAGAAAATTGAGAGAATAATGAGAAAGGATTGAAGTGTGAAAAAATGAAGGGTTGGGGGTATTTATAGTTTTTTTTTTTACCGTTGGGGGCCAACGGTCAAAAAAATTTGATGATTGACGACGGCCTAAAGCGCGTCTTCGGGGGCGCTTGCAGCCACCAAAGAAAAGCGCCCTCGTGGGAGCGTTTTTGTTGAGGTGGCCAAAAGCGCCCCAGTGGACGCGCTTTAGGTTGTTTCCCCAAAAACGCTACCGACGTGGGACGCGTTTTTGGGGAAATTACACTTTAGGTCAATTTTCCCGAAACCTATACTTTCCGGTAAATTTTGATTTTTTTTGGTATTATTGAGATATTTACCCAAATTTAAAAATATGAAGTGTTGACGAGCAAAGTAACAATTATATATATTTAAAAATATAATATAATTTTTTGTAAAAACATAATATTATTTTATTAGTGTTTAAAAATCACACTTTTTAAAAATAACTTTTGAGTTTATTACTTTCAAATCTTTTTTGGGATTATCGCTTGACGTATTTAAAAGAATCGCAACTTGTTTACTTCCCAGGGCATTTCTTAGACAAAACAATATACTTCTGTTTTGCTGCAATTGGAGGTTTTGTGTGAGATCGTAATGATGGGTGGATCATTGTGTTCTGTAGATATTTGGGTACTTGCACAGTAACAGAGGCTGAACTTTGGGAGATCTTGAATGCAATGAAGCTTATTTTGGACAAACGATTTGAAAGGATTTCAATCCAAGCAGACAATATTGAAGCTGTCAATGACATCCAAGATGATTCTTCGGGAAACTCTAATTCTACCCTAACCAGAAAATTCATCAAATCTTGAAAATGGTAAAGCAGTGGAATATTCAACATATACCCCGGGGAAAAAACTCAACCGTAGGTAGCCTTGCCAAGATGATTCGTAACAGAAGACTAGATTTAAGATTGTTTGAGGATTTTTTTTGATGATTTAATTTAATTGTTTTGTAATTTTGTCTTTCACCAAAAAAAAAAAAAAAATTTAAAAAAACTTTGTTGGACATAACTTCTATACATGAATTCAATTTTTATGTGTAATTTTAGGGCTTTGTATCAATTAACTTTCTTTCGAAAAACCCAACCTTTTATTTTACATTCATCGGCTCAGGTTTTTGCCCATCACTTTTATTCCCACTCTACTGATAATCTCCTTCATTCGATGCTTGTTGTTCAACAATTGCGAACTCACCAACTCAACGGAGCAACAAATGACCAACGGGATGCTCAAACATCAACCAATTACCCGACTGTATTCTTCAACACGTCTTATCTTTTCTCCCCACGAAGTTCACCGTTTCCACATCTATTCTCTCCAAGCGATGGCGTTCTCTTTGGATTCTGGTCCCTGTTCTCGACTTCAGGCAAACACCCAGTTACTATACCGACAAAAAAAGTCGAACATCCTTCCGGCATTTGGCTTACAAAGCTTTGATGCTCAACAAGGCGGCTTCTCTACACAAGTTTCGCCTCACCTGCAACATCGATCTCGGCCTTTTATTTCTCAACACTATGATCAACGGTGTAATCCTCCCGCGCGTGGTTCGGGAAGTGGACATCTCGATTTTCATGAAATGGAGATCCGATTTCTTCGAACTGCCGACTTGTTTATTCTCGGCCGAGAATTTGAATGTTCTGAAACTCAGCCAAGGAATCTTCATCGATGTTCGTAATTACAGGTCAGTTGTTTGCCGAGTCTCAAGGTTTTGCATCTCAGGTCGGTTGCTTACGCGAATACCAAATCTGTTTCGAAGCTTCTTCAAGGTTGTACTGTGTTGGAGGAATTGATTGTTAAAAGAACTTTCAAAGATAATGCCAGAAATTTCATTGTTCATGTACCCATATTGAAAACTTTAAATATAAAAGTGCAGTTCGACAAGATGAGCAAATTACGATCCAAATACGACCTTACTATAAATGCCCCGAATCTTGAGTACCTTGAGATTATAGATTGGGAGAGCGTGATTCACTTTGAAAGTGTGTTTGTTAGCTTAGTCGAAGCAAATGTTTGTTACTATGGAACTGGCTTATTCCGAATGATGGAAGCACTTTGCAATGCCAAGTTCCTTCACTTGAAATGGACCCATTATTACGACTTTAGGGTAAGAATTTGCTCCATCAATATAATTAATGAATGGGTTTATTGCTAGTATCAATGTGTGATTCTCTTTACAGGCATTGCGTAAGGATAAAGCTTTTCCTTTGTTTCCTAATCTGACCCAACTGGAGCTAAACTTTGGTTTCGATGGCCGGAATTTGACCCCATACTTTCTTGAGAATTCTCATGCTTTAGAAGTTCTTGTCCTTAGTAAGGTTAGTTTAAATTTAAAAGCTTTTCAACTGTTTAACATGGCAATTCTCATTACTTTCTAACCTACCATTCAATTTGTTGTTGCATATATAGCCACCGTATACACGTACAAGGAACAAAGATCCAGAGAGTTTACCCCCACAGCTAAGAGAAGTTTATGGGAGAGGGTTTAGTGGACTTCATCCTGAGCTAGAAATGGTGGAGTATTTGTTAAAGAACAGCAGAGCTTTGGAGTTGATCGAGATCAGCCATTACCGCTTGCATCGACAGTCCAAGTCTAGCGTGCTTCGCAAGCTATCAAGGTTTCTAAGACGTTCCCATGCATGATGCATGTAAAGTTGCATTTATTTGGTATCTGTATTTTCAGTTTGATGTTAGGGTAAATATTCTAATTAGACTATTTACTTAATATACAATCATACTTTTGTTTTTGGCTAAAAGCCATACTTTCAGCTTAATCTCTAATCTAATTCGTCTTTTAACTTGGTATTAAAAAGTTCATAAAAAATGCTTATATTACATAGTCGTGTTTATCGATTTTAAAATATAATTTAGTTTGGAGTTTGAAAGAAAGGAGAATTTGGATTTTGCAGTGTGAATGATTGTTAATCAAACATGTGCATTACATTAAGCTAAATAATTACTTTCCAAGCAAGCCAACATCCTCCAAAATTACATTAGAACTTTATTCTAAAATTTAAACCCTTTGTTCTCCTACGTCAACACTTTCTAAGCTTCTACTCTACTCCACGCCCCCAAAAAGCTCTCATTTTCCTCTTTCTCCGAAAATTCTCTTCTAAAACTCTTTGTTTATTTTAAGAAGAAAATGAAGGGTGCTTTGAGGGCAATACTAGGAAATATAAAGATACTGATACAAAGTGGAATAGAGGATGATTTATTTAATGGGCAGAGAGTCATAGATGATCAAGTATGGTGATAGAGAGGAAGAAAGAGAAAGTATCAGTCAAGAGGGAGAAAGGAAGAGATTATAGTAAGTGCCTTAGTCGGTTCTTAGGCCTCGGGGGCCTTATATAGGGTGTTGTTGGCCCCTTCCTAAGGTTACACGTGTCTTATGGTTATTGATTTCATACCATTTGGTTCATCCTGCCTTATTGATGTTCCTCTCCCTTGAATACAAGTTGCCCTATTAGGATAACTAGTAAGCGCAATGTACAACATCATACAAGTTGCCTTTGTCAAGGTGTGTTCCGTTCCTCTCCCTTGAATACAAGTTGCCCTATTACGATAATTAGTAAGCGCAATGTACAACATCATACAAGTTGCCTTTGTCAAGGTGTGTTCCTGATGGCTGTCGATTCCACCAATATAAACCTACACCTAATTTGCAAATTTAAGCAGTATAGGGAGTAGGGTCGATCCCACAGAGACTGGGTTTGCTCAAAATTGTTTCTCTCTCTCGACCGTGATTTTGTAATCAGGCGGTTTGTCGTGCCCACGACTTCAAACGAACCTGTCAAAAAAATAAATAACTTAGGGGGGTTTTAAGATGTAAAAAAAAAACTAACTAATTGAAACAGAATAATTAAACGAATTAGAAAGCAAGTTCAAAAATTAAATTTGGGTTTGTAATCAAAGTAAATAAGCCTTAGCCTTAGACTCGGTAAATTTTGAGTCAAGAATCGATCCTCGAAAATTGATCTTCTCCTCTAAATGATAAGCTGGTTATAGTGATTAAGAACGTCTTAACCACCAATTCCTCCTTTCGTGGCTGGTTCTGGTACGACCTGCAAACCAACCCTTACCGATACCTAACGGAGATACACGTGTTCCCGATTGAAGATTCCGGTAGCCTTGCGTTCTGAAGAACCCAACTCGAATCAACGGCCTCAACCGCGTGGGTCGTTTAAACCCGATCACCTCTTCCTTGATTTGTTCTCGAAAACTCGAATACAGCACGGCCGACTTGAATCTCCAACTGTCAGCAAATACGACCCCAATCCAACGTGCACTTTGACTTGGAATCAAATTCAACCTTAAGGGATGATTTATCTATCCTGATACTTAGGAAAAAGGTGAATACCGATTGGAAGGATTATTTGCGCGAATACGAATCTCACGATTCCCGACCAAAAAGAGTACCGGCCTAAGGCTAAGATAGAACTTAGTGTAGCATGAATTTATTCATGCTTGCAAGTTATGGAAGGTGATTGGATTTGTATGATAATGGGAGAAATTGGGGAATAAAAGGGCTTGGGAAGCAACTGGACAAATTTAGAAAGAACAAAGAAATTGAAGTGAAATGGACAGAATACTTGACGCCAACTTGAAGAAAAAAAATTATATTCTAAATTGAAATAGGAAAAGACAAAGAGAAGAATAAAACTCCAAATAGGAATAGGAAAGAACTAATTGATTGATGATTTTCCAAATACAAATAACCCCTATTTATATACATGGGTTTTACTAAAAATAGGCTTAATTAATTTAATATAAAATATTAAATAATTAAAAATAAAAATAAAATAAACTTAAAATAGGATTTCTATTTTTGGCTTTTTACAAAGTCAAATTGCTTGATGTGTCCTTGGCTTCCTCCATCTTTTTTATTTGGCCCCATTTCCATAATTTTCTCTCAATTTGGCCCTTTTCAGCTTGCTTTTGATCAATTGCATCCCTGACAAGAATTAAATCATAAAAATACTAATTTAGCAGGGATTAATTCAGAAATAAACCGAATTAAACACAAGAAATCATGCAAAATAATCATGTTATCAAATCCCCCTACTTATCTCATGCTTGCCCTCAAGCATGTTGTTCTTTCAAACATTAGAATTAATTCTACAATTTATTAAAAATCGAGCCTCTTTTCTGCATCCATACTCAATGTAAACAACATAGGTAAAAATAATTAAATAAATACTCAGAACATATAGTTTAATCAACAAGACAAGTGTCATAAAATTTGAAATATGCGAACTAGATAATTTCATTAAATTGAGTTTGAATCCAATAAATTGCAAGGCATTATTAATTAACTATACTTTTAGCAAAATAAATTAGACATGGTCAAACCTTTTTACGCGAACTAGGATGACAACCCAAGCACTCTATCCCGGTTACTCAGTTCAAACAGTCTTTATTATTGGGCTCTGTTAGCGGAATGTTATTAAGTTATCGACTTGTCACTCGAACCTTTTTACGCGAGATGAGATGACAATCCAAGCACCTCACCCCGGTTACTCAATCAGGTCACGTTTTCAAAACTTTCACTCATAACTTGAGCCTTTATTTATTTATTTATTTAATTTTTTTTTTGAATTTATGCATGCACAAGCAAATATATTTTTTTCAAACAATCAATTCATGAAAATATAGCTACATATATCAACCTTAAAATACAAGTGTCGACTAATCTATATACTTGAGCATTTAAATAAAAAAATTTGCCCAATTGTCCAAGTTGACTAAGTATGAGATTAAAGGCTCAATGTCAAATAAACTGTTGAATGAATTCAATGCAAGATTGAACATATGCAAAAGAGAATCGTGCAGCAAAAATCAATCAACCATCCATGCATACTTATTATATTCATCCCCCCTACTTACTCTATGCTTGTCCTCAAGCATGTGTCATATTATAGAAAAGAAAAACAGTAGCTCAAATAAATAAAATGAAAAGTTCAGAGTACTCCCCATGTGTGTCTTCAATGATTTTGTCGATGTTGGGGGTAACGACTTTGCAGGATATCAAGGATTGTGGAGACTTGATTTTCTATTATTCCAAGCCTCGCCTCGATTCGGCCTAAACGTGCCTCCACAGATAGAGGTTGTTCATCTTGCTCTCTCGTATTGATGTGTGGACGTTGGCGAAAAACCCTATTTTTGCGAGTAGCCCGTGTACCTGGAGGAACAAAATAACACGAAGTAGGGGTGCCGGCAAGCAATCCCATAGAATCCAAACAAAATTTATCTAGGTTGTCCATACTATATGCACATGTGAAGTTTGAGAAATCAATTTCAGATTGAAACAGTCGAGAGGCTAAATTTGAAATAAATGATCCAAGTATAAGTGGACGGTTGTAACGCAATGCAGCATGAAAATTTCGTGCGAACCAATATCCTAAATTAACTTTAAAACCCGAATGCATACACCACAAAAAGAATAGTTCGATTTTAGTCAAAGCAGATGATGCTTCATTTCTACCTGAAAAACTAAATGCCAAAAATCAGTGTATATATCTCAAGGCAGTTTCATGCACCAATAAGTCTTTTGTGGTCTTTGGATTATAAAGATGATCAGAATTAGTTAAAACACGATAAACATGCTGAGCATCAAAGTTGCTCGGAACATCTAACAGAGCAGAATGATAAGAATCGGATTCAATATCATCAGGGTCGATGAAACCCATGGCAATATTAAATTCTGAAATTGACATCCGAAAGTCTTTTCCAAGCAAACGAAAGCATACAATATTTTGTGTTTCAACAGTTCGCAATGCATTTATCTCGAAGCTAAATGTGGCATAGAATTCATATACTAATTCATAATATGCATTACAAGTAATATTAGCAAATAAAGTCCAACCAATAGCATCAAAATAATGAAGCACGGCATCATGAATATCTAAAAGTTCAAGAGTGGGAAAATCGATTTGCTTACAGACCGAGAGCGAGCGTTGTCGGATGGCGTCATATCGTGTTTGATGCTCCGATGTTGAGAAGTCTAGAAATCCACGTAGACGACTTTCTGTAGGAATTGTATTGGCACGACTACGTCTGTTGCGTTGACTGTCTCGGGGTGGTCGAACGCGCTCGTTAATCGAGTCGGGTGGGTTTTCTCCTTTAGAAGCGTCAGTACTGCTGTATGGGGGTGTCGATGGCTCACGTGTCGGTTGTCGATGACTTCGGGTTTGGCATTGAGAGATACGTTCATCAATGATAGGGGTAGCTTCGACATGGTCGTTAGAAGTCCCAACTTCTTCGGGACTACCCGAAGTGTCTGATTCGATCGTGGTCAGCCTTCATTGACGGTGGGTTCTCGATGGGTCGGCTACCTGTCGTGGAGGATACGGAGGAGTGTCATCGTTGTCTAAATCGACGAATGGAGGTGCTGAAAAATGGTACCGATTTCGATTGAGCGAAACCGAAACATTATCGGCCGTTTGGTTTCGAGTTCGGACCATTGCGTCCGTGGCAACGTCACGAAGATTCGACTCTGTTGCGACGAGGATGGTGACGGTGCACGACGACGGAGCACGGCGGCGGCGCACGGCGGTCGACGGTGGCGAGTGGTCTCAGCACATTTTTGGGCGATTTTCGAAGGTTAACGGTGGTGGTGACGTTCGGCGGTGTTGTTTAAGGTGGTTTTGGTGATGGTTTTGTGGTGGGGAAGAAAGAAAGAAAGAAAATATGGAAAATATGGTGGTGCTTGGGGTTTGGGTGCCGATCGACTAGACTTAACGTTGGAGAGGGGTAACAGTGATGATGGGGGGCTGAGCGGCGATGGAGAGAAGAAAAATGGAAGAGAAGGGTAGTGAGGTCGTTTGGTGATGGCGATGGGGAGGGGAAAACGGCGATGGTGGCGGCGTGCTACGTCGGTCGGTGAGGGCTGAAAGGTGGTGACGGTAAAGGCGACGTGTGCGACGTCGGCGATGGTGGGGATGAACGGTGGTGGAGGTTTTTGGGTGTTAGGGATTTGTTTTGAGGAAGATGAAGAAGATGAAAAAGTTTGGGGATTTTTGGGTGTTTAATTTTCTTTTTCTTTTTCTATTTTCTTCTTTTTTTCTTATTTGGCTGGTTGGGCTCCTCCCATTTCTCTTCCTTTTTTTTTCTTCAATGTGGGTCACTTAGGCCATTCGGCCCATGTCTCACTTGGGCTTGTTTTGGGGTTTGGGTTATGGCATTGGGTTTATGTTGTTTTTGGGTAGATGAGTTAATTGGGTTGGGTATTGGGTTTATGTTTGGGTATGGTTTATTTTTTTATTGGGTGAGTTTAGGTGGGTTGAATGGGTGGATGGGTAGAATGGTTTTAAATTTTTGGGTTATTTTTGTTGGGTAAAATGGATGGGTATTGGGTATTGGGTATGGTTAGGTAGGTTAAATGGATGGATGGTAAAATGGGTATTGGTTGTGGGTGGGTTAATTGGGTTGGTGCGTGTTGGGTTTTGATGTTTTATAAAGGTTGGGTTTTTTTTATTTTGGTAAATATTTGTCACCATATTAGCATGTCGTGCCTGCGCCACCACTATTATCCGACTCTCGGGAAAAATTCATGCTCTCCATTATTTTCCTGAAAACATCAAATAAATTGAAGTAAAAATTTATTTATTTACACCCTAAATTTACCAAAACTTAAAATAAAATAGATGAAAAGAAATTTGGGTTGCCTCCCAAAAAGCGCATTTGTTTAACGTCGTTAGCTCGACGACCTGTTATTCAAATTTTGGGCTCATCGAGAACAGTCTCCTCAACTGTGTGCATTTGAAAATTCTCAAAAAAGGGTTTTAACCGTTGACCATTCACCTTAAAGCACTTTCGTGTTTCTTCGCTTTAAATTTCCACTGCACCATTCGAAAATAGATTAGTAATAATAAACGGTCCTATCCATTTGGATCGAAGCTTACCAGCAGAAATTTTTAAGGTGGAGTCGTATAGGAGAACTTTTTGTCCTATTGAAAACTGCTTCCAAGTGATGAATTTGTCATGAAACGCCTTCGTCTTTTCTTTATAAACTCGAGCATTTTCATATGCATCGTTTCTAATTTCTTCGAGTTCCTGGATGTCCAATTTCTGAGATTTTCCTGAAGACTCCATTTCCATGTTACACTGCTTAACCGCTCAAAACGCCTTGTACTCTAGCTCGACCGGAAGATGGCACAGTTTACCGAAAACGAGTTGGTAAGGTGACATGCCTATTGGTCCCTTGTAAGCTGTCCTATAAGCCCAAAGTGCGTCATTTAGTCTCAAACTCCAATCCTTCCTGTTAGGTTTAACCGTCTTTTCCAGAATAGACTTGATCTCACGATTCGACACTTCGGCTTGCCCGTTTGTTTGTGGATGGTAACCAGTGGCAATTCGTTGAGTCACTCCATATTTCTCCATCAATGCACTTACGAGCTTGTTGCAGAAATGAGTCCCACTGTCACTGATTATTGCTCGTGGAGTGCCATACCTTGAAAAAATAGAACTTTTAAGAAAGTCAACTACGGTCTTAGCATTATCATTGCGAGTGGCCTTCGTCTCTATCCACTTAGAGACATAATCAATAGCTAAGAGTATATAAAAATTACCGAAAGAAGAAACGAAGGGACCCATAAAGTTGATGCCCCACACATCAAAAATTTCACAAATATGAATAGGAGTAAGAGGCATCTCATTTCGACGACTAAGGTTGCCAACTCTTTGGCATTTTTCACAAGTTTTGCAGAATAAAAAGGCATCACGAAATATATTTGGCCAAAATAAACCACATTCGAGAATTTTATGTGCGGTGCGTTTAGGCCCAAAGTGCCCTCCACATGCATAAGAATGACAAAAAGTTAAGATAGGCTGTACCTCTGTTTCTGCTACACATTGTCGTATTACCTGATCTGAGCAATGCTTCCAAAGGTAAGGATCATCCCAAATGTAATATCGCCCATCCTTTTTTATCTTATCTTTTTTAGACATTGGTAATTCTGAAGGCACAGTACCTGTAACGAGGAAATTTACTATGCCTGCGTACCAAGGATGAACTGCATTTGCTGAAAATAGGTTTTCATCTGGGAAGTTGTCCTTCAATGGTGTGTCATCTACTGGGATCGATAATCGACTCAGATGGTCAGCTACTAGGTTTTCGTATCCCTTTTTATCCCGGATTTCAAAGTCGAACTCTTGTAGCAGCAGAATCCACCTGATCAGTCGGGGTTTTGCCTCCTTCTTCCCTATTAAATACTTCAAAGCTGCATGATCAGAAAAGATAATTACCTTAGTTCCCAATAGGTAAGATCTAAATTTATCTAAAGCAAACACAACAACTAATAATTCTTTCTCGATGGTTGTGTAATTGCTTTGGGCGGCGTCCAAAGTTTTCGAAGCATAATAGATAACATGAGGCTCTTTCCCTATTCTTTAGCCAAGAACAGCTCCCACACTTTGGTCACTTGCATCACACATGATTTCGAATGGGAGGTTCCAGTCTGGTGGCTGCACTATGGGAGCGGAGACCAATTTTTGTTTCAGTACGTCAAACGCGTCTTTGCAAGTTTGGTCGAACTCAAACTCTTTATCCTTTTGTAACAGGCTGCAAAGCGGTCGCACGATTTTCGAGAAATCTTTCATGAATCGTCTGTAAAATCCTGCATGGCCAAGAAACGAACGAACTTCCCTCACAGATGTGGGGTAAGGTAACGAGTTAATAATATTCGTTTTTGCCTTATCGACCATAATTCCTTCCGAGGAAACTATATGACCTAAAATTAATCCATTGTCAACCATGAAGTGGCATTTTTCATAATTTAAAACAAGATTAAATTCTAGGCATCTTTGTAATATCTTAGCAAGATTATCGAGACATTCATTAAAGAAGTTACCGTATACCGTGAAGTCATCTATAAAGACTTCGATGATTTTCTCGACATAATCGGAGAATATGCTCACCATGCATCTTTGGAAAGTGGCCGGAGCATTGCAGAGTCCAAACGGCATTCGTCTATATGCAAACGTTCCGAAGGGGCACGTGAAAGTCGTTTTGTCTTGATCCTCAGGAGCCACTGGAATTTGGAAAAATTCTGAGTACCCATCGAGACAACAATAATGGGTCTTACCGGCTAATCGCTCGAGCATTTGATCGATGAAAGGGAGTGGAAAATGGTCTTTCCGAGTAGCTGCATTCAATTTCCTGTAATCGATGCAAACCCTCCATCCATTTTGGACTCGTGTAGGGACCGGCTCTCCTGACGAGTTTTTCACCACTGTCACGCCTGTTTTCTTGGGCACGACATGAATCGGGCTAACCTAATTACTGTCGGAAATCGGGTATATCATTCCAGCATCTAACAGTTTCTGGATCTCCTTCTTCACTACCTCCATCATGGGTGGATTAAGACGTCTTTGAGCATCTCTCTTCGGTTTCGCGTCATCTTCGATGGAAATTTTGTGCATACAGGTGGATGGACTTAGCCCTTTTATGTCGGCTATTGTCCAACCAATAGCTTTCTTATAATCTCTCAGAACTCGAACTAGACTTTCCTCATCGTCTTTGGTTAGCTTATTTGACACTACCACCGGTAAGGTGTCTTTCTCTCCCAAAAAGACGTACTTAATGTGGTCCGGTAATGTTTTAAGCTCCAAGGTTGGTGGCTGCAAAACCGAAGGCAACATTTTAGTTTGGGATGGTAATAGTTCAAATTGGTTACCTCGGTTCATCAACGATGGCTGCGTTTCCAAGTGATTGACAATTTCTCTCAACGGATCTTCTATGATTTCTGATTCCTCGAGATGATGTAAAGCATCCATGTCAATGCTTCTGTAAATGACAGTTTCCAATAAGGTTGAGTTAAACAGTCCATAATATCGATGCTAGAAATATTTAATAGTGAGTTAGGATGACCCATAGCTTCGTAGACATTGAATTTCACGATTTCGCTGTCAAACTCCATTGTCAGCGTTCCGCTCCGAACATCAATCTTTGCGCTTGCGGTACTAAGGAACGGCCTTCCAAGCAAAATGTCAGACAAATTAGTTGAGTTATCATCTTCCATATTAATAATGTAGAAATCTGCAGGGAAAACTAATTCGTTAACTTTAACAAGGACGTCTTCAAGCAACCCTTCGGGATAGACAACTGACCTGTCCGCCAACTGGATTATTACTCTTGTCTCTTTTAAAAGACCCGCGTTAATCAACTTATAAGTAGAATAAGGCATAAAATTAATGGAAGCCCCTAAATCACACATGGCTTTCTTAATGCCTACATTACCTATCTCACAAGAAATAGAAAACATACATTGGTCCTTGTATTTGGGCAGAACTTTCTTTTGCAGTACTGCGGAGACATTTTCTCCTACATTTACTCTTTCGTTACCTATCAACCTTCTCTTGCTAGAACACAATTCTTTAAGGAATTTCGCATAACGAGGGATTTGTTTGATAGCGTCGAGTAAAGGGATATTTACCTCCACCTTCCTGAATGTCTCGAGGATTTCTTTTTCCTCCTTTTCTTTCTTATCCTTTGCAAGCCTCCCTGGAAAAGGAGGTGGCATCACAACTGGTCTCTGAATTTCTGATTCTGGCCTGGCTATTGGATCCGAGATTTACTTTTATCGTTCCTTGTCTTGCCCACAACTTTTGGCTGGCACTGTTTCCAGAACCTTTCCGCTACGAAGAGTTATTGCACTTGTATTCTGTCGAGGATTCGGTTCTGTCTGGGAAGGTAATTTACCTTGAGATTCCAAACGATTAACTGTCATCGAGAGTTTAATAACTTGATTAGTTAACTCTTGTATTGATGCGTCTGTCCTCTGTTGATATTTTGCAGCGTCGGCGGAAAGCCTTTCCACAATAGCTTCTAGAGATGTGCTCGGCTTGGGTTGCTGTTGTGGTGGTTGCAGAGGTCTCGATTGGTACGATAGATTATATCGGGGATTAGCTCCGTAGCTCAAGTTGGGATGATCCTTTCACCCGAGATTGTAGTTGTTGGAGAAAGGATCATAGCGTCTTTGCGGAGGTCCAGGAAAACCTCCGACAGCATCAACATGTGCCGTTGAATTGCCGTTAAAGATTGGGCACAAATCTGTCGGATGTTTAGACGTACAAATTCTATACAGTTGGGTCGGATTCTCCTTTTCTGTAAGCAAATATTGAACAACATTCGTAAGCTTATCCAATTTATCTTCTAAAGATGAAACATTTACCCCATGAACCCATTTTGTGGGTTCCGAATTCGGCCGATACTGTTGAGAATTTACCGCCATGGTGGATATCAGTTCTCTTGCCCTTTGAGAAGTCATATTGACAAGCGCCCCTCCACTAGCAGCATCGATCATCTTCATTTCCATAGGGAGCAAACCCTCGTAGAAATATTGAAGAAGTAATTGTTTGGTCAACCCGTGTTGAGGACAACTTGCACACAGTTTTTTGTACCGCTCCCAATAGTCGTAGAGCGATTCACTCTCCATTTGGCGAATTCCCACTATGTCCCTCCTAAGTTCAGCTACTCGTGATGCTGGAAAGAATCTGTCAAGAAATACACGAGATAAGTCATCCCACGTTGTGATAGAACCGGGGGGTAAGTAAAATAGCCATTCTTTTGCTGTATCAACTAAAGAAAAAGGAAAGGCCCGAAGTTTGATTTCATCTTCGGTTACTCCCTGAGGCTTTATGCTTGAGCAGACCATGTGGAATTATCTCAAGTGAGTGTGTGGATTTTCGTTCTTCAAGCCTCGAAAAGTGAACAAAACGTGAATCAAGCCTGATTTCAACTCGAAAGGGGTTCTTGCGGTTGGATAGTTGATGCATAACGGTGTTTGCTCGTTGGGAGCAGCGACTAGTTGACGAATGGTTCGATTTGCCATCCTTTCTGGTTCACCGAGGTTGCCTTTCGCTTCCTTTGTTTCAAAAAGTGGTTCGGTCTCAGGTTCAACCACTTCGACTTGTTTCCCACGTCGAATTGCCTTTGCACGAATTACTTCGCTCAACTTTTCAACGTCGGATTCTAGGATCCCTTGTCCTAGCTCAACTCCTGCTTTACTTGCGCGTTTAAGAGCTTCCGTCTCTTTTCGTTGCGCTCGTGCCAATTTCTCGATCTTTGGGTCGTATTCGAGATCTCCGGATGCAGATCTGGTCATGAAGACGATTTAAACAATTGTAAGTGTTGCCAATCCCCGGCAACGGCGCCAAAACTGATGGCTATTGATTCCACCAATATAAACCTACATCTAATTTGCAAATTTAAGCAGTATAAGGAGTAGGGTCGATCCCACAGAGACTGGGTTTGCTCAAAATTATTTCTCTCTCTCAACCAGATTTGTGTCTAGGCAGTTGTCGTGCCCATGACTTCAAACGAACCTGTCAAAAAAATAAATAACTTAGGGGGGTTTTAAGATGTAAAAAAAAAAAACTAACTAATTGAAACAGAATAATTAAACGAATTAGAAAGCAAGTTCAAAAATTAAATTTGGGTTTGTAATCAAAGTAAATATGCCTTAGCCTTAGACTCGGTAAATTTTGAGTCAAGAATCGATCCTCGAAAATTGATCTTCTCCTCTAAACGATAAGCTGGTTATAGTGATTAAGAACGTCTTAACCACCAATTCCTCCTTTCATGGCTGGTTCCGGTACGACCTGCAAACCAACCCTTACCGATTACCTAACTGAGATATATGTGTTCCCGATTGAAGATTTCGGTAGCCTTGCATTCTGAAGAACCCAACTCGAATCAACGGCCTCAACCGCGTGGGTCGTTTAAACCCGATCACCTCTTCCTTGATTTGTTCTCGAAAACTCGAATACAGCATGGCCGACTCGAATCTCCAACTGTCGACAAATACGACCCCAATCCAACGTGCACTTTGACTTGGAATCAAATTCAACCTTAAGGGATGATTTATCTATCCCGATACTTAGGAAAAAGGTGAATACCGATTGGAAGGATTATTTGCGCGAATACGAATCTCACGATTCCCGACCAAAAAGAGTACCGGCCTAAGGCTAAGATAGAATTTAGTGTAGCATGAATTTATTCATGCTTGGAAGTTATGGAAGGTGATTGGATTTGTATGATAATGGGAGAAATTGGGGAATAAAAGGGCTTGGGAAGCAACTGGACAAATTTAAAAAGAACAAAGAAATTGAAGTGAAATGGACAGAATACTTGACGCCAACTTGAAGGAAAAAAATTCTATTCTAAATTGAAATAGGAAAAGACAAAGAGAAGAATAAAACTCCAAATAGGAATAGGAAAGAACTAATTGATTGATGATTTTCCAAATACAAATAACCCCTATTTATATACATGGGTTTTACTAAAAATAGGCTTAATTAATTTAATATAAAATATTAAATAATTAAAAATAAAAATAAATAAAAATAAAATAAACTAAAAATAGGATTTCTATTTTTGGCTTTTTACAAAGTCAAATTGCTTGATGTGTCCTTGGCTTCCTCCATCTTTTTTATTTGGCCCCATTTCCATAATTTTCTCTCAATTTGGCCCTTTTCAGCTTGTTTTTGATCAATTGCATCCCTGACAAGAATTAAATCATAAAAATACTAATTTAGCAGGGATTAATTCAGAAATAAACCGAATTAAACACAAGAAATCATGCAAAATAATCATGTTATCAGTTTCCTTGACATGAGCTCGCCTTACTACGAGCCCTCGAAGTAGACGTTTCAAGGTCTTGGTTGATGGGATCTAATCTTCGCTATTAGCCTAAACTCATAAGGGGTTAGGTGAGATTCAACAAAAGATGTTGTATTTCTTGTCATTTCTATATCATTTTGGGTTGCTATGATGATTAAAAGAACTCTAGTTCTAAGTTTAATCAAGAAAATCAATTAAGGAAACAAAAATAATGAAAGACTAATAAATAAATATTAATAACTTTATTTAAATATAATTAACTATTATATAAAATAATTAATATAATTTTCTTCTATTGAATTTAGGGTATAAGAGAGCGAAAAAACATAATGATTATAATTAACATTTAAATATTATTAGTATTATTATTATTTATTTCATTCGTCATATTATTTATTTAGGGTGAATCAATTTTTTTTAATGATTTTGTTTTATTTCTTAGAATAAATGGGGTATCTTATTGTTTTGTTAAGCAATATTTTTTGTGTGTCAAAGTAGTATCTTTTCTTATCATGTTTTAGTTATGGTTACCATGTAAAAATTACTTTATTTTCATTTTAGGTTTTTGTTGTTTATCATGTTATAGAGTTTAGGAGTGCAGTGAGGGGTTGACAGGGCCCGATCTCAGGGGCGAAGTCAAGGGGCTGGCAGGTATCTCGGCTCTTCTAAACTGTAAAATTGTTATTTAGGCTCTTATAATTTTTTAAAAAATTTAAATTAATAAAGGTAAAATTACACTTTGGCCCCCCTAAAATTATAAAAATTCGATTTAATCATTTACAAATTATAAAGATATAGACTATAAAAAATTAAAATTTCATCCGTCCCCTAAAAATTATTCTCAAGCCACTGTCCGACATCTTCTAAAATAAAATTTTTTATTTAGATCTTTTAATTTTTTTTTAAATTTTTAATTAATAAAGATAAAATTACACATTAACCTTTTAAAAATTATAAAATGTTGATTTATTTTCTAAAAAATTATAAAAATATAAAATATTAAAAATAATAAAATTATATTTTTACTATTATAAAAATTATAATTTAATTTCCATCCTAAACAACATTTTTTATTTCGCCCGAGATAAGGTTGCTAAGCAAATTGAGTGAAAATAAGAGAAATGAGCGGCACATAACTGGAAATTGCGTTCTGAATTAGATCAGAAGTTAGTACAAAAGTTTATGTGTTTGCGCTTGTTAGAAGTTGAGGATGGCTAATTGACTACACAGAAGAGACGTCACAATTACCTTTAATAAAAGAGGCAGAAGGAAGGAGCAGTCAATGTCGACAAGGAATGAGGAGCAGGGACACGTGCCAAATAATTGGAAACAATTGGGTATGATTATGAGTTTACAGTAGATGCCCGATTATAGATTGGGAGAGCTTGGTTCACATTGAAAGTGTGTTTGTTAGCTTGGTCAAACCAAATGTTTGCTTCAATGGATGTGGCTTATATTATGAGGTGCCGAACCAGTCTAGACTTGCACATGAACTGGTTTAGTTCGAAGGCGATTTGAAAAATAAGCCCTTAGATCTTGACACAAGGGTTAGAATTCTAACTATTTTAGAGTGGTATCTCACTGATGGCTCGGGCCTCCGGAAGGAGACCTTCTTCGCCTTCCACCTAAGCTGTGCAGGAAAACCCTAAAGCTAATCCCAGGAAATAGTGAAGCTTCATAGGGTCTTTCTGTCCAGGTGCAGGTAGTCCGCATCTTTACAGACATGTCTATTTCACCGAGCCTCTCTTCAAGACAGTGCCCAAATCGTTACGCCTTTTGTGCGGATGGTTTAAGTAAAAATGTAGGTTCGAAAAATTGGTTTGAGTAGAAAAATAAGATCTGTTTAGAAGACGAGTCAAGCCTCAAGTAAAATTTTTTTGCCCTGGGCTCGGCTCAAATTTACAAAAAAAATTACTACTTTTTTACTATTTTGTTGTTATTTTTCTATTATTTTGCTGTCATTTGTGTTGTTACTATTTTTTTGTTATTGTATAACTATTGATTTATCGTTAATTTTACATTATTTTAGAGCTATTTGTTTGTTAAGTTGTACCAATATTATTTAAGTATAAAAACTTTTTTTAAATTTATTTTTTAATTTATTAAGAAATATTTATTTTAATATTTTTAATATTTTGATATATTATATTTTTAACTTTTTAATATAAAAAATAAAAAAATTAATACGAACTAACTGAATTTAATTTTAATATTTTTATCTAAATTAGACTTGAAACAAAAATTTATATCCATTTATTAGGCCCAACCCACCAGTCGAATCTAAAATTCTATTATGACACAACCCCACCCGCCCATGTACAATTCTACGAAGCACTATGCAATGCTAAGTTTCTTTGCTTGTAATGGATCAATTGTTGCGACTGTGGGGTAAGAATCCCATCAATGCTTACATCATATTATTTAAATCCCCACCGTGGGATCTTGAAATGGTCAACCAGAAACACTTTTTTCAAGAAGATCAACGGTTTTGGAGAATAGGGTTTAGCGTAAGACAAAAAAACGAAACAGGCCTGATAATAATATCAATTTCAATATAAGCGGCGCAAAAGATATTTTATAGCATTAAAGTCTCCATTTATTTAATATTATATAAAAACATGATGCCTTGTTTTATGATTGACTGCTGTCTCTGCTATTTGGCTGCTAAACGGCTCATCTGACAAACTTCACTCTTCCTGCTTAGGTTTTTTTAATCATTCTTATTTTACCACATTATCTTTGTTTTATTATATATTTAATAAAATTAGTGTCACGAATCTATAAAATATTTTATTCATTAAAACTTTATTATTTTATTAATATTTCAATTTTTTATTATTTTTATAATTATGATTTTAATTATGTTTTTTCACCTGTAACAAAATTTAGTATAATTTTATTATAATAATTAAATTTGTTGTAAAATCGAGTTTTTATGTTTTGTTTTTACTCTTTATGATAGCTTTTCATTTATTCATTATTTACCCAATTAATTTTCTATAATAATTTTTTCCCTTAAATTTTAATAAAATTGATTTTATTTTGTGAATAAAAAATAATTAATTTTAGTTAATATATTATTTCAATATAATGTTTGAATTTTATATAAAATATATTAATTATTTTTATTAAATAAAAATAATCTTTAATAAATAAAATTATATTTTGTAAATTTTATTAAAAATACTATCTAAATATCACTAATTAATATTATTAATATATTTAAAATTTTAAATATGATTTAAATCTCTTATTAAAATTTTTACTAACAAATAAATTGTTATAGAGAAGATTACTTGTATTACATAATCGTGTTTATTAAGGTTTATAGATATAATTATAATTTGGATTTCTTTTTTGTGAAAAAAAAAACATTACAAAAAATTATTTAAAGATATGCCCAAACATTCGTTATTAACTGTCATTTTAGTTGGACTATTGTTCTCTTTGTTCTCTTCTCTAAAAATATAATGAATCGATCAATACACAATTTTAGCTAATAAATGTTAAATTCTCTTAAATTTTAACTAATGTGAAATTTGAGACTTTGTGAAATTACCCTATATAGCTTATATCCCCTCTGGACTATATGATAGAATTTGGATTTTTGCTTGAGTAATTGTAAGAGGTTTTCTTTTTATATATAATCTTAAAATATAAATTATTAATCAAACATGTTGATTACAGTAAGCTAAACAGTCGCTTTCCAAGCCAAGCTAAGCCAACACCAAACAGAACCGTCCAAAATCTAAGCCAACCTGACACAGATTTCTTAAGATAGATCGTTGTCTTAATGTAAAAAATGAAAACCCAAAAATACACAACCTTTATTCTAAATCTAAAACCCTTTGTTCTCCTCCTACTTTAATACTTTCTAAACTTCTACTCCACTCCAGTTCCCCCCAAAAGCCCTCCCTTTTCTCTTTCTCTCAGTCTCTCTAGAACTGTTGTTTAAATTCTAAGAAGAAAAGAATGAGGGGTCCTTTGGGGGCAGTACTAGAAAGGTATCCATTGAGTGATGGAACTACAGAAGATGGAGGGATCATTAGACACAACAGGAAATGTAGAGATGTTGCATTTCTTGTCATTTTTATAGCATTTTGGGTTGCTATGATCGTTAACTCTAGCTTTGGATTTAACCAAGGAAACCCATTAAGGTATTTAACTTCGGTTGTCTTTTGGTTTCCTTTTATTAAGCTTTACACACTTTTAATTCTTGTTGAGTCCCAAAATGGTTACCTTTTGTTTTGGTATGGATCGTATGTTTTGGGATCCTTTTATGGTATGTTTTTTATTTATTTACAGTAATAGCTCCAATGAGTCTTTATCTATTTATTTATTGTTAAGCAACATATCTTGCTTATTATGTATTTTCACTTGTTATCATATTGTAGTTGTTGTTACTTTGTAAAACTTACTGCATTTTCATTTCGTTTTTTTTTTCTTGTTTCTCATGTTATTTGGTTGCCAAGAAAATTGGGGAAAATAATAGAAAAATGGCTGGCTGCCTGGCACATGGTTGGGATTTGCTTTCCCAATTAGATTAGAAGTCAGAACAAAATATGAAGTGTTTTCATTTGCTAGAAGCAGGGTTGGCTGATTGTCTTACTGTTGGAATTATTCCCAATTTCCACTAAGATTTTAAGGGACTGGTATTTTGTGAAATATGATGACTTTCGAAGTCAGGCACAAGTAAAAACTAGACTTGAATTTTGTCTGAATAGTTTTTGACTGCATCGTAGATCTTTACTACTGGTCACTGATTCTAGTTGTATGTTTATAGCTTTTGTTTGGAGTGACGATAACTGCGGTAGTGTCATTGGTATTCCTAGTATGTAATGGCCTTTCTAGATTACTACAACTTCCCTCGGGTGGGTATTAATGCTTTCTTAGTTCTTATAGAGGTTATGCTTGCCAGGTGCCAATCATCAACTAATAAAAATCAGCTCTTTCCATTTCTTCGGGGCATCAATCAAAATGTTGCTGTTTGCCTTTATGTATTGTAGCTTAATTCAGTTTTACCTGCTCTGCTTTCTTACTTTGTTTTCATTCTACTTTTTCTATGTTGGATGGCAATATCAGGCTTACATACGGGCTGGACTACAAAGGGAATGTATGTGGTGACAAGCATGCTCATCCTGGCCTTCATCAGCTGGAACTCAAGTATTGGTTGAATCCAAATCAGGTTTATCAAAGTGGTGTGAAGGATAGCCAATTCGAATTGTCTAATGCTCGGAGTATATGCTTGTTGGATTGCCCTACTCCATTAGAAGATTCACTAAGTTGGGTTTGTGATTATCCAGAGGGGGATATGCACCTCTCAATGGATGACTGGATTGATAGAAATTATGATTATTATGAAATTCTTACACCGGAAATGAAAAATGCTTCTCTCCAACTTCAGGGTCCATGTTACCCAGTTATATTTCCAAGTGTGAATGGTAGATAAACTGGAACTACTTGTTTTATAGTTTAATATTTATTTTCCCAAAGCATGTGTACATTTTCTTTTACCATCTCATGAATTATTATGTATGCTTTTTCAGTTTACTGGAGTTGCCAATATATTGCTCGTGCTTCAAATGCATCTTTGCGGCACTGGAAACAGATGGGTGGAGTGGATATCAAAGAAGATATCGTAGTAGATAAATCCATTCACAGTTTTATCAATTCTCGGTCATCTGTCTTAAAGGTTGAGCGCCTTTCCTGCAATACAATTTTGCTTATATAGGATATCTCTTAATTATGTTGCCTATATCAACTTCATGCCTTTTAGAAAGTGTCATTTTCAGCTTTGTGAAATATTAATATTGTGAAATATTAATATACATGTCCAAAACTTAAAGTTAATCTCATGAATTTGCAGCGTTACATGGCTGATATCGGAAAGGCATGGCCTGTATTGATAGTTTGTGGTGGGCTATTGCCACTATTTCTTTCAGTTGTATGGCTGTTAATGATTCGCTATTTTGTTGCTGCAATGCCTTGGATCACAGTTGCCTTCTTTAACATTCTCATAATAACGGTTACAGTGTTTTACTACTTAAAAGGTTCGAAATATACCTCTTACCTCTTTGTCTTCTTCACTGTATGCCATATATTTCGTGTATGTATCTCGAATGGAAGGATAACTGCTATTTCCAATATGATGCTAAATTTTTCTTTTTCTTCTTGCTTTTAGCTGGATGGATTGGGAATGATGCCATCTCCCCTATCATTGGTGATCATGATCCATACATACATGTTTTTGGACGGGTGGGTTATTGCTTTTGTCTTGATCAGAACGCTTTTATTATAATGGGTATATTGGTTTTTGTTACATGCTAAACTTTTGTTTCTTTCAGGAACTAAACCATCTACGTGCTGCTGCGATTCTTATGACATTCATTATGGTTCTTTCCATCCTAACATCAATAGCAATTGTTCGCCGTATCCTAATGGGAACATCAGTGCTAAAGGCAAGTATTCTTAAGATGATTTGCTTTAGCATCAGCTAGTGCTGCTTAGAATTGTCATTTAAGACTTCCATTTTTAATTTTATTTTCATTAAAAAATCAAAGGAGCTAAAAAGTGGTATTATGTTTCCGACTGTACACAGGTTGCTGCAAAGGTCATAGGTGAAGTCCAAGCACTGATAATTTTTCCAGTCATACCATATTCAATTCTAGCAATTTTTTACATGGTCTGGATATCAGCTGCCCTCCATCTGTTCAGTTCGGGTCAGGTTGTACAGAATAATTGTAATACCAACTGCTGTGCTTACGATCTTCTGTCGGAAAAGGTGAACTGTGATCATTGTTGTGGTTATAGCATCCGTTACACCCCTCATATTGCTGTTGCCATCTTGTTCCACCTGTTTGGTTGTTACTGGGCTACAAAGTTTTTTATCGCGTGTTCTTCCACCGTGATTGCGGGTTCTGTTGCCTCTTACTATTGGACACGTGGTGAAACATCGGTAAGCTACTAAATCACAGCATAGTTTGTGAGGTGTACCTGCTGGTTCCATGGGGAACCAAACAACTAACTTTTACCATATTTCGAAGTAACATATCAATTACTTTGTATCTATTTGTTAGTAATTTAGTAGTGATATAAAGAATATGTTTCTAAGTTTGCACATTACATTAAGAATTTCTCTCCTTTTTTTCTTTCCTTTTGAAGAAATTTATTCTTTCACTGATTATTTTTGTGGTTCGCTCTTGCAGTCGGAGGTCCCAGTTCTTCCTGTTTTTGACTCTATGAAGCGGCTTATAAGATACAGCCTTGGATCTGTGGCCCTTGGCTCGTTGATTGTATCCTTCGTGGAATCAATTCGTTTCATTCTTGAGTCATTTCGTCGGAAACTAAAAGTTGCTGAAACTACACCTGATAGCTGGTTTGGAAAGATGGTATATCATACTTCACAGGGATGCTTAAGATGTGTTGAGTGGACAATCAAATCAGTGAATCGAAATGCTTATATAATGGTAATCTTCTACAATGAGTTTCGAGAAAAACTAAAAATGTTCGTATATTATCCGAAAGCCTGTAGATTTTACTTTTAAGAAAAATAAATAGTCGGAGCAACAAAGGATCTTGGCTGTGCTCCAACATTAACTTACATAGTAGAAGGATCTATCATCCGTACACTTTTGTTCTTAACTGCAAATGTCGCGCGTTTTTCTTTTTAACACATTGAAGACTTTCTAATAGGACATATCATCTGGTTGCTGTTGGTACATTTTTTTTTGTTGTCTGCCGATTCCAAATTTTATCTTAAATATGAATTTTTTATTTTTGTAGATCGCAATAACAGGGAAAAGCTTCTGTAGATCTTCTGCAATTGCAGCAGAATTGATCATGAATAATATCCTTAGATTAGTGAGAGTGAATGTGATTGGAGATGTTATCCTATTTCTTGGAAAGTTGTTTGTCAGCCTCTCGAGCGCTGTCTTTGGTTTCCTTGTGTTGGATACCCACAAGTATAGTTCTGGTCATAACAAATTATCCTCCCCATTGCTTCCTGTGCTGGTATGTTATCTATTCTTTCTTATTGTAATTCGTTTCGTAGGTGAGAGATTGACTTTTATACATGCGTGCACCACAAGCTAGCAAACATGTTAAGCTCTCTAGTCATTAATGATGAGAATTGCTGCTTACATTATGTATTATTTTTGGCAGGTTTGCTGGACTCTTGGTTATGTAGTTGCAACTCTTTTCTTTGCCGTGGTGGAGATGTCAATTGATACCCTAATACTTTCCTTCTGCCAGGACTCAGAGGAGCACGAAGGGACGGCCCAATTTGCACCTCTCCTTCTCATGGAAACTCTCAATGAACAAAATGACATGCAGAGACTTACTCAATGATCTTATGGACTATAATTTTCTCACAGAATTCTTGAATCCTTATTATAATATGGTGTTCCTACATTCTTGTTCCCATTTTCATATCAATCCTTGTATATATTTAACGGCCATGACGATAAGGAAGGTTTTAGTGTGAGAAATATATGTAGTTATATTTGTGTAAAACCAACCAATTGGACAGTGGATACATCATTGTTTAGTTTTGTTATGTGGAAGAGGTGTTAATGAAAATAGTAAGCACATGAAGAATCACCTTGAATTAACATGAAAACATTGCTATTTTCTGAGGAAGCAGACAACCCAGTTTCTATCATCATGCTCACGACAAAAGGAACAAGAACGGTATAAAAGTTTAAAAAGTGTCAATTTTATTTGGAATTTAAATGAAAAAAAAAAAAAAAAAAAACCAATGGCAAGTTTTTGTCTTTATGTTTCTTCAGGTGTTCAATCTTCTTCATTGGTTACTGCTGTAGTTTTGCCCTGTGTTGCTAAAAGCTTGAAATGATTTGAACTTTTTGTTTAGGAGGATCCCAGATTTGTCTGATTCTTCTTTGCGAAACTCAGGTTCTTCGGGTTGATTATATCAACTTGAATCAATATTATCCGGCCATTCTCTTCCTCCGTCCATTTAATGGATTCCTTCTCCAGCTGTCTCATTATCTGCAAAAGAATATTTTTCGGTGCTAGTTTCTTAACTCATAATGTAAATATGTATACACAAAATAGTGATAAATCAAAGCTCATTTGCAATATCAATGAGATCAAACAGAAGTTTGAACTTCCAAGTGCATAAGGCTTGGGATGTTTGTTTTGGGTTCAAGCTCATACGGAGTTGGTGATTTTACCTTAGGTGAACTTTGTAATGGTGTTTTGTATCTAAATATCTTTAAACTTCAATAAATAAAAATTTTCTTTTAAAAAAAAAAACAATCATACCAGTCGTCTTCGAGCTCCCTTTTTAGTATCTTCTTCAATGGTTCCCACTATAATCCTTAGATACTTAAAAGCTGGCAAGATGAGTAAATAAGAAGTTATGGCAGTTTACTTGTAAAATACAAAGACTAAAGAATAGAAGAGTTGTGACCTACTAGGGATGCCAGAAATAGATGATAAGTGGGTTCGGAGAAGACTAAGAGCTTCCTTCGGTTCGAAGTCACGCAAGTCAAGAGACATAATTTCTTCATCACTGCAACTGAATTCAAAAACTTGTGATGCAATTTTCTGAAGCAACAGACAGCGATATTAGGGAATAGAAAAAGGAACTTCAGCATGCACCAACCTGGATTCAAGCATCTTTGCAGACGATTTTTCATCTGCCTCTCGGGCCCTTTTGTTAAAAAAGTGACCCTAGACATTCACCAAAAGAAATAAATTTATCAAGAATTACATCTACTGAAGAATATAATACTACTCTAAAAGCTTTTCCAGTTGGATACTAAGCGGATTTGGCTCAATTATCTGAAAGGAGTTTGTATTTCAGACATGCATAGTTTTAATCTTATTAAACCACTTTTTTTTTTTTCAGTTGATAGAGTGTAAAAGACTGATATTAGGAAAAGAAAATTCTAAAGAGAGGCAAAGATCAGAATCATACTAGCTCCATGAGTTCGGTTGCTCGTGCCTTATCACCGTTAGTATATGCTTCAGCAGCCTGGAAGTTAACCAAGATTGTTAGCACTAATCACATATTCCAATTTAAAAATCATCCTATAGAAGCATCAGCACTTCTTCGGATTTTGCAAAAGATTAAGAACTTCCAAAACTTATGAGATGGCATCAGACTTGCTTTACTAAACTTAGTTCTATCAAAAGTTTGTAGAAAAATAATCATAAGTCTACCTTCCAAAACTTTTGCAGATTAAACAACTTACAGATTTATAGTATTCTTTCATAGTCACCCAATACTCCTTCACAGCTTGACGTAAGGAATCATAAGTATTCTCATTGTCATCAGGCCCATCTTCCACTGCAGAAGAAACCAAGCACAAAAAGGTTATGCTAATCGAAAAAGTTGTCATAGGAATAACAGAGATAACGTAAAATCATACTATATAAAAATTAGGCTCTGAGGTTCAATGGATTGATGTGATATCACATATCATCTTAAAGTATAAGAGTAACTGTAGGCTGTTAAGGTATAATGAATTGGCCCTCAAGTGTATTTATATGAATATCATGCAGCCAAAAGAGTAACTATTCTATCGCAATACAAAAAGCATAGATAGAACTCTTTACCATCTTTCGGAACTTTCAGCATTTCTACTACAGTTGGAAAACTGATGTCTGTGTCCTTGAGAGGTTCGGTCACCAATTCACCAAGTGCCTTTGATCTCCTTACCTCCCTAACTGCATTATTTCTTTTTGTTGCTTCCCCGGATCTTTCAGGGACAGTGAACAAGGCTTGCAAGATTTCTTTCTCCAGCGCGGCTGTATCTTGGTTTCCTCTTGGAGATCTTTTAGAATTTCTTATCATAGGTGTAGCTTCTTCACTAAAAAGAGTGCTAAGAATAATAGTGGCCCAATTAAAAATAAGAAACAACTTATGAAAACTTCCCAAGTGAACATCTTTGCTTCAGAAAATTATGAAATCCAACAATTCAACAAAACAAAATGAAACTGGAAAAACACACCTTTGAGAAAAATCTTTGGATTGCAGTTTTTCTCGGATTAAAAAGGTTTGGTCCAGACAAGTCCCTGTGATCTGTAGAAAGAATTATAGTGAAAGGATGAGCTCAAAAACATGTAACTTGCCAGCAGGTAATAATTCCTCTAAACTGGAGGGCTTAATATGATACGTGACACACACAAAACCTGAAATATAAACATTTGTGCAATTCGATTGTAAAAAGAACCAGCAAGAATCTTCTGAATTTCAGAAGTTGATATTAATTTCTACTAGATACCATAAAAGAATTAGGTATTGAAATGGGCTAAACTCGGCCTCACCTTTTCAGCAGCTATACCAATAACATCATCAGATTTCTCTAGAGTTGAAGCTGACATGTCAAGCAGTTTGTCCATGCTCTATATGATCAATAAGCAAATTAATATCATCGACCAAGGTTAGGATGACAAATTAGTTATTTATCAACAAGAAGAAATTAAAATGAATGCAACATATAGACTGAATAAGGGAAACAGTTAATGTTCTTTTTCTTTCTTCAAAAGACATTGAGAGTCACAAAATCTGGTCTCTTGGGATAAAAAAGAAAATGCAGAACTCAAAGGGTATAAGCACTTCACCTTGTCCACATCAAATCCACAACAATCTGCAAATCAAATGAATGGCAGGATTAAACATATTATGAACTCAAATGGTAGCAACAATAAACAAAAACAAAGTATATAGTAGTTACAATCTCATGTATCTAACTAAAGAGAAAATTTTATCATAAATTGACTTCTTTATTTTTGAAGCTTCAAAAATTACCAGTTCCAAGGAGGAAAACTAAAAAAGTCAAGACCAGGGATCAAGAGATAGCAAAGATAATGAAACCAAAAGAGGTAGAAAAGGCCTAGGATAAACTCCACAATCAATGTAATAAAAGGAACAAACCACTGATATATAAACATATAAAGAATGAAGAAGAAAACTAATGCCAAATAACAAAAACTTAGTATCACATAAATGATAATGAGATAAAAAAAAACTTGGGACTAAAGAAATTTAATTCAGATACTGTCCTCTGCCTACATTCAATCCACTTATAATGTCAAAGCAATGGTAAGATAGCAGAGTCTTAATAAAGTCCGATATGGTCACACTTAAACTTATGCCTCCAGTTAAAGATAAGATAGCAATTTGCATTATAAGAGAAGTAAACAACTCAAGGACTAAAGGTAGTAGATTTACCAAGTACTTCTTGAATTATGGACTTGTCGAGTTGAAATCCATATCCTAGCATCTCAAACAGAAATTTCTCAAGATCACCATTTGTGGTGTTGTTCCTAGTTGTCCTGCATGATGGAGCTTCTTCATTCCATATCAAAGATGCCGGGAATTCCTTTGAATCAATTTTCACTGGTTTGGTAGTATCGGGGGAGTCCATTCTTGATGGCCTTGATTTAACATAGTTTTTCCCTATCAGACTGGAAACACTGCCCATTGATACAGAACCTCTTTTTGACTTTAATGCTTCACTGTTGAGATTGGAAGATGTATATTTTGGAGACGCTGCAGTTTCACTTTCCCATCCAGACAACAATTTCACGGATGTTGTATTTGCACCAGCAGACTTATTTTCATAAGTATCAACTGCTTCTTTCGAAGTCCTTCCATTATTTCTTGCATAAAGAATATCGGCAGTAATGCTGACATTCCCTTTTGCCTCGGAATAAGCAGTAGCTATGTCCTCGAGAGGAAACTTCGAACCAAAGGCATCAAGCAGCTCTTTGAGAGCCGCTTCATTGGGATTTGAAGAGATTACAACTCCTTTCATTCTGAAATTAGGGGAAAAGGAAAAACAATATAAATTTTTTGATAAACACACAGGATATTGAAGGAAGACAAATACAATGGTGTATTATAAACAAAGCATGTTAAATGGTTGAGAAATAAATACTCAAAAAAAAGAAGCAAAAAACGGCTAATTTAGCCGAAAACCTAAAATTAATAAAAGCGATGATATCCATGCCAGATTTGTAATTCCTTTTCAGGTCTTGAACCAACTATTTCTTTCCTTTACTGCAAATTTGTTCTATTGTATTGAAATCATTAAAAAGAATTGATATAACATACAACTTTTACCTTATGAGGTCGAAACGGCAGTTCATCTCAGTTCACATTCCGCATCACATAAGAACAACACCACGAGTGCAGTTTGAAAGACAGTCTAGCAAATCAGATAACTATGTTACAAATTATATCAACAGCATAACAGTTTTCTTGATGACTGATTGATCTATGTCCCTATCAAGAGAGATTCAAATGACAACATTCAAATATGAACCAACTAGTAATCAAGAAATAACCAACAATGATTTCAGAACATTATTTCCAGTGGCAAATGTGATTGTGATTGTAAGCTCTGAACAGGGAACTAAAAGCAATGCCAAACCATGTTTAATTGCAATAACATACAACTTTTACCTTATGAGGTCGAAACGGCAGTTCATCTCAGTTCACATTCCGCATCACATAAGAACAACACCATGAGTGCAGTTTGAAAGACAGTCTAGCAAATCAGGTAACTATGTTACAAATTATATCAACAGCATAACAATTTTCTTGATGACTGATTGATCTATGTCCCTATCAAGAGAGATTCAAATGACAACATTCAAATATCAACCAACCAGTAATCAAGAAATAACCAACAATGATTTCAGAACATTATTTCCAGTGGCAAATGTGATTGTGATTGTAAGCTCTGATCAGGGAACTAAAAGCAATGCCAAACCATGTTTAATTGCAATAACACACAACTTTTACCTTATGAGGTCGAAACGGCAGTTTATATCAGTTCACATTCCGCATCACATAAGAACAACAATCAGGGACCCATGACCACGAGTGCAGTTTGAAAGACAGTCTAGCAAATCAGGTAACTATGTTACAAATTATATCAACAGCATAACAATTTTCTTGATGACTAATTGATCTATGTCCCTATCAAGAGAGATTCAAATGACAACATTCAAATATCAACCAACTAGTAATCACGAAATAACCAACAATGATTTCGGAACATTATTTCCAGTGGCAAATGTGATTGTGATTGTAAGCTCTGAACAGGGAACTAAAAGCAAATGCCAAACCATGTTTAATTGCAATAACACACAACTTTTACCTTATGAGGTTGAAACGGCAGTTCATCTCAGTTCACATTCCGCATCACAGAAGAACAACAATCGGGGACCCATGACCGTGGGTGCAGTTTGAAAGACAGTCTAGCAAATCAGGTAACTATGTTACAAATTATATCAACAGCATAACAATTTTCTTGATGACTAATTGATCTATGTCCCTACCAAGAGAGATTCAAAAGACAACATTTAAATATCAACCAACTAGTAATCAAGAAATAACCAACAATGGTTTCGGAACATTATTTCCAGTGGCAAATGTGATTGTGATTGTAAGCTCTGAACAGGGAACTAAAAGCAATGCCAAACCATGTTTAATTGCAATGGCAAATGAAAATGCCAAACTTAGCCATATCTGTAAGTTTCATTATGACGTGTTCCACAATTTTATACCTTTACCTCTAATTTCTCAACTAAACAGCAAGTCTTTTACATGTAAAATTAAAAGCTATGGTAATTTTAAAAAAGAAATGTGCTTTATTTGATAATAAAACATCTTTATTTTACAGAATACTGATAAAAACAGTACAACACAAAAAAAAGAAAGCAATGAGATTACTTTTCTTTCTCTTTTATGTTTTCTTTCCACTTTCTCAATAACCAAACAGAAGAATATACAACAAATAGGAATGACCAACAAATCCACACTCAAATGAACAAAAACAAAAACAAAAAGATCACCTTTTTATTGGCTATTAATTGTCCACCGGTTTCTCAGAAACAAAACATATAATCAAAACTCAAAACTAACAATAATAGGAAACAAATAGGAAATTAGGTTGATCATTGAAGTAAAGCAGTTACTTTATCAACATTTTAAGTCATAATGAAAGATTAAGAGATTAACACTGAAGATTAAGTGAATGCATGAGGGGGGCGGGGGGCGGGGGGATTGAGAGAGGCATTGGTTTGCTTGAAAGTAAATTTCGCCTCTTTTCTTGTAAAGCTATTTTCTTTTCAAATAAAAATGGGGAAATTTTGAGGGCGTATTTATATAATTACTGACGTCATTAAATAAATAAATCCATAGAAAAATGCAAACGTTGCCAATTGTCATTTTTTTGGATGAGAGGTAAAGATTTTCCACGCGATGTTGAAGAGCATGGGCAACACTCGCTTTAAACCCCTTTTTCAGCCAGTTCTCCTTACTGCTTGCCACTGTAAAACCCTAAAACACCCAAAAGCAAAAATTCTACGACTTTACCAAGAAAAAAGTGTGAAAAAGCTTTCAGTTTTCAGCTTAGCTTCTTCAAAGGTAATCTTTTTTCCCTTTTTTATTTACGGTAATTGACATTTTTTTCAGGGTTTGGTTTTTGGAAGCTTTTTTTTAGTTTATTTCAATTGTTTTTAGAACTTGGGTTCTGATTGATTTTCTTATTAGAAACTGCAGCTTGAAAGTGTTTGATTTTACTAAATGGTTTCTAAGCTAACAATCTTTGTCACTTAACATCCATCTTATTACACAATGACAATTAAAAGGCCTCGTGTCAAATGCATTAGCGTGCTACTCGTACCCTTGTTCATTCGGATTCGGGTGTGTGTTGGATTCGATTATATTCAACTTCTTAAGTTTTTCAGGATTATACCCGATTTAATGGGTTCTTTAAGATAAATGAAGGGCCTAGGTATATCATAATTGGCGTCCCTACTTACACTGATGTAGAAAGGCCTATTTTCAGATGCCTCATCACTCAAATAGGAGCTTATAAGGGAGTTAATGATTTTCTTGGATTGCATAATGGTAGCATATGAATTTGGTAGAAAGAGAGACTATGTGAAGAATTTAACATTCTGAATCTTCACTGTGTGTTGGACTTGTCAGCAATGATTCTTTTTGTATCTAGATTGATGTTATGATAATTTGTTTAATTGGTTTTTGCAGCTATGGGAACCCGAGGAGTTATCGGAGATAAATGGTCTATGAGGATTCTCTGGGGGTGTGCAATTGGAAGTGCAGTCGGTATGTCATCTTGACCTTTTGCATGAAAAGAGTTATATGATTGGTGAATCACTTTTTTGTTGAATTATTTTCACTCTTGAATTATAAACTTCATCTTGTTTCCTTGTTCTTGCTGGTAATTCACAATTAGTTCTTGTGTAGCCCTGTATATGGTTGCTGTAGAAAGACAAAAACAGAACAGAGATCAAATGATGGCAGAAAGTTTAAAGGCTATGGAATCGGAAGGTAGTGGTGAGCGAGTTTGAACATTGACATGTTTAAATGTTCATAGGTTACTTATAACAAACTTGTTAATGAGCTTCCCCAACACTTCCTTGTGTTCTTACCTTTTGTGTGGAAGTCTGATGTGTGGGTTGCAAAGATTTTTTTTCACCTATGGTAAATGGTAATAATTTGTTTGTTGTTGAGTTTCAATGGATGAATATCCAAGACTGATGATGAATGTTCCGCTTTGAGAACGAAAAATAAATGATCACCTGCCCCCTTTGTTGGGCTATCGATCTTTTGCATCTTGGTATTGCATAGAATTGTTAGAAACTCTCAAAGAATACAAACTCGTAATGTGGCAATGAAAATAAAAACCAGTATCTTTTGAGATGATCCTATCTCACTGTCTGTATTCATTTGAGCTTGTTCTTAGCCACAGCCTCAAACCATTAGTAAATGCCAGAACTGTGTCCTGCAGTCCCCCATGGATGAAGTTGTCTTCCTCCTAGGAGAGTTTAATATATTTACCATTTTCATATGTTTGGAATGTAAGAAAATACAATGCAAGCTCATGCAAATATAATATTTATGCAATTAACAACCACAAATTAGGAGAATCAATTGTAATAAACTTCATGAACTCCTTTTCTTTGTTTACAATTCGTGCTACTACCTACATGTTAGAATCTGTGAATCTGTGAACCTATGAATCTCGTTTCTTTGGTGAGGATGGACCAGAGGGGAATCCAAAGAAAACCGTGAGCTTATAAGGAAAATAATTCAAGCACTTCGCATATGATTTCCTCATGCATTCAGTTATGCAAAGCCTAAATATTATTAATATTTCACTTTGTTGTTCTCTTCTCCGTATACCTACAGTTATTATTAGACAATTACTGTGCTATTGTGTCATTCTCTTATAACAGACACAGTCACATAGATGATCTTTGTAAGTCTCCCTTCTGAAATCTAGAGATAGTCAAATGGGAAACAGTCGTAGGCAGTCTAAGAAGAGGTGTACAAAACCGACTCAGAGTTTCATTAGAAACTGCCAATGGTGCGTCTGGATTTAACCTTAGCTACTGGTTGCAACTCTATGTCATTGAATGTACTATTGCGGGGTTCATGCGTATCAATCAAATGGTGGTAATCTTCCTCGACTGATGTTATTGTGTTTGTATCTGTCATTATGATTGAGCATGTTTCTGTGTCTATGGTTGACCTATCAGTGAAACGCGCTAGCCTTCTCCTTCTCCTCCTCCTTGCCTCCTTACCCCATCCATGGATTGTGTTCCTTATCCCCTGCGGAAGTAGGGCCGCCTTAAAGTTTGTTCCCATCTGAAAGGAGAGTTGCTATTGGGATTAAACGCACAAAAAAGAAGCAGCTAAATCACTGGAAAATGTTAAAACTCATGGCTGAAGTTTGATCATGTAAATGAACAATTATAATACCTGAGTGACCAGAGCATAGAGTGGCAAAGTGATGTAGCTACATATAAACTGCGCAATAAACCTACAAGATACGGACAGTAATTTAAGGACAGATAATAGATGAAATTTTTACGATGAAACCAGGACTAGCAAAAACATATTCATACCCCATAATAACTCGTATGAAAACAAGCGTATGGTTGCTGATTAAGCATGAATTATAGCCAAACTCCCACTGCAAACATATCAACAGACTGTAATTACAGTGCCAAGATCCTACCCTATATATCCTTACCTATCATATCAGATTTTAATTCTTATGTTTGTAATTCATGTTCTATTTTGAAGGCCTTTTTACTATGTGAAATTACAGAAATCAATGGAGAATGGTACATTCTATCAGCCTCAACAGTATTATTAGATATCGGTCCAGTCGGGGAAGAGAAAGTACCCAGACCCAGAAAAATGAAGCCAGTTCGAATGCATTCTGCAGAGAAATGACAACAAAAACATTAGTTCGACGAAACAGAAAGTGTAATAACTAGGCAGGCAAATGGAGTCTGAAATGTGTATATTGACTGCATTGCTTTAAACAACAAACCTGGAATAAAATGAAATGGATAAGGGACAACAACCATTCTGGCTTCTTAAACCAGAAAAGTTCATCCCGAGGCGTCAGCTTTGTTCCAGTAAAATAGCCCGTTATCCCAGCACTCTCCAGTGTCAAGGTTGCCATGACATTCTGCAACTTTGCTCCCACGAGAAGAACAAACTGCATACGAAGTTATAAACATGCGATATCAGAATAACATGAAAGATTAACTCTTATGTTTGTCCTTCAAGCGTTTATTTGCCGGATTGTATGCAAGCACCAATAAAAATTATAGTCAAAGGAATCAAAACAAATACCAGACGAGAAAAAGGGCGAAAGACTTACAGTAATGGGAATGATAGCTATCCAGAAGTAAAGGTTAGAGCCTGTAAAAAGGGAAAATAGCCAAGGAATCGTGAATGTGAATTGGCAGAACAGCCTATAATACGAACGCGCACCATTCGAAAGTTCAGACAGGCAACATGATGAGAACAGTCATTCCTACATAATCCTTTGTGCCTTAAACAAGCAGCAAAAATGGCTAACTTGAGGGGCAAGAAATCTATTACTCTTGATAAAAGTACAGCCAAGCAGCACAAACATAATTGATTTGATCTCAATCTTGCAATGTGCAATACCTTTCACATTGAATAGTATGAAGATAACAACAAATCCCCACAACGTAAAGCTGCAAGAAATTAAACAACAGATCATTAGCAGCCAACAATGACAGGCTTCATTGATCATATAACTGAAAATAATCAGAGAACTTTTCTATGAAACATTACTTGCCTAACGCCAACTATCTTTTGAAATTCTTCCTCCATAGAACGAACCATATAGCTATGAAAATCATACTTCAGCATCAGGTTGTGATTCTGCCATAAATAGGGAAAAACCAAAGGCATAAACATTCATAAGCTGTTATCCTTCCATTGTGAATGTTTGGCATCAAGAGATTTTCACCGTTTAAATTAAAAAGTACCATGATGAACCCTTTGCGGAGCGTCAAATAGTCTGCACGAACGACTGAACACCCAAATTGCCGAAAGAAACATATCTGCAAGTAGAAAAATAAAGAATCTATAACAGAAAAAAAGCACATAGTTGAAGGAACTGCTTATTCAAAGAGTAAGAATGACAACTTCAGCAGCAAGAAGAAATGTTCTGTACCTACCACCCAGATAACAACTCGATTTTGCGTCAAGGGGTTCGCTCTGTGGTTTACGATGAAAGCCATTTGTCTTTCCATTAACGACTGTCTATCTTGTCCTGCAACAAGTAAACTATAATCATCATATAGGATCTTGAAATTTTTTGAAACATCGTCTGCATAACTTTGATCACATGTTTTGTGCAACATCAAACTATTATCTGAACCTACTGAAAATATACTGTTTGGATTTACCAGTTAAGAAACCAAATTGGTCCTTATGAGCTTCATTCTCCCATGCTCTCCAGCTACGAATCTACCAAATAGTTATTCGAAATGTGAGAAAAAAATAGCAACTTAGAACTGTTAATGCTTTTATAAGAAGTAGAGTTGCTTTACAAACGACCAACCTTCACAATTGCAAGTAACATTGTTAAGCAACTGTAAGCTATATGTGTGATTGCCATTAAAAAGATGAAGCGATGCAACCCCTCGAGAGCTTCATACGAAACAAATGGTTCATGATCCTGCAGAACAGAATAATTTAATGGAAGATGGTGTAGAGAAACATGCAAAGGGCAAATATGGATTAGTTACATGCCTCTTTGCAGGTAATGGTATTCATGCCTTTCAAAATCCTCGGAAATGAGCGAGAAGCGGAAGCAATCGAAAGCTGAAGCTCCTTGGAAGAATCATGTTCATTTTCTTCAACAATGTCAGACCAGGAGCATGGTGCAAAGGAACTATCATCATAGAACTTTGATGGAATACAAATATTAGCTATTGACCTTGAGGTTGCTGTTAGAAGGAGCGACATAAATCCGAGCATCATTAGCTCTGAAGGAAAAAAAAAATTAATGGTGAATATGATTATGGCACTCAAAATCATAATCAGGAAATAACATTTTCACACCATACCTTCTTTCATCTTCTCCAAAGCTGCAAGCAGAGATTTTTTATCAGTTCTCCTTAACCACTGCAACAAAAATTATTAAGTACATAAGATGAGTCTGATGAATTTGTTTGTAAACAAAAGCTACACAAACATGATTGAAAAAAGCTGAAAACAGGGAAACTGACGTTGGTTAGTTGGTGAATAGAGCGCTCCACAATCAAAGAAACTACAATAAAGACTGACAACACAGTAGCAAGAGCCCATGTTGGGGTTATGGCCACTGATCTTTCTTCCTCATTCTCCCCATCTGGCATAAAAATCAACAAATTATGATGTTTAACCTCAAGAACAAAGAGAGAAAATATTTCCAAATCTTCAACACTTTGAATCCTCTCATATTTCAGATTAAAACAACAAGAATGTACTGTACCCAAGTTCATTTTATTTTCCCTGCTTTCAAACTTGTGGGAAAAAACCCAAGTTTTAGCATCAATCAAGGTGGAAGCTTGTTTGAGTTCTGACTCTGATAATAAAGTCTGATACCATGAAAGCCAAAAACTTTAAAGACAGAGTTAACAGACTTTTAATAGTTTTTGGCCTCTCAAATATTCAAAGCTTCTTCTCTGTCTGGAGTCTGTATTCTCTTTGTGTATTAAATGTCCAATTTTTGCACGACCAAACAAAAAAAAAAGGAAGAAGGAAATAGATAATTAACGGAAGAAACAGACAAAGCAACCGAATCTGGAAGAACCTACGTTTACAGTTATATCAGATCTCCTTTCTAGCAAAAAAAAAAAAACTTTTATATATTAAAAATTGCCTCTTAGCTTCTTGGGAAGTAAAAATGGAATTTTTAGAAAGGTTTTGGAAAGAACAAATTAACGAAAGAGTGGAAAAATGACAATGCTGATGTACGTGGAACAACAACAAGACAGATCTCGCTTTCTTCATTCTCTCTGCAGTGATTTTGTAGCTTACATTAGTTTCATTTACAACTAATTTTCAGCTTTAATTTTGCAACTTTTGTAGGAACATTTCCTCCCTCTACAACCTCCTTTCTCCAATGGTTTCTTTTTACTTTATTTATTTTTAAAGGTAAATTCATTAAATAATAAATACTCGTTGTAGATAAGCATCAATAAAACATGACACGTTGACAATTAATTTTGTCACAACTCAAGTACAAGATATAGCTAGAGTGATTGTAAACACTTAATATGATATGGAAATCAGTCTCGGATGGTTTAAAGCGGCGAGCAAAATTCACCAAAAAAAAATTAAGCATTCACCAAATTAGAGAGGACAACAACAAAAACATCTCTAAAATCACTTGTAAAACAAAAGTTACATGTATAAGCAAAACTAAAAAAACTTGCTACAAGAGAAGACGAAAACTTTTAAAACTGAAAACTTATTAAACAATAGAAAAACAAATAAAAAACATATAAAACTTAAGACAACATGAGTCCAAATCGACTCGTGAAATTATTTATTATTCTGAAATACGCTCAAAACAGAAACAGATTAAGAAGCTAATGAAGAGCCACCCACTTTCCAAGAAAAACTACAGGTGGCTGGTGGAATTTTAGGTCCATCACAACTTGTGAAGACAATAAAGCTACTTACAAAATAGATCTGCAAATTGAAAATAGAGAAGCCATGTGGAGTGGATGAGAACAATAAAGAAAGAAATGGTTGGTGGGAGAGAAAAAAGGCGGACAATAGCCACCTAGGAGGCCGACACCGTTGCTAAGCAAAACAAAATATAAGAAGAGTTTTTAGGTTTTAATAATATTTTTTTACTTTATTTTTTAAAAGGTACAAATAAGTAGAATTATTTTTATTAATACGATATATTTTAATTTTTATAATTTTTATAATAATTTGATGTTATCATCTTATATAAATTTACACAATTTTCTAATATTAAATTTATACATTATTAATAAACCATATAATGATGGTTATAACACAAATTGGAGATGATTGATTATTATGGTTCATATCGTGATTGTGCAAAAATTACTAAGTTTAGAGGTTTAAATATGTGGAACAAATTGTTGACAAGGTAAGGAATAGGTCTCTTTAAGGGGTATTTATAAGGGATGGAGGTTTGGTATGGGTCTCGGCCATTGAGTTCTCCTCTCTCAAATTGTAGTGACAAGATGGCGTGTGTTAGCCTAGGATAATGTTTGAGCCAACCTCTAAATTGCATATCGTGAGTGTGCGAAAATTACTAAGTTTAGAGGTTTAAATATGTGGAACAAATTGTTAGCAAGGTAAAGAATAGGTCTCTTTAAAGGGTATTTATAAGGGATGGAGGTTTGGTGTGGGTCTCGGCCATTGAGTTCTCCTCTCTCAAATTGTAGTGACAAGATGGCGTGTATTAGCCTAGGATAATGTTTGAGCCAACCTCTAAATTGTGTGAGCTCCCTGAGTGTAATGTTTTAGGCAAGGCCATAAGGCTGAGCTCTTCTGGTGAAGTCATTGCAAGGTTGTGCGTTGTCAAGTTTCTATAATTGTCAATTGTTCTAGCGATAAAAGTTTAGGATGAGGGTATAACAATTGTCCATCTAGACCAAAGGCAGATTATAAAGTGGCCTAGCTTGAGTCAATGTCATGAGCGATGTTAACTACATTCATTTGACGAGGCTTTCATAAAGTTTTGAAGTGTAACACTCCTAACCCAAATCCGTCGCCGGAATAAGGTTACAGAGCATTACTGAGTTTACAGAACAAATAGACAAAAAATTCACATCATATTATATTCATATAAGAAATCAATCAAAATCATACATATTGTCCCTTATATGAGCCCTCGAGGCCCAAAATACGTGTTAGAATCAAATCGAGACTAAATCGGGTACTCAAAAATTTTTTTAGAAAATATTAAAAATTTTCAAAGTTGCAGGGGACACACGGCCGTGTGACTCACACGGTTAGGAGACACGCCCGTGTCTCAGACCGTGTGGACATTCATAATAGCCATGTTCATGCCTGTGTGAATATACTGACTTGGGACACACGGCCAAGCCGCACGCCCGTGTGCTAAGCCATGTGAGTATACTGACTTAGGTCACACGGCCAAACCACACGCCCGTGTGCTAGGCCGTGTAAGCAATTTGAGCATAATGACTTGTGCAAATTAAAAGATACAGGGGACACACGGCTGTGTCACACACACGTCTGAGACACACGCCCGTGTCTCTGCCCGTGTGGATAAAAATAGGCCATTTTCCAAGTCACATTTCTCACCCAATTTGACATCAACCTAACTCAACATTTTTGCACATCAACAAGCCACAACAAGGCATTCAAAACAAGCCAAAATCATGTCTCAAACATGACATATTACCACATACAACCAATGTGCCCTTAGGCAACTCAAATGACAATTTAAAGACATGTCAACCAAGTATCTCAATTTACCTATTTGACCCAATTCATATATGCATTTTCAAACCACATATTAATCACACTTCAAACATGATAAAAGCACTTATAGATACATCAAAATATACTAACACAAGTCATTCAATTGGCTAGTCTCAACAAAACATTTATATGTCATCAATGGCCAAAATAACCTATACATGCCTTTATAACCGGAATTAATTTGCTGAAAATACCAAAAGAGTCGATGGATAGTGTGGTTCAGCTTCAACCAGCTTCCAACCCAAATGAGCTTCCGAATTACTATAAAACATGGAAAAATAACACGGAGTAAGCTTTTAAGCTTAGTAAGTTCGTATAACATAGAATTTAACTTACCATTTAATCACATTTAAGGTAAGCATACAAGACATATTCAAACCAATTTGGACAAAAGCCTAAACACATAACCTCAACATGTTAGCCATGTAAACACATATAATAACTCATAAACATGGATGAACATAGTCATTAAGCAAGTTCCACATACATGTATTAACCGAATCATGTTTCAATATATCAAGTAATATCATTTCTATGTATATACCGGTAATAGTTTGTACCGAAATCATTTTGTCTCATAACAGAATGTTACCCGTTGAACTGTTTAAAATATCGTTGGATACACAAGTAGTACACACGAAGTGTACAAAACTGTAATCCGTTAATTCATGTACACGTATGCTCATATGAGCATGTAAACGGGAAGCTCTTTCGAGCTGTATAACGGGAAGCTCATGCGAGCTAAATAACGGGAAGCTCATGCGAGCTGTATATCGAGAAGCTCATGAGAGCTGTGGTGTGTCCACAACACATGCAAGACTACAACCAAAACGGTAACCCTAATGACATGTCATTTGTATTTCTAAGGTTCAAACGGGACTCGAAAATTATCGGATATGTGATCGGTAATTATACATGGCAATTGTACAAATCACACACAATAATATTCAATTTTAAAACATATAAATGTACAATTTAGTTATACGAACTTACCTCGACAAGTGTATGTAGATACGAAGGCTACTAATCCATTACTTTTCCTTTGCCTCGATCTGACTCCGTACTAGTTCTATCCGGATCTATACGAATGAATTTGACTTAATTCAATATAATTCATATTCAATTCAATCCAACACACATTTTAGCAAAATTATTATTTTACCCCTACACTTTAAATTTATTACAATTTAGTCCCTAGGCTCGAAAAATGAAATTCATAAAATTTAATTCTTATTCAAGCCTAGTCGATTTTTATACATATTAATAGCAGCCCATGTATTTCACAAAATTCATAATTTTACCATAAATTTATCATCTTTTTAATTTAGTCCCTAATTGATAATTTCATCAAAATTCTCTTTACAAAAGTTGTTTATTTAACAACAACCTTTCATTTTCTATCATAAAACTTCAAAATTCAAGCATACTCATCCATAAAAAAATCCTAATACTTTAACAGTTTTGAAAATTAATTCCCGAGATAGTTAGATTAAGCTATTACGATCTCAGAAACATAAAAATTATTAAAAAGGGGACAAAAATACATACCTAAATGAGTAAAAATAAGCTTGCTAACTTCAAGCTTCCATGGGTAGGGTTTCCATCTTCTTCTTTTTTTTCTTTTATTTGGTAAAAGATGATGATATTAGATTACTTTATTTATTTAATCATCATTTATCATTTCTTTTTCTAAAATTAATAATTTATTAAATTTCCAATGATGAATAATCATTATTATCCACTAACTACTCTAAATAGTCTATTTACTATATAAGGACCTCCAATTTAAAATTCCATAGCTATTTAATACATTTAACTATTAGAATTCAATTTTTGCACTTTATGCAATTTACTCCTTTTTATCAGATTAGACATGTAAACGGTAAAATTTATTAACGAAATTTTTATACGATATTTTTATCATACTATAGGCCATAAAATAATATTAAAATAAATTTTCTTCCGACCTCAGATTTGTGGTCCCAAAACTACTGTTCCGATTTTACTGAAAACGGATTGTTACATGAAGTGTCCTCTTTATTCATTGATAGTCACGCATTTGCATTAATTGCCTTTGGACATTCCGATTGGAATTGTTAGGAATGCATTGTTTCTTATAGCAATCGTTTCATTTGGAATTCCAATTTATATTCTAGCCCAAATATCTAATATTTTTTAAAATGGATTAGTGGTTGAACAGCCAGACAATCGATTCTCGATTCAATTTTAATTTAATCAGTTTGATAATATAAAATAATAATTATAATTAAAAAATAATTTAATAAGCCCAACAATATTTTGGTCTTCTAATTTATAGCTCATTTAATAAGCCCAACTACCGTTAGCCGAAAACCACTTCGCAGTTTAAAGGAAGTCTTAAGGATTCAATTCATCTCTTTCTCTTTCGTTGCTCTAGTTTTATGGTTATTGATACCCACTGCTCAAATATAGTTTATTCCGGAGTGATTTGATAATAAAAAAATACAAGTTTAAGATTAAAAGAAGTTAAAAATTAAATAATTATAAGGATTGAACATCAAATAAGTCATTATAGCTAAAGTATTGTACGTGGAATCTGCGTTCACGACAAATGGTGGAATTTCGGTGACAAATTTGACCTTGATCATAGTTTCAAATCATCCTTAAAGAGAGCTATGAAATAACTCTTCAAACACGTGTGACAATAGGATCATACTTGTTTCCAGCTCGGGAACGTGCGTCAATGGTGTGCTGCCAACATAAAAATGTGAGCAGTTTTCCAGCGAGAGAACAAAGCACATACCAACTGTTCTTCATATCCTTCCATCAGTAATTATTATAAAAATACCATGAGCTTTGCATGAAACCAGGTTGAATATAAAATTCCACTTCGGTGACCTCAAAATTGGCTTTGCATGAACCAAAACAAACGCTAGAAAAAGCCTAGAAGGGGTTGGTTTGATCTTTGGGTAGATATTTTGGTTATCCATCCTTTTCATCACATTAATATATTTTCTTCCAAAAAAAAAGATAAAACCCACCAGCTAGATTGATGAGACTAGATTTCACACGATACGGGTACTATCATTTTCTTCCCACCATTTTTGTAGTCCTTATTTAACCTAATCTTTTGTCTGCTTAGAGAACAGGAAACTATATAACATGGGACAATAAATAGGTTTGAATTCCACTTCTTTTTTTGTTCTTTTTAAGCAGGATTTATCAGACACAGATTAGAAAGAAAGATCATTCATAACTCTGGTCTATCTAATAGTTGGAAGACACGGTGAAGAGTTTCACATTTGGGCCCTATTTTATCACTTTTGAGCTGCTCCCTAAGGTGTTTATTTTATAGCTGTAAAGTTGTAAGAAAATATGAAGAATTGGCCCTCTGGGTCCATTGATACATTTATACACGCTTTTTTATGACAGCAGGCAAGATCTTGGGCTGTCTTTTTTCAACTTTTCTGGTTTTTTATTTCATAGGACTACCTTTCAAACATTAAATAATGGGAAGAATCTTTAAACAGATTCATGAAATTAAAGGTGAAAATCTTTTGCCAAACTTTTAAATTAAGGGATTCGTTCTTTGGAGTGTAGCAGATGATTAGCAAAAGTTTTAAACAAAAGCTTTTCTCATCATTTTTTGTTAAGCTATGGTTTCCAAATGTTCCCTGAAAACTTTTAACATGTCAGAAAATGTGACAATTCCGACCAAACTACAATCATCTTCTATAACCCAAACATAGTTAACTCTATGAGAAATGGCTTGGATCATCACTGCAACTAATGAACTCTTGGGATGGCACACAATTGCCTCAGCTCTTCTGACCATCCTGGCTGAATAACTCATTGACCTACTATATCTTCCGGACCTTGGCAATGGTGAGGCTGCCATGGATTCTTCATCAGATGATGATGATGAGAATCCACCACATGACATTGACATACTGAAATGTTCAAGCATTCCATTCAAGTTTCTCTCCTTCAACCTTGATGAAACGACCCGAACAAGGTCTTCCGGTGGACCTCCGCAGTCGATGTAGGCCATTAGATCCCCGGAGGACAAGGTCTTGACGGCTGCTGCCACCGTCTCGTCGCAGCAGGCCAAGGTGAAGGGAGAAATTTCTCCAATCAAACAGCCTTCACTGTCAACCACAGCCACTGAAGTTTGATCCACAAGGGTTCGAGAAATGGCTCCTATGGCTGCAGAAGCAGGGGAGTGGTACTCAATGGTGAGGATTTCAGAGCTGATGATGCCAAGAGTGTCGATAGAGAAAGCAGGGACAGGTGAAAAGAGGCCAATTGAGCTGAGTAGGAATCTAATCACATCTTCTTGAGTTAACCAGCAGAATTCACGGCCTTTGTGGACAGTGACCGTCGGTGATGGCTTCTGGTGCTGTTTTCTCTTGTTGCTGAGCTTGGTTTTGATTGGTACGACAAGGTTTTGAGCTCCTTCAAGTATAAGATCTATTGCTTTTAACAAGCTGAAAACAAAAAGAGAAATAATTATGATTAATCACTTGAAATGAATTGGATTCCATCAACTGACAGTCCCAAAGATAAAACAAAAACTGGGAAAACGTTAAAAAAAAAAAAACCCATATAGCCATAAACATTGAAAGAAGTGAAGAAAATCCAGAAACAAGAAGAATCCAAACATGTCAATTATCAGTACCTGCAAGACGGTTCCACATGCAAAACAAGGCCAGGAATCTTAGGCAAAAGCACTGAAACAGGCTCCTTCAAAGCAACAGAAGGTGACACCAAGTTTTCATCTTTGCAAAGATAACAAATCACATCCACCATACAAACTTTGCCTACACATCTACAATCATCATCATCATAATTATCGCAAAAACCAGCAGCCGACTCAAACCCTGAACTGGTTTTAGCCTTATGATCGCAACTCCACACACTAACGAAGTTATCATCCGAGGTTTTCAAGACCTCAAGAGCCTCAGCAATGGTGGATGTTACAGAAAGTGACCTCAGCGCTGGCTTGCCAAGACACAAGTCAGATAACTCATGTGACAATAACCTCACTGCCATGCAAAAGAATACTACGGAAAATTGAGTAACTAAAAGAGAGAAAGAAAGGGCTTCTTTCTTCTTTTTTTTCTGAATTTTGTTTCTTGATTTCTTGAGGATGGATGCTGATACCGGTGAAGGTTGGGGGTATATATAAGAGAGGGGGGTGGAATTTGTTTGGAAAATGAAGGGAAAGAGGAGAGGTACGGTATAAAGTACAAAATTAAGGGCAAAAACAATGTAGGGTCCATTAAGCTTGTCTTATAATATGAATAAAAATGAATAATTGAGATTACAGAGTTGAACAGAGAAAAAGAATAATTGAGATTACAGATCAGTTGTCAAGTTGTAATTCGGTCAAGCCATCGGTGCCTGAGTTTATAGTTTTATATTTACAGTAAAGAGTTGGGTTTACTTTATAATCTTCCACCATATTTTCTCGTATTTTTGTGTAAATTATTTTTTTTTCTTTTCAATTTTTAAGAGACTAAAAATTAAAGTAATTACAAGATAACTTTCCAAACACTCATATAATTTTCACACACTTAAATCCAATTTTTTTTATAAAATTTATATTAGAAGCGTAGTCACATATGAATATGTACAAGCTTGCATGAACAAATTATAAAAAAAAAAAAAAATTATTCGTAAGAAGTTATATTATAGTAATTAATATTTTTTTAATTTAAATTATACAACTGTATAATTATAATTTTATGCTATCAAATATGACACAGTGTAATTATATTATAATTACATTTTGTCAGTTAAATATGTCTAGAGAATATAATTTCTTGTAATTATAAGAGAGTGTAATTACTACCTTAATAATTACTACTATGATAATTACACTTCTATTCAATTACACTGAGTTATACAAATTTACCCTATATAATATTTTTTTAATAATTCAATTACACCATGTTGTGGGTTTCTTTTCCCTTTCTAAAGATTTAAAGTTAAGATTTTAGAATATAAAGTTTAGTATTAAGTTTTAGTGTTTGAGTCGAGGATTTAGGATTTAAGGTTTACAATTTAATGTTTAACTTTTAGATTTCAGGATTTAAAGTTTAATATTTAGGATGTATTTAGATGGGAAATTTAGAGATTTTTAAAATATTAAAATTTTAAAATACTATCAATTATAATTACATTGTTTCAATAAATATTTGTTTTAGAAAAGGGTAAACTATTGAAATATCTTGAGCTAAAAAATAATTATAAAAGAAGGACAATGATGTTAAAAATAAATAATATAAAAATACAATATGAATATTTTAAATTTGTAAAGAAATACAAATATATATTAGAATTAAATAGAAATGATAGTTTGAAATTTAACTTCTTTTTGTATAAACGTAGGTATCTTTGTCTGTTTTATAATCTGAACATAATCTAAGACTTGAACTTAATTCAAATACATGGGAAATAAATTCACTTTCACTTCTTCCAATCACTTGTTAGTTTTGAAAATTCACTTTTTATATTGTGTATTAAATGCAATAAGATTATAAGAAAATTCAAATAACCATTCTTTTTTTTAGAATTTTAAAAACCTTAAAAATTCCGAAAACTTTTATAGAAATGAAATTTTCCTCTAAATTTCTCTTCCAAACACATCTTTAGGATTTAGTTTAGTATTTAAGTAATGACAGTACCTTTTAGATTTTGTCTATCAAATACCTATAAAGATATAATTTATATTTAAATTGGTCGGATGAAATGAAAAGATTGAAGTTAGAGAATTTTGATGTCTTAAGTTCAGGTTCCACCAATAGTAAATACCATGTCGAGTTCTCTTTGAAATTTAGTTTGAGTGTAAGTACTATCATGCTTGAGTTTGATTTTCAATTCAGTTGTGTTTTGTATTATGTTGAGTTTAGTCATAGCTATTCAAACATGCATTATTTGTAACCATACATATAAAATTTATTTGAAAAAATGACAAAATTCGACTAAAGTATTAGTCTAGTTCATTTCGATACTACTGCAAACTTCTAAACATTTCATGTTCAAGTGCATAATACCTTCCTTAAATAAGTTAAGGGTTTAATTTTAGTAATTCACGAATTGTATAATGCTCCATTTGGAAAAATAGATTTGAAAATTTGGATTTAGATTTTATTTTTATGTGTATGGTAAGAAAAAATTGTGTATATTATGGATAAATTAGTTGAAATTCAATAAAATATATAACTGAAAAAGTATAAAACTATAGATTTGCTAAATCCAAAACTATTCTAAAATTTTCAAATTCATTACTAAATAAGCATTTTAAAAAAAACCATTTTATATTTCTAAATAATTAAAAGTTTGACTTTTGAGAATTTTTTTAAAAAAAATTTAATTTTGTATACAATCATATCAATCTTTTGTAGCAAAGAAACTAATGACTTGTAATCTTAGTTTGTTGGATTTCATCATTGGAGTCTCTAGATTTTATTTCTTAATAAATTGGCATAACAACTACTCTAATTTGTATCTAAACTTAACATGTGGAAAACTTTTCTTCATAATAAATCACTCATTCAGCAACCAATTATCAATAAATAATTCTAAATAATTTGTTTCATCTTTTTTTATAATTTTTTTTATGCCAACCTAAATATATTTTCCAGGCTAAAAATAAAAGGTGAGATTGATTCAATTTAAAAATAAAAAATAAAATAAAGCATAAGATTTTTGAAATTGAATAATTTTATTATAAGTTTTGATATAATAAATATACTCATAATCCATCCTTAATCCATAAATAAAAGAATAATACGTTTCAGCATACTCAAACTCACGTGCTTCTACATTAACAACAACATTCATATCAATCGAGTTAAGAATCAATCAGCACTATTACTATTTTTAATTATTAAAATTAGATCAATCGTCTGATTTGTTTCTTAGCAAATTAATGTTGTGAAATTGACCCTTCAAATTTATTTGGCAGAAACACATAAATCCCTATTTATTTGTTTGTATTAATTGATTGTTTTTTGTTACCATATTAATTAGTAGTTGCCGGAGATTTTTTTTAATTTTTTTTTTGTGATGGAAAAAATAATAATGAATTGTACAATTTCTTTATATGAAAAACGTTTGAAAATATTTTTGTTTCTTTACAAATTTCCTTTGTTTGTTTGGTATTAATTGACAAAGACATTGATGTAACCTTTAGGATGAATAGGTCCTCTAATATTGGGACATACACAAAACCCTTCAAGATAATTAAATTTTTATATATTTGCATTTTTTTCCCTTCACTTTTACCAAGGTAGGTGGTATTGAAAATAGAACTCTTCCAAAAGGATTAAAATTCATTAGGTCTAATATCAAAACATTTTATTATTATTTTTTATTAGGACTAATACCCCGTGATGTGGGGTTTGATTTTAATAATTACAATAAAAATATTTATATTTATTTTTTAATTCATTAATTGATGTACTTATTTAATAATGTATTATTGTGTCTTGATGTTATAATATATTTGATATATAATTGATAATTTTCAGTTAAATTTTTAAAAGATACAGTTAAAATGTTTTATTTCCGTTGTCGAATATAATATTAAAATAACCAAAATTTAAAATATTCATATATTTAATATTTTTTAAATTTACAAAATTAACTGAACTCAAATAAACAATACACTTTCTATAGATTTTCAAAAAAATTGAAATGGTACATTTGATATCAAGGAAAGCAATTAATTTATCTCTGAAGTTAATCAAAACTATTAAGCTATTACTTTTTATTGGAAATGGATGTGCCGATTGAGTCTTAGCTCGATTGGTATAAGTATTGTTACCAATGTAGGAGAACATAAGTTTGAGTACACTAAAGTGCATTATCCTCCTATTTATGAGTTGGGGGGACTATTTAAGTAATTGGAGTAGCACGTGAAGATGATAATTGGAGTAGCACATTCGAAGCCATTTGTTGTTGCTTGTGGAAGCATTACAATAATTTTCTTTTTAATAGAACCTACCTGAACGTTAATGGTATCATATACCAAGCTCGTCGTTTATCTGGAAGGGCGATGGAGGTGCAACATCATACGAGGGGTATTGTTAGCGGATTCGTCCAATAATGTAAGAAAACTCGATACATCTTACCAGAGGTGGATTGGTACAAGGATGTTGGATTTGGGCCATGCGTCATCAAGGATGATAATGGAAGATGGAAGATGGGATTTGCTCGTAAGATTGGAATATGCTCAACCATTGAAGTTGAGTTGTAGGGAGCATATGATGGGCTACAACAAGCTTGGCGTATGGGAGCAAGGATGGTGATTCTTGAAATGGACAGCTTAGAGGCTATTCAAATGTTGTAGAATTTGTCAGATATTCCTCAATTTGCAGTGGCTCGCGATGTTAAGTGTTTGATTCAAAACCAATGGAAAGTTAAGCTACAACATGTCTACAGGGAAGATAATAGAGTTGCAGATGCCTTGACTAAATAGGCTCTTGGTTGGGAGATAGGTTCCTACAATTTCTTGCAACCATTGGTCAGGTTTTGAATCTTGTTTATAAATTGGATAGGTTAGTATGATTTTGATGTAATCATTTCTTTTGTCTTTATTTACCAAAAATGTAACACCCCTAACCCCTCTCCATCAACGGATTAGGGTCATGAACATTACTACTAAATAAATCATAATTAAAATGCAAACTATTTCATTCAAATCGCAATTAATCTAAGCATACAATCCTAAATACGAGTTTACAGGTCCCTAAAAATAATTTTAGAACTAACAGGGGCCAATTTGAAACAATTTTAAAAGTCTAAGGTGAAATCTTTAAAAGCCTAAAAACAAGGGACACACGGCCGTGTGGCCAGGCCGTGTAGAATACCCCAGGCCGTGTGACTTTCGAAATGAGGACACACAGCTGTGTCCCAGCCCGTGTAATTCTCAGACTTGGGGGCCACACTGTAACACCCTTAACCCGTATCCATCGCCGGAATAGGGTTAAGAGATATTACTCGTCAATACATAACGTTTAAACCACCGTATCTCACACATTATCATATCTTAGATAATCAATCACACATAGTCCCTTTAGAAGATCTACGAGACCTTAAACATGCTTTAAAGAGGGTTCAAGACTAAATCGATCTCATTCGAAAACTTTACAAACTTAGAAAAATTTTCTTCTAAAAACAGGGCACACGCCCGTGTGGATAGACCGTGTGCCTCACATGGCCATGTCTTAGACCATGTCTTACCCCGTGTACACTACTGACTAGGGTCACACGGCCTGTCACACGCCCGTGTGTCTGGCCCGTGTGCAATACTAACTAGGGCCACACGGCCTGTCACACGCCTGGGTGTCTGCCCGTGTGCAGATCTGATCTGATTCGAATAGGGACAGTGAAGGACACAGGAGAGACACACGCCCGTGTGCTCACCCGTGTGGACAATTATAGGCCATTTAGAAGGCCAATTTGCCACCCAATTTGGGTCATCCCTACATGCTCAAGTCCAACATCAATTAACATACAATTCATCCACCATTCTCAACTACCAAATCAAGTATGAAACATACCATAATGGCCATTCATACAAGACCATATATATACACACATCATATGCATCATTTTCACTTAGACGTAAAAACAACGACACTAGTCGATCAATCGAGCACTTTGTTCTTGCCTCGATCTAAGTCTGAATTTCTCCTTTCTTGATCTATATAATGTCAAATTCAATTCAATTCAATCACATTTTCATCCAAAGCAATCCACAACACATAGTTAAGGCATTTTACACTTTAGCCCTCATAATTTCACATTTTGACATTTTAGTCCCAATTTCACAATTACACAAAATACACATAATTTATTCACACCCAAGCTTAGCCGAATTTCATACTAGTCCATAGCAGCCCATATCTTTCATTTATTTCACATTTTAACCCTTCAAAGTTTCATTTTCACAAATTAGCCTTTAATAATCAATTTCATCAAAAATTCCAAATACAAAATATGTTTATCATCCATCAAGCTTTCATATTTCACCAACTATCAACACAAAGCTCACATACTCAACAATGGCATTTTACAAAATCACTATCAAATTTAGAAATTGAGGCATGGGCTTGATAGAACACAAAGCAACGATCACAAAAATATAAAAATTATCGAAAATGGATCAAGAATCATACCTCAATTAGCCAAGATTATTGCTGAATCCCTAAAACTCTTTTTCTTTTCTTTTTCCTTTGTATTTTCGGCTAAAAAATGATGATAAAACATAATTTTGATTTTGGTTTTATTTATTATATCATTTATTAGCTAAATACCAATTTTAACCTTAATGAATATTAATAATAACACCAAATGCCATGCCATTATCATCCATTAACTATCAAATGGTATAATATCAACATAAATACCTTTCATTTTATAAGCCATAGCAATTAAGCACTTTTAACTACTAGGACACAGCTTTTACTTTTTACGCGATTAGGTCCTTTTTTCACAAATCGGCACACAAACGATAAAATTTTCACACAAAACTTTCACACATACTTTATCACATGCCACACACATAAAAAATAATATTAAAATATTTATCCGACCTCGGATTTGTGGTCCCGAAACCACTGTTCCGACTAGGGTCTAAACCGGGCTGTTACACACACGGCCATGTCCCAAGCCGTGTGTTAGCCTGTGTGTGACACTATACTTATGCAATTATTCTACACGTTCAGGGCACATGCCTGTATGTGTTACCCGTGTGTGACACGCGGCCATGTGACAGACTGTGTCTCAAGTCGTGTGCACCTAAATGTATCGTAAAACTCAAGTTTACCATTTCCTACTTGTTTGGGCATTAAGAAACTCAAATACCAATCATTTAACCTATCCAAAACACGATTAAACATACTCAAAACATGCTAAAACAACCATATTAGGTGCCTAACCAATGTACCCTCATTGGTACCACATTTATATCTTCAAAACACGTTAGCAAAGCATCATCCAAATCAAGATTTCATGCATACCAAATTCACCCATATTAACCTAACATATAGCTACCTAAGATATCAAACTTTAAGCTACACACACATTTCAAAGCCTTGTGTCAAACTAACATATCAAACATATGGCTTCAACCACAAACATATACTTATATATAATGACCATCATTATACTTAAAACCCAAGTTTACATCACATTCACAAACCAACTATTAACCAAAGACTTCCTAAGTACATGCCATTACAAAAACAAATATCACCACACTTGAGCTCGGGATCATTGTTGGATGCTGAGTCGGCGATCAAAAGAGGGGTACCTAACCTGCGCACGAAAAATCAAACCGCACATTGAGTAAAACTCAGGGGTATTTCTATAATCCAAACATTTAAAGACAACATATGATACATGAAATGCTCAAATTAAGTTATACAATCATGCTACTATCTAAATGTGCAATTACAAGATATCACCATTTTTATTTTATGCATATTACCACATTATTTCATGTTATGCTCAACTTTTACAAGTATTCATACATAGTTGGTTTTTAACATATATTTCAATTCACATCACTTGCTATATAAATAGCTTTTCATAGATCATTTAACGATTCACTTATATAATGGCACAATCCAACCTCATTTTCAATCCATAAGTGCATTACTCATATATTTCATTTATATTCACAACATAATTCACATTTCATTTTCCATTCCACTTTTCATTTCCATATCACATACTTTGCCATTTCAATATCAATTAATAAATTTATTATTTAATTACCCCTATTAACTCGACTCGGACTCGGACAGATGCACGGATCCAACCAACACACCAGTTTGGCACCCAGTGCCTCATTGGATAAATCCAAAGTAATAACTGCGTCTAGCGCTATATAAATTGACACTCAGTGTCTCATCGGTTAAACCGAAGCAAATTGGCACCCAGTGCCTCATCGACACGAGGTCGAAGAAATCCCTGAACTCTTCCTATCCTATGGCATGCCATCTATATCTAACTTAGCCCGAAATAGTTAATAGGGTTCCATTTCATTTTCAATTACATCAAATGTCCAATTCTCGTATATACACACATAAACATATATTCAATTCAATATTCATATATCAATACATCATAATATACCAAATCAATCCATTTCAATCAAATATGAGTTCAATTCAATCTCAAAGTACCAAAGTACTCACCTCAAATGCTTACCATGTGCAATAATTCAAAAGTTATAATTTATAACATAGTTCGAATTATAGAAACGCAAACCGTGGATTTCGAGCTATTCGACGTCGATTTTATCCTTCCCTTTTTTAGTCGAAGATTCCGATACGACGTTAGCTACGAAATAAAACAATTAAAATACATTAATACTACACAATTCGATTCTACATTGAATATTTCAATTTTTACACAATATTTGCTTAAATTTTAATTTAGTCCCTAAACCGAGACTAATTTTTAATCTTCACATTTAACTCTATATTTTTATACTAATTTCACTTTAAACTAAATTTAGCTCCCTATTTTCAATTATACCCTTAAATTTTAAATTTTCCACAATTTAGTCCCTATTACTCAAAATTTACAATTTATTCTACAATTTAGTCCTTTTCCATTTCTATCTTAAAAACCTATCAATTTAATCCCTAATACTTAAACTATTCAATAATAATAACATCTAAAATCTTAATCAACACTAAAATTTCAACATGGGTCGAGTAGTTCTAAACACCGGGATTCCAAAAATATAAAAATTACAAGAAAAATGACTAAATTAACTAACCAATTGAAGTTGAAAAACTAGAAACCCCTAGGTTTGCCGTCCAACACTTCTTTTCTTTATTTTCTTTCTTTCTTGTATTTTTGCATGCAATGTTTCCTTCCTTTCCACTTACTTTCTTAATTCTTTTATTTTACTTTAATTCTTTTTCTTTTCTTTTATTATAATTCCATTTTATTATAATATAACATATATACACACATTTCATATTATTTATTATTATAACATATATATATATACAACATACATATTAATGCCGTCTACTATACTTAAGTAATTGTATAATTACTACTTTAGTCCCTCAATTAATTTTAATCTATAATTCAACTTTTAATACCTATGCGATTTGATCCCTACACCTAAACAACTTTCAATTCATGCAAATTCACTTAACCAAAATTTAATTCACTACTAAACTAACCTCATAAATATCAAATAAAAATATTTACGGGTTTATTTTATAGAAACGGAGTCTCGAATCTCACTATCCGACACATTGACTATCGGAACGTTACAAAAAAGAATCTAAGTAGTTATTTTAATTATTATTTAACTGCTCATTAGTTTAAATAGTGTAACATTAAAAATTAATTAAGATGATAATAATAGTAAATTTTTAAAAAAATTATGAAAATTCCTAATTTATTTTCAAATTATAGTTTACTAACAAGCTTCAAAAGAAACAAAAAATTGGATCACTCAAAGCATTCTATTTCTAAAGGGAATAATAAAAGAACTTTCAAAAACAAATCCAATTCCATTTTTTGGGTTGAGAGAACCATATGAATTAGGCGAAACTAAAAAGGATTCGATAATCAGTAATAAGATGATTCACAAATCATCCCTTCAAATTCAATCTATGGCGTGGACAAATTATTCACGAACAGAAAAAAAAAACAAAAAAAAAGATCTGACTAAGAGAACAAACACAATAAAAAATCAAATACAAAAAATTCTAATTATAAAAGACAAGAAAAATGAATTTCTAACTCAAGAAATAAATAGTAGTTCTAACCAAATAAGTTATCAGGATAAAATATTAAAATCAGCAACAAAATTTTGGCAAATAGTAAAAAGAAGAAATATTCGATTAATCCGGAAATTCTATTTTTTTAATAAATTTTTTCATTGAAAAGATATACATGAATATTCTTCTATGTATCATTAATATTCCAAGAACCAATACCCAACTTTTTCTTGAATCAACAAAAAAAAAATTATTGAGAACTTCATTCACAATAATGAAGCACATCAAGAAAGAATTAATAAAACAACAAAAAATGCAATTTATTTCAACTATAAAAACCTCACTTTCTTAGAGTTATATAAATGTTATAATTTAATTATTAAAAAATTAAGTCAATTAATACATAATTTTCTTTTTAAATAATTTTTTAAAAAATATATTTTCATATCAATTGTAAATTATATTTGTTAATATTAGTTTATATGTATTATGGAATAAGTAATCTATATTTATTTATATAAAAAACACTGTTCGGGAAAAAAAAAAACACAACAAACTGTAAATTACTACGTGTTAAGATGAATACGAAAAAGGAAACCTAGAAAAGAAATATGTGGTATGTATTTAAAAATAATTTTTATGGAAATGAAAAAAACAAAAGAAAAGAAGACATGCCAAAATATTGAAAAACAAATCAAAATATTTATAAATAATTTTTCTCCTTTATTTAATTATTACGATACAAATTTATTAAAACAATGTAACGTCTATTTTTTTTATACAATACCTACAATTACTCATAAATCCTCCTCAACCCATAAATAAAAAGATAATGTATTTCAAAACACTCGAACTCACATCTTCTTACATGGGCATTGTCGAGTTAAGACTCAATTGGCATGTAATATATGTAATTGAAGTTGAAAGAAATTCTATAAAGGTATAAGCCAAATACTCAAAAGGAGAGGTACGTATTTATAGAAAAAAAATTAACATAAAGTAAATAAAAATAAATTGTAAATGAAATTATTTAAAATTGTAACAGAACTTATATTTAAAGTTGAATTAAATTTTATAACATAAGTTTCAAAATGAAATATGCACATAACGTCAAAAGAAATGAATTAAAGATTTTTGTGTGGAGGGAAATTTTGAAGATTTCATATTAATGCATTAATTAGAAAGAAAGTAGTGACTATTGAATACTAAAACTATCCTATCAATTCAAATAAAATACCAAAGTTAACCCTATTGATACTTTTAAATAATAATAAGTGGTCTTTTTTTACCCTAATTACTCTCTCTAATAATTGGTTTTATAATAGATATTAATGATATAAATTATTAAAAACAATTAATTAGAGAAAAAATATTTTTTTGGAAATTAAATAATCATTAAACTATAAATAATTAAAATAAAATAATAAAATTTAAAATCATAAAAAATCAATTAACTTTTATTTTTTCGAAATACTTAAATTACCTTTATTAAATCTTAATATAAAATTGTCCCTATTAATTTTTTATAATATCTACTTTACCCCTATTAACTCTAAAAAATACCTACTTTACCTTTATTAACTCCTAATAACTCCTTCGGAGCTGGTTTTATTATATAGTGAGAATATCTCAATTTTGGGGTTTTCTTCATTCCTTTCTTTGAATTGATTGAAACCTTTAAATTTTAAGATAGTTTTTGTCACAAATTTGTTAGACATAAGAGGTACAAGATTTTTCTTACCAAATTCTAGCATAAAAATGTGGTATAAAAGTATCAATATGGCTAACTTTGGTATTTTATATTGCTGTAATAAACCAACAAAAGAAGGATATCGTTTAGAGGTTACCTCACCTTGAAGATAATATATCATATTGCAAAACTTGACAATTTGGCAGGCTAGCAAGGCTTCCTTTCAAAAAAGCAACCTGAAGAGCTATTGAAAAACTGAAATTTATCCACGCAGACTTAGCTAGACCTCGAAAAACTCTGTCACTCAAAGGAAGTAAGTGTTACATAGTTTTTATTGATGATTATACTAGGATGTGTTGGATTTATTTCCTCAAATTCAAGTCAGAGGTTGCTAGCATGTTCTAGATATTCAAACAACGGGTTGAAACTCAAAGTGATCGTAAGATTCAAGCTTTAAGGTTTGATAATGGCAAGGAGTGCACATCTGATCAATTCAAATTGAACACCAAGACACTGCTCCATATACTCCACAACAGAATGAAGTTAGTGAGAGGAAGAACCGTACCATAAAGGAGATGACTAGATGTTTGTTGTTTAAGAAGTGCTTGCCAAAAGAGTATTAGGCAGAAGTTGCACATACTGCAGTCTTTCTACTCAACAGGCTTCCGACAAAAGTAATGGAAAGAAAGACACCGTTTGAAGTCCGATATGGTTATAAACCTTCTTTAAAAAATCTCAAGGTGTTTAGACGCTTGTGTTTTGTTTACGTGTCACGGATCAAAAGAGATATACTGGACAAAAAGGCAGAAGCTGGAATATTTGTGGGTTACAACACAATTTCTAAAGCTTATAGTGTAACACCCCTAACTCGTATCCGTCGCCAGAATAGGGTTTCAGAGCATTACCAGAATTTACAGAACAAATAAACAAATATTTCATATCATATAGCACTCATATCAGAAATCAATCGAAATCAAGCATAATGTCCCTTATGTGAGCCCTCGAGGCCCAAAATACACATTAAAAACAAGTCGGGACTAAATCGGGTACTCAAAGAATTTTTAGAAAACATTAAAATTTTTCAAAAGTGCAGGGGACACACGCCTGTGTGGCCAGGTCGTGTGTCTCACACGGTCAAGAGACACGCCTGTGTCTCAGGCCGTGTGGGCGTTCGAAATAGGGACACACGGCCGTGTCCCAGCCCGTGTCCAAACTTATGAGCTCTCTGACTTAGGTCACACGGCCAATTCACACGTCCGTGTGCTAGGCCGTGTGTGACACACGACTGAGACACATGCCTGTGTCTCTGCCCGTGTGGACAAAAATAGGTCATTTCCAAGCCACATTTCTCACCCCATTTATCATCAACCTAACACAACACTTTAGCACAATATCAAGCCATAACAAGGCATTCAAATCAAGCCAAAAACAAGTTTTATACATAACATATGACCACATATATCCAAGTATTCAAACTTACCAAATTGACCAAATACACATATATGCATATTTTTACCAAATATACTATCTCATACCAATCACCAATATGTTTATAAATTATCCCTCATTCAACCACATCAAGCACACATCAAACAAGATAAGGCCACAAGTATATATACATCAAAATATACCAAATACAAGCCATACAAATGGCTAATCTCAATAAAATATTTGTATGCCATCATTGGCCAAATTAACCTATACATGCCATTATAACCAAAATTAGTTTACTATATGTACCAAAAAGGCCAATAGATAGTGTGAAGTAGCTCCGATCAACTTCCAACCAAATCGAGCTTCTAAATTACTATAAAACATGGAAAATAAAACAAAGTAAACATTTAAGCTTAGTAAGTTCGTATAACATGGAATTTAACTTACCATTTATTCACATTTTAGGTAAGCATTCATAACATATCCAAACCAATTTAGCCAAAAGCCTATACACATATCCTCAACATGTTAGCCATGTGATTCTCATGTAATATTCCATAAACATGGGTGAACATAATCACCAAGCAAGTTCCATATACATTTATCATCCCATTTCATGTTTCAATATATCATGTAAGATCATTTCCATGCATTTTACATAAATTCCAATAACAGTTCATGTCATTCTCATATAATCTCATAACAGAACTATGCCCGTTGAACCATTTAAAATATCGTTGGATACACGGGAAATACACACAAAGTGTACAAAACTATAATCCGTTAATTCATATTCAGGAATGCTCATACGAGCATGTAAATGGGAAGCTCTTTCGAGCCATATAACGGGAAGCTCATGTGAGCTGTATAACGGGAAGATCTTGCGAGCCATTTATCGGGAAGCTCAAGAGAGACAAATATTGGGAAACTCGTGAGAGCCAAATATCGGGATGCTCATAAGAGCTAAATAACGGGAAGCTCGTGAGAGCTGTGGTGTATCCGCAACACATGCAGGACAATAACCAATCGGGAACCCTTAATGACATGTCAACCAAATATTCATATTTATCTTGATAACCAAATGCATATATATATATATGCATAATTAAACTCACACTTCAATATTCAATTCAAATCATACAAACATACAATTTAGTTACACGAAATTACCTCGACAAGTATACGTAGATTTGTAAGCTACTAATTCGATACTTTTTCTTTTCCTCGATCCAATTTCGTACTAGATCTATCCGGATCTATACGAATGATTTAACTCAATTTAATACAATTCATATTCAATTCAATCCAATATACATCTTTGGTAAAATTACTATTTTTCCCTATACTTTTAATTAATTACGATTTAGTCCCTAGGCTCGAAAAATGAAATTCATACAATTTAATCCTTATTTCAAGCCTAACCGATTTTCATACATATCAATAGCAGCCCATATTTTTCACAAAATTTAGAATTTTTCCATAAATTTTTTATCTTTTTAATTTAGTCCCTAAATAATAATTTCATCAAAATTCTCTTTACAAAAGTTGTTTATCTAACAACAACCTTTCATTTTCTACCATAAAAAATCAAAATTTGACTATACTCATCCATGAAAAAACCATAATACTCTAACAATTTTGCAAATTAATTCCCGAGATAGCTAGATTAAGCTATTACGATCTCGGAAACATAAAAACTATTAAAAACGGGACAAGAATACTCACCTAATTAAGCAAAATAAACTTGTCTATCTTCAAGCTTCCATGGCTAGGGTTTCCATGTTTTATTTTAGGAAAGATGATGAAAATGATGAAAATTTGTTTTATTTTATTTTTTTATTATCATTTTATCATTTACTTTCCAAAATTAACCTTAATAATTTTCTAAATTCCAATGATGAATAATCATCCTTATCTACTAACTCCTCTAAATGGTTTATTTGACATATAAGGACCTCTAATTTTAAATTCTATAGCTATTTGATACCTTTAGCTACTAGAATGAACTTTTGCACTTTATGTAATTTGGTCCTTTTTTATCAAGCTAGGCATGTAAACGGTAAAATTTCTTAACAAAATTTTCATACGATATTTTTATCATATTGTAGACCATAAAATAATATTAAAATAAATTTTCTTCCAACTTCAGATTTGTGGTCCCGAAACCACTGTTCCGATTGCACTGAAAATGGGTTGTTATATATGAAGTTTTCCAACCTCATACAAAGAAATTTCTGATAACTAGAGATGTGCATGAACAATGGAACTAGAAAGAAGTACGACTAACATCAATTCCATATCAAAGTAAAAAGCTCCAATTGAAAGAAGATGAACTTGTGGATGATGTCCGAGTAACAGACACAAGATCACTTTTTTATATTTATCAAAGATGCAATGTAGCCATTTTTGAGCCAATAGATTTTGGGGAAGCAGAAAAGGATCCCAAATGGATAGCTACAATGAAGTAAAAAATCATCATGATTGAGAAGAATCAAACTTGGAAACTTGTGAAAAGACCAAAAGATGGAAAAGTCATTAGAATGGAGTGGATTTTTGGAACCAAGTTGAATGCGGAAGGCACTATCAATAAGCACAAAGCCAAACTTGTTGTAAAGGGGTACTTTAAAATGTTTGGTGTCCATTTTTTTGATACTTTTGCTCCTATTGCTAGATTAGAAACCATAAGGTTATTACTGGCTATAGTTGCACAAAAAGGTTGGAAAGTGTTTCAGCTAGACGCCAAATCCGCACTCTTGAATGGCTTTCTTGAGAAGGAGATTTATGTTTAGAAACTTGAAGGGTTTTCAGTCAAAGGGCAAAAAGATGAAGTGTATTAGCTCAAGAAAGCTTTGTATGGACTAAAATAGGCACCTAGAGCTTGATACAATAGGATTAATAAGCATTTGTTGCAACTGGGTTTTAGAAAAAGCCTCCGTGAAGCTACTCTCTACATTAAAGGTGATGAAATCAATTTTATTATTGTTTCGCTATATGTAGATGACCTGCTAGTTATTGGAAGCAATGATAAATTTGTTAAGAATTTCAAAAGAGATATGCAGCATACTTTCGAGATGATAGTCTTGGGAGAAATGGTTCATTTTCTGGGAATAGAAATCAAGTAAAAGCAAAATGAAGTATTCATCTATCAAAAGAAATATGCAAGTAAGATTTTGAAAAAGTTCAAAATGAAAAATTGCAAAAAAACAACTACTCCAATGATGAAGGAAAAATTGCGACCCCTTTCACCCTATCTCTTCGTCATTGAGAAGTTAGTGAATGAATGAGACCTTGAAGGTTCCAAAATTAACCTAACATGTCCTCTCATTTTAAAATTTAAATAATAATATTGATTGAGTATTAGTTTAATTAGTATTATTGTCAATATAGAAATATGTATATTCGAATATGTTGAAATGTTTTATCCTCGTAAATATAAGATAGAGAGAAATTATGGGTAATAAGTGTATTATAAAAATATACATCTAAAAATTGAAAACTTAGAAGAAGAAAAAAATTGTTGAATTTTGGCTTTTATTTTACCTATAAGAAAAGAAAGCGTAAAAGACAAAAATACCCCATGTGGAAGACCCTCTGCAACCAGACTTCTAGATCTATCTCCCAATTGATATACATGATGTGGTGGGGTCCCCCATGTGGAGGTTGGGAAAATGACGTCCTTGTCCATGCTCTCTTACCCCATTTACGCATCGACACGGTTCTTTGCCATTTGGTAGCCTTGCTTTTGTGCTACAGTATTCACTCTTTTACCAAATTTATTTGTACAAAGTAAAAGAAGAAAAAATCAATGCATTTTAACCCAGAGTGAATTTGATTGCAAAATATATTTATTGTCTTTAAAATTAATATATTATTTGGTATTTAACTTTAATTTTAATATTTAATTTAACATTAATATTAATAAATTATTCGATAACTTTGATTTTGTAAATAATATTGGTATGTCCAACAAATTTGACTTAATTCTTTTTTTACCTATGAATAATTAATAAACAAGTTGGCTTAATAAAAAGTTAATTCTTTAATTAGATGAACTATATAACTAAACATATTCCCACTATAAGGACACTATATACTTATAGGCATCTCTCAATTTTATAAAAAAAAATCATTAATTTTTTGTCTTTTTTAATCAGACTTATATTATTTATTAAATTAATAATATTATTATTTAAATTATAATATATTAATATTTGATTATCTAAATATAAAAAACAACATTGATTCTAAATCAATTTATTAATAATTTTTTTTTAAAAATCATTAAAAATTAAAAAAAAAAAACGAATATTATAAAAAAAGTACATCACATGAAAAGACAGAATATTTTACCCAATGTACTATAAATAAAGCTGTAAAATAATGTAGCCATTTCCAAGACAAAACATTGAATTCCCATAGCAAGAATTGATTAGCAGCTTCACATTAAAATGTGGTTGAAGATTGATAAGTTGTGTGGTTGATGATAGCATATCACTTCTAAACAAGTCAAAAGCTCACATGCTTTCAATGAATTAGATATTCACAACAAAACTATGAACATAATAGTTTATAATCAATTAATAATTCTTTTAATCTCATTTATGGAACATCATAAACAGATCCAAATCCATTTGGATTCAACTTTTAAAAGTTGATTTAGATCTCATCCAAATTGTAAGTTTATGAAATTGATGATGTAGCCACATGATTAATACTAATTTATTATTTTAATGGGCTGATTTTGGTGTGTTTTTTAAGGAGGGGGTGTTAATCATGGAAGCCCTTTTTTATTCTGAAATCCACTCTAAAATTTCACTATTAAGTAGTTTGTAATAATGAAAGGAATAGACGAACTAAATATTATTATTACTATCAATTTCATAATTTAATAATTGAAACAACCAAAAGGCACTTCTTAAATAATAATTAATCAAAAACAAAATATTTTGGAACTTTTGCCAACTACTTTACCCACCACCTTCATTATCACTCATCTTCAAGCTCAATCAATTTTTTCTTTCTTTTTTTTTTTTTTTTTTATATATATATATATATATATATATATATAAACTGTTTAAATTCAAAGTATAAAATATTATAAATGTTTATGTCCCAAAAAAAAATTATCCTTTCAATTTTATGTATTCTATCAATTTAGTCCTAATTCTAAATAGATAGAATTAAGTTGTTAATTTGGAATTTTTAAGAATCAAGATTAAATTAATAGAATGTCTAAAGTTGAGGGTTAATTTTTTTTTCCAAAATTAAGACTAAATTGATAGAAACTGTTAACAATATATTGGAAGATTAAATTTGTTAATATGTCAATAAAAAAGATTATGTCAACATTCCATTAATGATATAACAAAGGAATGGCCAAAATATCAAATGTCCGTAACATTAGAATTTTTTTAACTTGATTGATTAAAACAAAAATACGTTAGTAATTGAGTGACTAATTCTTTTATTTACCTTTAATATTATTCAAGGAGTCACATGAACAATTAAAGCTTTTCTACCCATTAATATAGACAAGTGTAGTGTGGAGCAAACAGAGCTTTGAGCAATTTATGACAGTTTTATTATGGCATAAGATGCTAAATGGAGAGATGTCGTTGTTGAAACGGATTGTGTACTTACTATTAAAGGGATCGATGGCGAATCAAAGGGAGTATTTACATAGAAATTTGGTTCTAAGAATTCAGGAGTTATGTAGTCGAGATTGGAGTGTTATCTTTGAGCAGATCTCAAGCTAGATGAATTTTGCTGCTCACTTGTTGGCTAGAATGATAAAAGATTTCCCAGTTGGCGCCCAAATATTCTACAGTTAAAAATAAATAATATGTCTATACTTTCGACTCCCGCTACATACTGTTAGTTTAAAAATCCATTTTCTTGTTAAAAACAAAATAACTTTTCTACCCATTTGTTTAGAAATTTTGAAATTGAAATGAATGAACAAAGTTTATAAAATAAGAAACGTAAACGACTTGTTGATTATAAAATTCAATATATGACAACTGGTATGAATCTATTATTAAAAAGTTGGAAGCAAATTGAATTACTCCACTATAAAGTACAAAACCGCATTAATGAACAAAAACCAAATGTGTTAAAATATTTGGGTGGAATTGGAATATTCCAAGAATATGAAAGCAAAACTTGACCATATATATAATAAGGGTAAATTACACTATTAGTCACTAAACTATTAGTAAATTTACGTTTTAGTCGTTCAACTTCAAAAAGTTACAAAATGGTCACTAAACTATTCTCAAGTTTTCATTTAAGTCACTGAAATATTTGAAATTTTTTATTTAAGTTACGGGACTGTTAATTTTTGGGTAAACTACACCATTAGTCACTAAATAATGGGTAAGTTTTCGTTTTAGTCACTTAACTAAAAAAGTTACAAATTGGTCGCTGAACTATTCAAAAGTTTTCATGTAAGTCACTGAACTATTCAAAAGTTTTTATTTAAGCTACTAGGCTATTAAGTTTTTTTTTTTTTTAAGTTCCACCAGCGAGCTCCAAGCAACGATTCAACGATGGGTATGGTGGATCAGTTCCCATTGATGAGTAGAAGAATATATCTTAGATTCAAGTCGATCTGACAGTCAGTGTCGGAGAAAGAAGAAAAAAGCTATTTGAATTTTGGTTCACAAATTTGTGATGTCCAAAGCTATTTCATAAAAAAAATGAACTGTAGAATGGAAAGGGAAAAAGAGTTTTCGATTGGTGCGAATAGATAAAGGCATATAGCATCAATTTTAACAACCCCAGTGGCTTAAATGAAAACTTTTGAATAGTTCAGTGACCAAATTGTAACTTTTTTAGTTTAGTGATTAGAATGAAAACTTACCCATAGTTTAGTGACTAAATGTGTAGTTTACCTTAAATTTTTTAAAGAAAAAAGTTCAGCTAGCGAGCTCCAAGCAACTATTTGATGATCGGTATAGTGGATATAACACCCAACACTCGACTCGATCGTTGGATTCGAATGAGTGATGTCACATTACATTGCCAGGGCAACTCAGGCTAATTCATTTACTTAAATATAAAATTTAAATCATATTATCATTCAAACCAATTTAAATCATCAATTATTCTCACACATATGCATTCATAGTATTTAGGATTCAATTAATCATGTTTCGAGGTTATGCAAGGTTAAAGTTAGAGTTAGAACTCGAATATAAAATCAACTATCAAGTTTCAATGTTGTGTCTCGAGACAAATGACTTCTTGTCTTGAGACTAGCCTCATTTTATTTTGGATATTTTAGTTTCAATGCCAACATGTCTCGAGACACTAGAAGTAGTTTCTCGAAGCAAGGTTTTTTATGTCTTGAGACTAGCTCTCGAGACCAATCTCCCATATTTCTTTAATTTTGCTTCGATGTTGGAATGTCTCGAGACCTAGAACAGGGCAAAACTTGTTTAGCTTCAAAGTTTACTTGTCTCGAGACAAAGGCCACTTATCTCGAGACTAGTTTGCCAAGTCTCGAGACACTAAGCATGTAGGTCATAATATAAGGTAAATTTTGTTCTCATGGTCTCGAGACATGATCATATTGTCTCGAGACTCAATGGTAAAATGACCCTAAATGCAAATTTTCAAGTGTCCAAACTATACCAAATGACACCTTAAGTATACATAAACTTTACATCATAGTAAAACCATCAATCTAGCACATATAAACACAATCAAACATCATCAAATCATAACCATAAATGTATTGTCATTTAACCAACTATTTCTCAAAATTAAACTTGTATAAACTAGCATAATTATCCACTGATTAAAGGTTAAAGTTCATTTTATAAAACCTTATATGCCAAATACCAAATATACCAAAATGACCGATTAAAAAACATGCTCAAAACAACCTAGGTACATATCATTCCAACTCAAACGTATATATACATACAAAAGAGGTAGCAAAATGATTCCCGAGCTAAGTTGTTGAGAATGGATGCTTTGACACTTTCAACCTATTAAAATCTTTGTCCGAGACCTGCATACGAAAATAACAAACTATACACTAAGTATTTTAAACTCACTAGTGCTAATATAATTCAAATACATTTCATTAAGAATAAAATAAAGTAAATATATACATATAATAAGTATCAATCACATTCCAATATCAATTTCTATAATTATTCATTTTGGCCCCTATTATCCTTTGACGATAGACATTAAAACAGATACTCGGATCTATATATATCGAGTAAGTCCACACCCTCTAAAAACTAGGACTATTTTATTTTGTCATCTCGGGTTGCCCGACAATGATAGCTAGGAAATCACTATATCAGTAACCCTATGACATGCTAGCTATACCCGAACCCCGTCTAATATCATTTAATGGGGCATTAACATCATAATCACCATTGTAACATACATCATTGTAATATCAATGTCCAAATTTTCATATTTACATCCAAAACAATTTTAAACATTTATCACATAATTCAAATATCATCAACTCCATTACTCAAAGTTTTTAGGGGAAAGATACCATTAACTCTATGCATAGTCACACTGATTATAATGACTAATTAATTTACGAAAATAAATTGAAATTGAATTATAGAAGTACTAACCAAAAGCTACTATTCGTTAATGACTTTATCTTTTCTTTTGTCGCGAGACGATCCTACGTCATCTTTAGCTATAAAAGTTAAATCCAAATATAGAAACTCGTTATTTATACAATTCAAATAATTTACAATAATTTAAACATGAATGCATTTATTACAATTTATTAAATTATTGTATAGCTCTAAACTTAATTTATAATTAGGTCTCTTTTCTTTTTTAAACTAAAAATTCAATAGCGATTCTATTTTTATAATTTAATCCCTAACTATAATTTTTAATCAATTCATCCTAATTCTACTAAATAATTTAATCTATCACTATCGCGGACGACATGTAAATATTTACTTTTCAAACTTAATCATCACATTTTAACAATTCAACTTCAAAATCGGGTTTTTCTGACACCATTGAAAATTGGATTGTTACAGTGGATCAGTACTCATCGACGAGTAGAAGAATATACCTTAGAACCATGTCGATCTGACGGTTAGTGTTAAAGATCGAAGAAGAAAATTGTTTAGATTTTGGTTTATAGATTCGTGACATTCAAAGTTGTTTCATAAAAAAACTAAATAGTAGAAAAGAAGAGTAATGAGAGCTTTCGATCGGCATACGACAACGACTTTAACAACCCAGTGACCTAAATAAAACTTGCGAATAATTCAATGATCATTTTGTAACTTTTTTAAAACTAAATGACTAAAACGTAAACTTACATAATAATATAATGAGCTTAGATATAATTTACCCTAAACTCAATAATGAACAAACACACAAAAAGTCGACAAGACAAGACAAGTAACAAGTGAGGAGTGACAAGCGCACATGAAAATCCAGTGATAATTGAGCTGTCATGATCCGTACGTTTCACCATGTGACATATAAGTACACATATGTAACAACGACGAATACGATAAGACCTAATTTTTTTTTTTCAAAATAAAAATGATAGGAAAGAAAAAGACATAGCATATTATTAGATTTTTATATAGTTTTAAATTAGATACAATTTGTATATATTTGATAAAATTAGAGATTATGAAATGTGAACATACCCTTTTTTTTCATACAATGTTTGGATTATACGGTTTTTTGTACTTTGTATTTGCTGCGAAAATTCAACATTTTCTGCGGAGACTATGGCAAAATTGATAGCAACCTTATACCCACTTTCTCTTTTTATTATATATATATATATTTTTCCTTTATGTATCATGGGGAATCTCAACCACCATACATGAATATAACAAGTGATCAATCATTTATTATTGATTACTATAAAAAATATTGATTAACTTTTGGTTATATGTTCAAGTAAATATATTAAGTATAATAAAATTTAGGGTAAATTATAAAAATAGTCGTTTTTATTTACTTCATATTACATTTTAGTTAATTATGTTTGAAATGTTACGTTTTAGTCACTTACGTTAACGTCTTGTAACATTTTAGTTACTGAGTCATTAATTTTTGTTAACGGTGTAACGATAAGCTGACGTGCCACGTTAAATCATCATTTTAAATAAAAATTTTAGGTTAAATTATACAATTGGTCCCTATATTTTTTCGTTTTGAGTAATTTAATTTTTTCTTTTTTATTCTTTAAACTTTCTTCTTTTTTTTTTTGTTCTTTATTTTCTATTCTTTTCTGCTTTTCCTTTTGTTTTCCTCCTTTCTCCGTCTCTTGTAACGTAGTTTTTCAATATTTTCCATTTGTTAAAACTAGTTCCTATGCTTTTTATTTTTTCTGAACAATTTAATTTTTTTTCCTTTTTTATTTCTTTATTTTCCTTTTCTTCTTCCCCTTTAGTTTAAACAAATGGAAAACATAGAAAAACTATATTAAAAGAGATGGAGAAGGGAAGATAATAGAGGGAGAAGCAAAAGGAGTGAAAACAAATGAAAAAAAAAAGGAAAGTTAAAAGAACATAAAAGAAAAAATTTAAATTGTTCAAAACGAAAAAAATATGGGGGCTAATTATATAATTTAACTTAAAATTTTTGTTTGAAATGATGATTTAACGTGTCACATCAGCTTACCATCATACCATTAACAATAATTAACGACTCAATGACTAAACTGTTACAACACGTTTACATAAGTGACTAAAACGTAATATTTCAAACATAAGTAACTGAAATATAATCTGAGATAAACAAAAGTAACTATTTTAATATATCAATACAGGATGATGTAAGTTTAAGTGCGTTAAAGCGTATTATTTTTCTGTATATATTAAATTGTGGCACATGTAATCGCTGTATTTTGTGTGGATTTTATGTTTTCAAATGGAATCTCGAATTTTCTTGGTAAGTTAATTTGTTTCTTCATTTACTTTTAATTTTATTGGGCATTTGGCAAAGCCCGATTGGTATTGATGATGGGCTAAAGTTATTTACTGAATACTAGTTTAACTTGTGGGCTTTTATATACTTATTTTTTTTTAATTATCTTTGATTGTTTGTTAATTTAGTTATAAAATAAAAAAATATTATTTTACAAAATAAAATATACTATTTTCAGAGTATTTTTTTCTTTTTATATCTTTTACATAAAAATAACAATATATATACATAATAAAATTTGAATCCATACCTTTATAATTTTCAACAAAGTTATTTTCTAATTCAACCAAAATTTTATTTATTATTCATATCAATTTTTTATAAATATATTTGTTACATAATTTTTATTTTTTACTCATAAGTATGCTATAATAATAATTATTATTCAATTTTTAATTTGTATGTCTTTTGTTTGTATGAATATACTCTCAACAAATGAACATGATCATCTTGTTTTGTACTCCATGCTTAGCAACTACAAATCTTACAATTTATTATAAAAATATTGTATTTGAAAAAATTATTTAGAAAAATATAATATTTTTTTTCTCTCTAAAAAGTGATCCCGTCATGTCAAATGATGGGTTCACTATGTGTAGGAACCCATTTTGCCCGGGCCCACACAGACAAAAAAAGACAAAACAAAAAAACAAAATAGATAAAAAAAATCAAAATGTCCAAACAGTCCATGTACAGAGCCCAAATTTAATTTACCCAACTACCCCATTACACCCGAGCCCAATGCCTAAATCTGTGACCCACTAGCCCAACAAAGTACACGGCCCAATAGCCCTAACTTGTTTCCAGAAACTGGAAACCCCAAACCCTAGGGTTTGCCTAGGCGCCGCAATGGCAGAAACTCAATCGTCGCGCCAGAGGGCCACCTACCATCGCGCCGCAACCCTCGCGCCCTCGATAGCACCGCGATCCGCGCCAAATCACTCCATCGCCGTCGAGATCTTCATCAATTGCCTGCAAAAAGGAAAGAAGTGGTAGCAAATATAGAAAAAATATGTTTCCTTTTTATTTTCGGGTTATAAAAACCCAAGAATTTGTAACACACAGAGAACAAAGAAACAAGACAAAATACAAGCAAATAAAAAACAGAGGTGCTTTTTTAATATCCGTCTTATTTTTTTTTGTTCATGCGTTTTTGTATACATATATCACCAAAAAAAGAAAGAAAAGAGTTTACCGTTTGATTTGGCGTCGAAAAAGGAGGTTTTTAGGTTTTTTGACCGCCGTCAGAGGAGGCGCGTACGGCGGCGCGTATGGCGGTCGGACACCGGAGCCTCGCCGAAAGGACTGTCGAAAATCGCATGGGATCGAAAAGAGAGAGAGAGCATTTTTTAAAGCTTTTCAGTTTTTTTTTTAAAGAATGGGGTAAATGATTTTTTTAGTCAAAATTTGATTTATATGGTAATATTAAAACGACGTCGTTTTGGCTTAAGACAATAAGCAGCAAAACAGTGCCGTTTAGATTTTACCCGAAATCCGACCCGAAGGATCCGCGTTGTTTTGGTCAATGGTCTATTTGCGAATCTGGTCCTTCAGCATTTTTTCAAATTTATAATTATGTCCAAATGCATTTTTTCGTATTTACAATTTGGCCCTAAAATTTACATACTGTTTCATTTTAATCCTCGGGCTCTTTAAAGGTTAAGTCTATTACGGCACCGTTTTGAAATTTGGCATTATTGCCATTTAAACCCCTGTAATTTAATGAGTGTTTTAATTTAGTTCTTTTAATCTGTTTTAATTATTACTTTAATCCTTGTTTCTTTGTTTTTTTTTTATCCTTTTTTTATATTATATTTAATTATTTTACCTTATTAAATATTAAATATTATTTCCTTATATTTATTTACTAATATTACAAAATCTATGTATATATATTTTTATATGTATTATTTTTTTATATATTTAATTATTATTATATTTTATTTTACTTGGTTTAAATAATTTATATATTATTTTATAATTTATATATTATCTATTATATTAGATTTTAACTTGTATATTATATAGTATTATATTATATTTTTTTATATATATAAAATTTATTATAATATATTACCTATTTTATTTATATTGTTTATTACATATATAATTTTTATGATTAATATATTATGTATATATATGTTATTATTATTATATCTATTATTTACTGATTATTTTTATTATGTATAATCCTTATATCTTATTATTAATTATTTTATATTATTTTATTATATGTTATGGTTTTTATTAATTATTATATACATTTATTTGTATCTTTATATTCAGTATATTATTGCTTTAACTTTTTCTTGTAACATCCTAGGAAGGGCCTATGCATTTTTCAGATCAATTGTATGAAATGACAAGTCTTAAGTATTATGAATAAATTTTTGATACTTTTGGAAACCTAGAAATGAATGAAAATGGAAATGAAAATGAAAATGGAAATGAAAATGGAGATGGAAATGAAAATGGAAATGGAAATGGACATTTTGGAAACTTAGACATTTTGGAAACCTAAACATTTTTGGAAATGATCCAAAAATGGAAACATGAACATTTCGGGAAACTTGGATATATGAGAGAGAATAAAGGAGTTTTATTCACATAAATATGTGAATAATAAGAGATAAATAAAGGAGTTTTATTCACATAAATATGTGAATAATAAGAGATAAATAAAGGAGTTTTATTCACATAAATATGTGAATAATAAGAGATAAATAAAGGAGTTTTATTCACATAAATATGTGAATAATAAGAGATAAATAAAGGATTATTTTCTAATGAGATAATTGAGGAGATAATTGATGGATTAAAGGCTTTTATCTTTTAAATAAAAGAGATAATATTATAAAAAGAGGAGTGGTGGCCAAGTAAAGGACTCCTAGGTGATAACTTTGGCTATAAAAGGAGGACAGGAGGGCTACTCATCAACATTTGCTCCTCTTCTCTCTGCAGAAATTCTCCCTAGGCAAAACCCTCTCTGCCGAATTTTCATTAAGCAAAAATCCTCTCTTTTTCTTCTATTTTCTTCTCCGTTCTCTTTGTTAAAATTTGAATCTTTGTGGATTCTAAGAAGAGGCAATCATCCACAACATCAAAAGGGGATCTTTCGGGAAATCTAAGGATCTAAGGTAAGGATTATAAATATAAATATGTGGTTAAAGATTATGATTCACGTTTTCAAAGTTAGATCTAATCTAACACGAAGTGATAGGATTTCAACAGCTTATAAAGGAATCCTCTTGATTTGGAATCCCATCATAAGGTAAGGGATATTCGGCCAAGGCATAATTTGTTTAAGTGTTTTCCATTATTTCAAAAACCGAAATCGACATGGTTACATACCTAGTATTAGCGATTTCAAGGAAGAGGAATTCTAGCAACTGTTGGGACTTGATTAAATCAATTCGGCAACTAGGTAAGTAATTCTACTTCTAGTAGGATTTGGTTTTAAGACCAAATAGGTTTATTTATATGTTTTAATTAATGGCCGAATATAGGAGTGAAAGATCTAGATCGGTAGATCGCTCTACTGGAATTCACGGAAACTATTAAGCGAAAAAGGTGTGTACTCTTACTAACTTTCAATAAATTGCATGGCAATCATTAGATATGTAAATATGTAACAGTATGTGAATGTGGCTAAGCACCACAAATGTGGTAAGGAGTACCAGTGCACGTTTCCTACTTTTGATAGGATTGTGAATGTGATATATTTTGAACATGTGATTAGTAACATGAATGAAAATTTAGTATGTGAAATATGTTATGAAATAATTGGGGCATTCGGGATATTTGTGGAGGAAGAAAGTGAAGGTGATGACTACGGTCTCACCAACGTAAAGTGGTGACTACGGTCACATAAAGTGAAAAGTGGTAACCGGTTACATCCAGTGAATACGGTGTCTAATGACACAACATAAGTGGGCGATGAGCACGTCGATCGCAATGGTTGCCTTCAATGGTGTGTAGCGGATGGAGGGTCGACTTAGTAGTCCCCGCGATGTATGCGAGGTTGGTACGGGTGGTGCGTAGCGGATGGACAAATAGGTTTGGGTTTGGGTTGCATCATCCTTTATTTTGTATGAACATGATATTGATATGACTTGTATGCGATTTGTTGGAAATTAGTACTATGTACACATTGAGTCTGTAGACTCACCCGTTGGGAATTATTTTTGGTGATGAGCGGTAATGGACCAAGGTCGGCGAGGAGCTAAAGGTGGCCATGCATCGCTTGAAGAAATTATTTGGAATTTGGACTTTATGAAATTTTAGTACTTTATTTTGGGTTTGAATGATGTAATAAGGCCATAAGGCCCAGTTAGATTTTCTTTATTCTGTTTATTTTTATTTAAATATGATACAAATTATGTTTGATATAAGATAAGTAAATTTATTTCTTTTAAAATAATAAACCCAAAAATTATTTTGCCACCTTATTTAAGTTGGATTTCAGAATTTATTAAATAGGTTTCAAATTAAGCCCAACCCAAAACAATTTTTTTAAAATTACACAAATTTTCTCTAAGTCATTTAGAACATTGGCCCGATTTATTTAAGGAACATACGAGATCCGGTTCAAGCTCGTGGGCGGGTGTGGGGGTGTTTCAGATTGATATCGAGCCCGATTTTAAAACTCTCGGCCTGTGGGCTCAGGCCCAAAACGTTTTCAATTCGAGCCCAAATGAATTTCTTTGAAATAAGCGAGGTTTTATGGCATGGCACCTAAGTCTCCGACCATGATCCACCGGTAAGTACCTTTAACCATCCGTGTGATTATGTGAATTATGAATTGTAAAAGGGTAGCAAAGGCATGGAACGTAGAATAGTGTGATAGGAACTTGAACCCCAGGATTAGACTACTCAAACACTTGAAACTCATAAGACTTAATGAACTTAACAAACCTATGACTAAGTTATTAAGCTAGGGTGTGGCAACCCCACAGACGCATGTCTAGGATTGGATCCGGAAGAGCCTGGTATTTAAGCGATCCTAGTGACTCACCTCCTCTTCGCGGGTATCCTACCTGCAGTGCGTAGCTCGGTTCGCCCTAACTCGGAAGGCTCGGTGGTGTGGCAACCTCATGCGCATGTCTAGAAAGGTCGGTGAGAGCTTGGTATTTAAGCGATCCGCGTGACTCACCTCCTCTTCATTCGAATCCCGCTCAGTGCGTAGCTTTGGTTCACTACGACCAAGAGGGCTCGGTCATAGGCTAAACACAAAGAATAAAACCCGAAAGGGACTTAGCAGTGCTTTTTCTTTATAAAAAAAAAAATACCCTTGGTTTATAAAATGACCAAACCACCCATAGTTTTAACAAAATTTCATTACTTTATCAAATGTTCAAAAACCCTAATTTGTAAAATATCAAACTATCTTGATTTTGGAAAATTACAAAATTGCCCTAACTTACAAAATTACCAAAACGACCTTGATTTCCAAACTTTTGCAATATCATTGCTTTGAAAAGTGTAACTCTCAAAGGAACCCTCAATGTTTTACAATCTTGGAAAATATCCTAACTTATTAAATTTTACAAATTTACCCTGATTTTTGGAAAAATTATCAAAAAGGCCCCTGAGATCAAAAAAAATTACCGAAATACCCCTGGATTTCAAAATTCTTCCAAAATTTCCCCGGAACTTTAGAAGTACCAAAATACTTTCGTCAAAATCACCAGGGAACTTTTTATTTTTGAAAATTTGAAAATACCCTGTAGGATAAAATTACGAAAATGCCCCAGGTAGTGGAAAAGCAAAATAACGAAAACAACAACAAGAATTACAACGTTTCTTTGAATGAACGAAAGTTCATATTTGTTGATGGATGAATGAATGAATGCAAGACTGTATGCATGTATGAATACGAAAGAACCACTCTTAAACTCTTCTTCATAAGATATCATCGGGTAATAAGTGAAACAAGAATACTAATACATAAAATTCCTTAATCGGATCTCGTCGATAATGAGCTCAAGAGGACGTGGGTCGTCGTGGAAGAGGTAGAGGAAGGATGATTGTTAGATCGGGACAAGGTTTCGACAATGAGATACCACCACCACCATCACCCCCATTTGTCAATGTTGAGCGGCGAGGCTCGCATGAGGAAGATGCCGTGTCGCAGTTGTCTTTGCGAGTTTTGGAATTGGTGGCTGGTGCAGAAACAATTCAGAAATCGTAAGTGCGTGCTCGAGCGGCTCAGTGCTAATGGAGTGAAATGTTTAGAGGAGTATCGGGAGTGGCACCAGATACCGGTGAGATCGGTTGGAAGCAACCGAGCGCATCATGGATGAGCTCGACTTGACCCCGAGGAGAAGTTGAAAGGGATGACGGCAATCATTACGCGATGAAGCGTATCAATGGTGGTTAAGATTCGGGACGGTGCCACGGCGGAAGATCTCGACACGGGAATATGCTAAGGAAGCATTTGTAAGAAGTATGTGGGAACCGGTATATAGATGAGCAAAGGAAGGCTTTTTGGGGTTGGTACAAGGAAGTAAAGTCATCACACCGAATATGAAGCGGAATTCTTGAGGTTGAGCCGATATGCCCGAGGAGTAGTGGCGATCGAGCATGAACGCGTGTGTTCGTTTTGAGGACGGACTTAGGGACGATTTGAGACTTTTGATAGCACCGCATCGTGAGCGGGAATTCTCTCGCCTTGGTGGAAAAGGCTAAAGTGGTGAGGAATTAAGGACGCCACCAAGCGGTGTGGATGAGAAATAAGCCCAAAAGAGGTTTTTTGGGCCATGCGAAAAGGCCACAAGAGGCCTAGAATTGACAGCCACAAAGTCAGCAGTGATGTACGGTGGCAATTTCGCCTTGTGAACATTGTGGAAGGAAGCACGGGGAGAGTGTTGGAAAAGGCGGGACGATGTCTCAAGTGTGGGTCCAAGGACCATATGATTAAGGATTGCCCCAAGCTATTAGATGAGAGCCAACCAAAGACTCGAGAATGTTAAACCAGTGGTAGAGGCGGGACAGCGACCTCAAAGAGGTCGTGGGTCACCAGCCATGAGGTAGTGGCGAGGCCAGAGCCTGTGTGGTCGAGGGCAAGTGCTAACGCGCAGAAGTAAGGCAACCGGGTTTGGTTTACGCGGTTCGCCGGAGGGAAGAGGGAGACGCGCGCGGATGTTATAACCAGCACGTTCTTTATTCATGACAAACCCTATTTTGCTCTTATTGATGTGGGCTCAACTCATTCCTATGTTGCATGTAGTGTGGTTGAAACACTAGGCCTAGACTACGAACTTTCGATAGGCGATAATCGTAGTAAGCCCTTTAGGCCAAACGGTGAGGATAGATAGGATCTTCGGAATGTACCCCAGAGATTCGAGGAGCGAACTTTGGTGACTTAATGGAATTACCCTTCGGAGAGTTTGAGCTTATACTTGGAATGGATTGGCTAGTAGAGCATCGAGCCGTGTTGGATTGTGCGGCTAAACGTATGGAACTAAGAACCCGGAAGATGAGGTAGTAGTGATGATCGGAGAAAGGAGAAACTACTTGTCTAACGTGAGTTTTGTGACGAAGGCCGAGAAAATGGTTAAGAAAGGATGTAAGGCATTCTTAGCCTTCGTGAGTGCGTTAAGAGGAGAAGAGGAATGTGTCAAGGGAGTTAGAACAAGTAAGGGATTTTGAGGATGTATTTAGGAGGAGCGTTGCCGGAATACCCCAGAGAGAGAAGTGGAATTTGGAATAGATTTGCTACCAGTGAAGCGACTCCTGTGTCAATCGCTCCCACCGAATGGCACAAAGGAGTTAGTGGAGCTCAAGGCTCAAATCCAAGAGTTGTTGGATCGTGGGTTCATTCGACCCAGTGTGTCTCCGTGGGGAGCCGGTTCTCTTTGTGAAGAAGAAGGATGGAACTATGCGGATGTGCATAGATTATCGTCGAGTTGAACAAACCGACCATCAAGAACAAGTATCCTTTGCCAAGGATAGATGACTTGTTCGACCAACTGAAGGGGAAGCATTTGTGTTCTCAAAGATCGACTTAAGGTCGAGGTATCATCAATCGAAAGTGAAGGAGGTCGATATTCATAAGACCGCTTTTAGGACAAGGTACGGTTATTTTGAATTTGTGGTGATGCCGTTTGGGTTGACGAACGCACGCCGCGCTCATGGATATGATGAATAGGGTTTTCCAACCCTACTTGGATAGATTCGTCGTGGTGTTCATCGACGACATTTTGGTGTATTCCAAGACGGAGGAGGAGCACGATGAGCATCTCCGAGTTGTGTTAGAAGTGTTAAGGGAAAAGAAGCTTTATGCCAAATTCAGCAAGTGCGAATTTTGGCTCAAGGAAAGTGGCGTTCTAGGACATGTGGTATCCGCAGAAGGAATAAGAGTGGATCCTAGGAAGATCAAGCGATGTTGGATTGGAAATCACCTAGGTCGGTGGTGAAATCGAAGTTTCTTAGGCTTGGCAGCTATTACGTGAAGGTTCGTGGAAGGATTCTCGTCGATAGCCGCACCTTTGACAAAGTTACTAAGGAAGGAAGTACCGTTTGTGTGGGCGGATAAGCAACGAGAGAGCTCGAAAAGCTTAAAAAGGTGGCGTGAAGCTCGGTGTTAATTCAGCCGAGGGCGTAAGGACTTCGTAGTATATTTGTGATGCTTCGCATACGTGGTTAGGGGTGTGTGCTAATGCAAGAAGGAAAGGTAGTCGCTTATGCATCTCGACGGTTAAGGCCGCATGAGGTGAACTACCCAACTCATGACTTGGAACTCACGGCAGCGTGGTTTTCGCCTCAAAGTTTGGAGGCACTACCTTTATGGAGAAAGGTCATGAATTTACACGGACCACAAAAGCCTTAAGTATTTGTTGACTCGGAAGGAGTTGAACTTGAGGCAACGAAGGTGGGTGGAGTTATTGAAAGATTATGACTGTTCGATAGAATACCATCCGGCAAGGCGAATGTGGTAGCCGACGCCCTAAGTAGGAAGGTTGTGTCGGATTTAAGGGCTTTGTTCGCTCACTTAAGTTTGTATGATGACGGAAGCTTTGTTGGCGAGTTACAAGTCAAGCCAACCCTGGTGAAGGAGGTGAAAGAGGGACGGTTGGCGGATAAGGACTTAAGTACTAAGTTACAAAGCAAATACAAGCAATGAGGATTAAAGGATTATGGCGTCAATGATGAAGGAGTACTGCTACAAGGAAAAGGTTTGTATGCCGAGGATAAGGAGTTGAGACAAAGGATTCTTCGGGAAGCGCATGGTAGTCCTTATGCTATGCATCCGGAGGCATCAAGTCTGTATAGAGATCTAAGGGAACAATTTTGGTGGTCGACCAAAACGAGAGGTGACTGAATTTGTGGGAAATGTTTGACATGTCGCAAGTAAAGGCTGAACACCAAGTCCCATCAGATTGCTTCAACCAATTGAGATTCCCCAATGGAAGTGGGAAAGAATTACCATGGACTTAGTTAGTGGGCTTCCCACGCCCACTAAGAAGGACTCAGTATGGGTGATAGTGGACCGTTTGACCAAGTCCGCGCATTTTATCCCCTGTGAGGATCGACTATTCCCTTCAAAAGTTAGCCAAGTTATATGTGGCGGAGATCGTGAGGCTACACGGGTACCGATGTCGATCATCTCCGATAGAGACCCAAGGTTTACGTCTCGATTTTGGAAAGCACTTCATCAAGCATTAGGCACTAAGCTAGACTTCACTACTTTTCATCCACAATCGACGGCGATCCGAGGCGGGTTATACAAGTGTTGGAAGATATGCTAAGAGGTGTGTGATGGATTTCCGAGGAAGTTGGGAAGATTACTTGCCTCTAGCCGAGTTCGCCTACAACAACAAACTATCGGGCAAGCATTCGGATGGCACCATACGAAGCATTGTATGGAAGGAAATGTAGAACACCAACTTGTTGGACCGAGTTAGGAGAACGCCGCGCGTTTGGGTCCAGAGTTCGTGGCGAAAGCGAGGAGATGGTGGAATTAATTCGCACGGTTGAAAGAAGCTTCGATAGACGTAAGTCGTATGCAGACCTTAAGAGGAAAGAAATTGAGTTTGAAGTAGGAGACCAAGTGTTTCTAAAGGTCTCACCTTGGAAGAAGGTTATGCGGTTTGGCCGCAAAGGAAGCTAAGCCCAAGGTTTATAGGGCCCTATCAAATAATGAAGCGAGTTGGGCGGTGGCATACCAATTGGAGTTGCCACACGAGTTGCATCAAATGCACGACGTATTTCATGTGTCCATGCTACGTCGCTATCGATCGGATCCGTCTCATGTGGTACCTGTTGAAGAAGTGGAGTTAAGGTCGATCTATCCTACGAGGAGGAGCCGATTCAGATCTTGGAATGTGACGTGAAAGCACTACGAAAGAAGTCGGTGCCTTTAGTCAAGGTGTTATGGCGCAATCATGGATCGGAAGAAGCTTCGTGGGAGCCGAGAAGAGACAATGCGACAAAGCAATATCCTCAATTGTTTAGTTAGGAAATTTCGAGGACGAAATTTTTTTAAAGGGTAGAACTGTAACATCCTAGGAAGGGCCTATGCATTTTTCGAGATCAATTGTATGAAATGACAAGTCTTAAGTATTATGAATAAATTTTTGATACTTTTGGAAACCTAGAAATGAATGAAAATGGAAATGAAAATGAAAATGGAAATGAAAATGGAGATGGAAATGAAAATGGAAATGGAAATGGACATTTTGGAAACTTAGACATTTTTGAAACCTAAACATTTTTGGAAATGATCCAAAAATGGAAACATGAACATTTCGGGAAACTTGGATATATGAGAGAAATAAAGGAGTTTTATTCACATAAATATGTGAATAATAAGAGATAAATAAAGGAGTTTTATTCACATAAATATGTGAATAATAAGAGATAAATAAAGGAGTTATATTCACATAAATATGTGAATAATAAGAGATAAATAAAGGAGTTTTATTCACATAAATATGTGAATAATAAGAGATAAATAAAGGATTATTTTCTAATGAGATAATTGAGGAGATAATTGATGGATTAAAGGCTTTATCTTTTAAATAAAAGAGATAATATTATCAAAAAAGAGGAGTGGTGGCCAAGCAAAGGACTCCTAGGTCGATAACTTTGGCTATAAAAGGAGGACAGGAGGGCTACTCATCAACATTTGCTCCTCTTCCTCTCTTCCGAAATTCTCCTAGGCAAAACCCCTCTCGCCGAATTTTCATTAAGCAAAAATCCTCTCTTTTTCTTCTATTTTCTTCTCCGTTCTATTGTTGTTTGAATCTTTGTGGATTCTAAGAAAGAGGGCAATCATCCACAACATCAAAAGGGGATCTTTCGGGAAATCTAAGGATCTAAGGTAAGGATTATAAATATAAATATGTGGTTAAAGATTATGATTCACGTTTTCAAAGTTAGATCTAATCTAACACTAAGTGATAGGATTTCAACAGCTTATAAAGGAATCCTCTTGATTTGGAATCCCATCATAAGGTAAGGGATATTCGGCCAAGGCATAATTTGTTTAAGTGTTTTCCATTATTTCAAAACCAAAAACCGACATGGTTACATACCTAGTATCACCGATTTCAAGGAAGAGGAATTCTAGCAATCTCGTTGGGACTTGATTAAATCAATTCGGCAACTAGGTAAGTAATTCTACTTCTAGTAGGATTTGGTTTTAAGACCAAATAGGTTTATTTATATGTTTTAATTAATGGCCGAATATAGGAGTGAAAGATCTAGATCGGTAGATCGCTTCACGGAATTCACTAAACTATTAAGCTTAAAAAGGTGTGTACTCTTACTAACTTTCAATAAATTGCATGGCAATCATTAGATATGTAAATATGTAACATGAAGTGAATGTGGCTAAGCACCACAAATGTGGTAAGGAGTACCAGTGCACGTTTCCTACTTTTGATAGGATTGTGAATGTGATATATTTTGAACATGTGATTAGTAACATGAATGAAAATTTAGTATGTGAAATATGTTATGAAATAATTGGGGCATTCGGGATATTTGTGGAGGAAGAAAGTGAAGGTGATGACTACGGTCTCACCAACGTAAAGTGGTGACTACGGTCACATAAAGTGAAAAGTGGTAACTTCGGTTACATCCGGTGAATACGGTGTCTAATGACACAACATAAGTGGGCGATGAGCGCGTCGATCGCAGCTGATCGCCTTCGATGGTGTGTAGCGGATGGAGGGTCGACTTAGTAGTCCCCGCGGTGTACAAAGTTGGTACGGGTGGTGCGTAGCGGATGGACAAATAGGTTTGGGTTTGGGTTGCATCATCCTTTATTTTGTATGAACATGATATTGATATGACTTGTATGCTCGATTTGTTGGAAATTAGTACTATGTACACATTGAGTCTCAGTAGACTCACCCTGTTGGGGAATTATTTTTCGTGTGATGAGCAAGAATGGACCGGGTCGGCAGGAGCTAAAGGTGGCCATGCATCGCTTGAAGAAATTATTTGGAATTTGGAATTTATGAAATTTTAGTACTTTATTTTGGGTTTGAATGATGTAATAAGGCCATAAGGCCCAGTTGGATTTTCTTTATTCCTGTTTATTTTTATTTAAATATGATACAAATTATGTTTGATATAAGATAAGTAAATTTATTTCTTTTAAAATAATAAACCCAAAAATTATTTTGCCACCTTATTTAAGTTGGATTTCCAGAATTTATTAAATAGGTTTCAAATTAAGCCCAACCCAAAACAATTTTTTTTAAAATTACACAAATTTTCTCTAAGTCATTTAGAACATTGAAAACCGATTTATTTAAGGAACATACCAGATCCGGTTCAAGCTCGTGGGCCGGGTGTGGGGTGTTTCATTTCTAATAATTTATTTATTCATGTTATATTATTTTTTTATATAATAATTACAATTGGTATATATGTTGTAATGTATGATTTACTCAAGCCCTTTTTATAAAAATACCTTTCGAATTAAAGCATTTTACTCAAATATTTTCAAAATACGGTGATATGTGATATTTGAAGTATTTCAAGAAGAATTTTGCCCTAACTTATTGGGTTCGATTTTTCTTATAAAACTTTAGGTATTACCTATCACTTCTTTCTTAAAAAAACTGAGATTTACTAATTTCAAATAAAAAAACCTATTCTTGGGAACTCGGATCGTTGTGCCTTAACTTATTGGGTTCGACGTTTTGCGTCTCGAGGTAGGAATTTTCTAAAATAAAGACGTGCTTAGTTTTAAAGTCATGAGATGCTATATCCTAACTTACTGGGTATGATGTTTTATTTCTTTGAGATAAGTAAGTCTGGGTTTTTTCTTCAAATAAAAGGTTCATTTTTTTAATTTTTTTTAAAGTTTCAACATTAGGACATGATTTTATCGATTAGGTACCAATTTTTGGGCGTTATGAGGGTGCTAATCCTTCCTCATACGTAACCGACTCCCGAACCCGTTTTCTCATTTTTCGTAGACCAAAACCAAATGTTTTAAAATGAAACGTTTTACAGGGTGATCCAATCACACCTAAGTAAAGAAGGGATTGGTGGCGACTCCCATTTTCGTTTTCAAAAGTCGATCCCTATTTTTAAAATCAAGATTTTAAAATGGTTTCGACAGCTTGGCGACCCCACTGGGGACCAATAAGAGAGTCAAGTTTTAAAATCGATAATTTCATGTCCTTATGTCTGAATTTAAAATCTGGTTTAAAAATTATGATCCTTTTTATTGTATGTGATTCTATTTTTATAAAATATCTTTGCATTGCATTAGCATGACCGTTGTGGTCGCACCCTTAAGTGGGAGTGAGAAACTATGCTTTCGTGAGGTTTTCACCTCTGCAGGGGCTAGTGGACTGCTTCCGGGATACATCCGTACCTATGTCTTCGTGAGGTTTTCACCTCCGCATAGCCATATGGAAATGTATTCCCCTAAACCGAACTCGGTCCGTATGAGCCTATAATGGGTGAAGATCGAGGAATCTGCTGGTTCGGGTACCTCAACCTTAGAACTAAACCGCATATAGTGAACCCTAAGAACCCACCTTAGGTAGAACTATGTCAAACCTTAGTGTTCACCCAAATAGGTGTTTGTTTATTTTACTTGCTTTATATTCCATGATACTAACTTGTTGTGTTTTATTCTTTTGTGCATATCATTTCATACTTTAAGAGGTATCGATTCACGGTCAGTTTCTAAGTTAGAAAGCTGGTTATGGAGAACGAATTCCTTGATAAAGTGGAAGACAATGCAGTCGTTAGTATATGTTCAGAGCAAAAGCAATTAGAGAAAGAAGATTTTAGGGTATGGATTCGTTGGAACAAGAGGGGAATAGGGGCAATACTGGTATCCTTGCCTCCTCAGTCACCTGTGCCTCATAATGTTGTTTTGATCAAAGCAGAATCGGATGCGAAGAAGATTGTACGACACCCTATGGCAAGGCGTGATGTTGGAACTAAAGGGCAAAAGGTAACTATACTCACCAATCACTTCAAAGTGAGCATAGGGAATACGGATAGACACTTCTACCAGTACAACATTTCTCTTTCGTATGAAGATGGTCACCCTGTGGACGGCAAGAGTGTTGGAAGAAAAGTGACTGATAGAGTGCATGAGACCTACAAAAATGATTTGGAGGGAAAGAATTTTGCCTATGATAGGTCAGCTACCAAAACTTCTCGGCTCTTTGTTGTGATCCAAACAACATTGCAAGGGATTTGATTCGTTGTGGAGAAATGAAAGGAATTCGTATTGATCCCCCATTTGATATATTCAAAGAGATGAACCAGAATATATGCCTTTCACTTGTGGTTAGAGTTGGAAAAATGTTTGAACAGATACAATTTAAACTTCCTGGAGCTCCATAGTTCCTTCTTTGTCTAGGAAAAATTCTGATCTTTATGAGCCATGGAAGCGGAAGAACCTCTTTGAGTATGGCGCTAGCTAGGGTGAATGATCAATACTTTTCTGAAGATCGATGCTAAGCTTGGACAGTCTCTTCACTACCATCGAAGCCGTAATTCTGCAATCGAGTTGAAGTCAAGTCTGAACAAGATTGAGGAAATGAAGGGTAGGATTGAAGAGTTAGAATCAGCATTACACAGTTGTGAACTTCGGATTGAGCTTCTTGAAACAAGAAAGAAGCGTTGGAAAGAAGAGCTTCATCATTCTTATGATCAAGTTAGGAGTCGAGATTACCTCATGGGTGAAGCGATAGTGCAGATTCGAGAGGTAGTTGATCATCTACAGTCTTTGGCATCACAGGCAGATATGTTGAGCATAAAATATGGGCTACAGTCCAATCATAGTCAAGAGTTGCTTGGGAAAATCAAAACTTTAGGACTTAGGAGAAAGCATATGGTAGTCCGTTTTATGTAAAGGATTTTGTTTTCTAATAAAGTTTTCTAAAATGAAGTTGAATCAGAATCGATACCTCTTTGCATTCATGCATTTGCATTACATTGCATCATTTGCATTAGACTTTTACAAAAGGACCTTAATTAGGTAAAAATATTTCAGTTAACATGGAGCAAAGGTTGGAGAGAATAGAATAAATGCAAATATAAATGCAGGGCAATTGACTAAAATTCAACAAGAAATGTGGTAATTGAAGGAGGAGACAAGAAAGCTGCGACTTCTTTAAGAAATCAAAAATGAAGAGGGAATCAGAGAACGAAGTTTCTAAGCCCTTACGTACTTGAGAATGTTTTGAATAATGGGATTGTGGAAGAGATCCCTGTATTTTTAGAGCTAATCTAGAGTAATGTGCAAAACATGCTTGTTGCCTTAAGCCTAGAGGCAATAAGACCCCTTTTGTGAAATAGGCTTGTGTCCTAAATTCTTATTTCAATAAAATGCATCTTTTGAGTACATATTCTTTTATTCTTTCTATTATACATTTTTTACTCTTTCATTCTTTATTGATTACCATACAAGTAATCATCCTTAGAATCATTTATTCTTTGGATTTGTTCGCCTCCGTACCTAGGTACCCAGATATCAACGACATGAGCGACGTTGTTACTGACTCCCTTTTTGAATGAGATATGGGTCTAGGGGATCTAAGGACTTCGAAGATGACAGAGATTGTAACCTACCTTCTGATTTGTTAAAGATGGTAGAACAAGATGAAAAAAGACCTTACTCTACAAAGGGTCATTGGATATTATGATCCTAGGGAAAAGGGGAAGACCGAAGCCTAGCTCACCACAAAAATAAGGCAAGTCATCATTGAGTTGTTTTCAAGAATTCAAAGATGTTTTCACACAATTATATCAGGACATGCCTTGGCTAATAAGAAGCAGGCTAAACAAAGAGGATCGAACACTGTTAATTCACCATAGAAGGGGACTGCATCAGTCATATACCGCAAATATGGAATTAAAGAAGACAAGATTCATATGCCTATTTCAGTTCTTCACAAATTTTCCATACGTGGGGCATGGATGTGATGGGGCCAATCTCGTCAAAAGCTTTTAGTCAATATTGACTCATCAGCTTAGTTATCGTTTACTTCACTAAGAGAGTGGAAGTAGCTTCATATGCCAATGTTACAAGGTCGAAGTCATCAAAGTCAAATTTATCAAATAAAAAATGAAGGAAAAGATCAAATGCCACAAAGGATCGCGTTTAAATAACTATACAAAGTCAAAGTCTACAGTTTGTCCAAAGATCAGGTAGCATATCACAGTGCAACAAAAGTTGCCCAAAAAAGGTGGCTAAGACTTGTAAAGATTGGCATAAAAAGCTATCACTACTCTCTATGATTATCAAACGTTGGCTAGAATCTTCACTGGGGCAACATCTTGCCCATTATGGAATTGAAGCATTTTTGCCAATTGAACCTAATCGAAGAAGAGGTTAAAAGTTATCCATCACGGTCGGATGACGTGAGCTTACGACAAAAAGGTTCATCCAAGAGAATTCCACAAAGAGAACCTGATGTTGAAAAAAATTTTCCTCTACAAAACGATTTTAGAGAAAAGCATATGCCAAACTGGGAAGGACTTATATAGGGCCTGTTCTGGAGGAGCATTGATATTGATAGAGATAGATGGCAAAGACTTGCCCAATTCGTTGAATTCAGGTTTGGTCAAGAGATATTTTACCTGAAAGAGGAAAGATTAAGGTGAAAACCCGAAAAGGGCGCCAAAAAAAAAAAGGAGAGGCCAAAGCGAAAACCCACAAAGGGCGGCTCAAATTTTGACAAAAAAACGGGGCATACAGTAGTCTTGCTACGTCCGAATTAGCAATGAGGAAGTATATTACGTCTTGGGGCATTGACAAAGTACTCCGGATCCCCTAAAAACATATTGAGCTTAAAATGGTCCTCAAGAAGTTGGAACAAAGAAGCTCAGGCTGCGATATCTGGGGCATCTAGCTTCATTCTTACCCAGTTTTGAAATTCGTTATCTTTGATTGCTTTATTCTTTTTTGAGATACGCCCAAATCAATTTTCTTTTATTGCCTGAGTTATCTTTGATTAAATTATTTCTCAGAGCTATGCTCCTGACTAATTTCTTTCTCGTCCATTTTTGTGACCTTTTTCAAGCATTTTATATTGAAATAATAATTTATGGATTAATAACACTTTCATAAAAGGAGTTTCGCATATTACTCTAAAAGCTTCTAAATAATATGAGAATTTGAAATAGGACTATTGTTCAGAACTCACCAAGTCTAAGGGATTGGAAACATTGGAAAATGATTATCTCTTCGGATTTTTATTGAATAAGACAATTTCGTTGGTGATACCACATCGGCAAATGACGAACAAGGTCAATCCAAGTGTGAAGAGGATCATTGACGAGATACCCTGCATTCATACATCTGGTCATTACACCCAGGGAATGGTGTAATAGATTGAAAGTAGTACAAGTTCTGTACCTTTGAATGGTAACAAAAGATGGAAGAAATTAAAAGTTATTCCCCTGAAGTTGCAGTGGGAGATACCAATTCATGTCCCAAGGTTCAAGTAGAGAGGACTCAGAATTACCATGGGGCAAATTATTTGAGCAGAACATGAATGAAAAACAAATGAGTAATAACACCTAGGATAGGAATCATACTCATAACATTTTTGTAAATTTCATTAGGAGCATTTGATTCATTTCGGTCATTGCATCCTAATCCTTGAAACAGGAATCATCTTCATAACATTTTCATGACATGGCTAAATAGGAGCATCTGATGCATTTCGATCAAAGCATCCTAAATATTGGACATAAACATATACCCATTCTACAGGTTATGTAGCAAGGTAGAAGACAATAGTCTGGTATCCCTGAGTTTGCAGGGAGCAGATTAAAATAGCAGATCTGACAATCTTGAGGTTGCAGGAGCAGATCGGAGACATCAGTCCTATCTCCCTGACCAGCAGTGGAATAGGTCAAAGATTGTAGATCTTGTCACCCTAAGCAGTAGGGAACCAAGATCGAACGGAAAATCTTGTCTCCCTAAGCAGTAGTGGAACAGATTTAAGCCACCAGCCCTATCTCCCTGACCAGTAGTGGAATAGGTCAAAGATTGTAGATCTTGTTGCCCTAAGCAGTAGAGGACCAAGATCGAACGGCAAATCTTGTCTCCCAAGCGAGAGTGGAATAGATTTAAGCCACCAGACCCTATCTCACGACCAAAGAAAAGTGGAATAGGTCAAAGATTGTAGATCTTGTCACCCTAAGCGATGGGAACCAAGATCGAACGAAAAATCTTGTCTCTCCTAAGCGAAAGAGGGAACAGATTTAAGCCACCAGCCTCTATCTCCACGACCAAAGAAGTGGAATAGGTCAAAGATTGTAGATCTTGTCGCCATAAGCGATGAGGACCAAGATCGAACGGCAAATCTTGTCTCCCTAAGCAGTAGTGGAACAAATTTAAGCCACCATCCCTATCTCCTTGCCCAGCAGTGGAATAGGTCAAAGATTGTAGATCTTGTCTCCTAAGCGAAGAGTGGACCAAGATCGAACGACAAATCTTGTCTCCAAGCGATGAGTGGAACAGATTTAAACCACCAGTCTGACATCCCTGAGTTTGCAGTGGAGCAGACCGAAGATAGCAGATCTGGCATTCCTGAAGTTGCAGAAACAGATCGAAGACATCAAATCTTGACTCCCTGAGTTTGCAGGAGCAGATTGAGGATAGCAAATCTGGCAATCCTGAAGTTGCAAGAGCAGATTAAAGATAGCAGATCTGGCAATCCTGAATTTGCAGGAGTAGATCGAAAACATCAGATCTTGTCTCCCTGAGTTTGCAGTGGAGCAGATCAAAAGATAGTAGATACTGCCTTCATGAAGTTGAAGCTATCAAACTTATGAAATCAAGATGAAGTTCCAATCACGGTGAAGTTACAAAGTGGATTTGGAGTCATTTGAAGAAGATGAGGATCAAAGAAGTCGAAGCTCGCCAAAACGGGGCAAAATTGGTCTTTTAGAGTCTTTGCTCTATTCTCGTTACGATAATGAGCAAAGAGGGGCAACAGAGGAACCCATTTTGCCGGGCCCACATGAACAAAAAAAGAAAAAAAGAAAAAATAGATAAAAATCAAAATGTCCAAACAATCCATGTACAGAGCCCAAATTTAATTTACCCAACTACCCCATTACACCCGAGCCCAATGCCTAAATCTGTGACCCACTAGCCCAACAAAATACACGGCCCAATAGCTCCTAACTTGTTTCCAGAGCTCGAAACCCCAAACCCTAGGGTTTGCCTAGGCGCCATGATGGCGTAAAACTCAATCGTCGCGCAGCAGGGCCACCTACCATCGCGCGCAACCCTCGCGCCCTCGATAGCGCCGCGATCCGCGCCAAATCACTCCATCACCGCCAAGATCTTCATCAATTGCCTGCAAAAAGGAAAGAAGTGGTAGCAAATATAGAAAAAATATGTTTTTTTTTTATTTTCGGGTTATAAAAACCCAAGAATTTGTAACACACAGAGAACAGAGAAACAAGACAAAATACAAGCAAATAAAAAACAGAGGTGTTTTTTTAATATCCGTCTTATTTATTTTTATTTTTATTTTTTTGTTCATGCGTTTTTGTATACATATATCACTAAAAAAAGAAAGAAAAGAGTTTACCGTTTGATTTGGCGTCGAAAAAGGAGGTTTTTGGGTTTTCTGACCGCCGTCAGAGGAGGCGCGTATGGCGGTCGGACACCGGAGCCTCGCCGGAAGGACTGCCGGAAATCGCATGGGACCGGAGAGAGAGAGAGAGCATTTTTTAAAGCTTTTCAGTTTTTTTTTAAAGAATGGGGTAAATAATTTTTTTAGTCAAAATTTGATTTATATGGTAATATTAAAACGACGGCTTAAGGCAATAAGCAGCAAAACGGCGCGTTTAGATTTTACCCGAAATCCGACCCGAAGGATCCGCGTGTTTTTGGTCAATGGTCTATTTGCGGATCTAGTCCTTCCGCATTTTTTCAAATTTATAATTATGTCCAAATGCATTTTTTCGTATTTACAATTTGGCCCTAAAATTTACATGCTTTTTCATTTTAATCCTCGGGCTCTTTAAAGGTTAAGTCTATTACGGCACCGTTTTGAAATTTGGCATTATTGCCATTTAAACCCCTGTAATTTAATGAGTGTTTTAATTTAGTTCTTTTAATCTGTTTTAATTGCTACTTTAATCCTTGTTTCTTTGTTTTTTTTATCCTTTTATTTTATATTATATTTAATTATTTTACCTTATTAAATATTAAATATTATTTCCTTATATTTATTTACTAATATTACAAAATCTATGTATATATATATTTTTATATGTATTATTTTTTATATATTTAATTATTATTATATTTTATTTTACTTGGTTTAAATAATTTATATATTATTTTATAATTTATATATTATCTATTATATTAGATTTTAACTTGTATATTATATAGTATTATATTATATTTTTTATATATATATATAAAATTTATTATAATATATTACCAATTTTATTTATATTGTTTATTACATATATAATTTTTATGATTAATATATTATGTATATATATGTTTTTATTATTATATCTATTATTTACTGATTATTTTTATTATGTATAATCCTTATATCTTATTATTAATTATTTTATATTATTTTATTATATGTTATGGTTTTTATTAATTATTATATACATTTATTTGTATCTTTATATTCGTATATTATTGCTTTAACTTTTTTCTAATAATTTATTTATTCATGTTATATTATTTTTTTATATAATAATTTATTTAGAAAAATATAATGGTTTTTTATTTATTTAAAAAATATAATAATTTTTTTCTCTCTAAAAAGTGATCCTATCATGTCAAATGATGGGTTCACTATGCATGTTACATGTGCCACACTTTATATGGTTTTTTTTTTTTAATACAAATGGTCAAATTTTCACGTGTCAACTTCTTAACATGTGAAAATTTGACCTGATATTATTACTTTTAAAGTTTAAAGTATGACATGTGTCACATGTATAATGAACTTGCTATCTAACATAGCAAAATCACTTTTTGAGGAGAAAAAATTATCACATTTTTTAAAATAATTTAAAACTCACCTTATTATTCTAAATATATTTTTATAATACAATATTTGTATAAACTACTCAAAATCTTAAGATGTTATTGCACTTAAAATCTCGGTTGTCTGATTCTATTATGAAGAAAAGTGTCTTAGAATCTAGTTACTTTACGTTTGGCTGTAGTCCATATGCATTTGGTTGTTGTTTGACTATTGATTCATCTGCGCTGTTTATGTACACTTTTATGTGTTTAGATTTTGTTTTTATTGTAATTAGGGTATTCATCATTGGTAATAATGATTAATCTTTTCGTCGTGAGTGTTTTTTAAATAAGTAAACGACTGTCCATGAAAAGAACTTCATTCCCATGAGTGGAGATCAAACACCCGACCGTATGACTAAAGAATTAGGTGAGTAATTGCAACAAGTTGTTGTTTGTCATGTTGCAAATTGTTTTGCTTTACCTGCTTTAGTCTTCGTTTGGCATGGATATGCATAAAAATTGAAGTCTTCAAACTTGATTATGGCATAAAAGTAGGAACTTTTTATGAAATTCATGCATGGATTAAAAATGGATACTCTTAAAGCATGACAAATGTTGTTAAGTATGAAAATGAGTTTACTTGTAAAGCTAAGGGTTTCAAAGCATGAAAGATGTTTATACACTATGATGAACACGAGATTTCCATGCAAGGTATTTGAGTTTAATTTCTTTATTTCATGAATTTAGTTAGTGGGTATTTTGTGGATTGATTAATTTAAGTATTTTATCAACTTAGTTGCTCTCTTCAACACGTGTATACATCTGTGTGAATATGTGCATGAGTATGTATAATTATGGTTATGTGGTGTGTTTGTTGGACATAATTATATGTATGTGTTTTGAATTTGTATTATGTTTTTATGTGTGCTTTAGATTATATCCTATGCCAATATATATCGCGTTTGTGTGTGAGGGGAAATTATATTATAGACTTTTTTTCATTATATTATTTATAATTTATTTTCAATTATTTAATGATATTTCAGTAATTTTTTCCTATGTTATTGAAATATAATTTTGAAAATTTCTTTACCTTTAACCTTTAACCTTAAACCTCAAATCCTGAATTCTAAATCTGAAACCTGAACCCTAACTCTAAACTTGAACTCTAAACCCTAAACTTTGAACTCTAAACTTGAATCTCAAACTTAGAATTCTGAACCCCAAATTGAACTAGGTTCGAGTTTAGGATTCTAGTTTTGAGATTCGAGATTCAGGGTAAAAAAATTACTAAAATTATGTGTCAATTACATTAAAAAAATTACTGAAATGTCATTAAATAATTGAAAAAAGATCATAAATAATATGATAAGAATGGTCCATGAAATAATTTCTCGTGTGAGGGTGCTTAAAATTTATGTGTTATGTTGTGATAATGTTGTAATTTCAATTTGTAGTTTTTTTTCGTATTTTAGTTTAATTTCATATTGTCGAAACTAATTTTTTGTTTGAAAACGGGCCGACTTTAAAATATGAAAAACGGAGTCGCCACCAATATTTTTTGAAGTGTGATTGGGCCACCTTAAAAAACATTTTGGTCTACGAATTTTAAAAAAATAGGTTCGGGAGTCGGTTACGCACGAGGAAGGATTAGCACCCTCGTGACGCCCATAATTGGTACCTAATTGATTAATTAATGTCCTAATATCGAAAATTTGAAAGATTTTAAAATACGATTCTTTTTATTTTTTAAAAAAAAAAAAACTTGAATAAAAAAATGAGCAATCAGACCCTCTTATCTCGAGAAAGTAAAATGTAACGCCCAGTGAGTTAGGGTACGACATTTCAAATCCCCGAAATTGAGCTTGTCTTTTTTATTTTCAAAATTAATGTGTTTAAATCTAAGAAGGATACTCGGTTATTTGGGGTCTAATGAAAAATTAGAACCCAATAAGTTAGGGCTCGATTTCCCAAAATACCAAACACGGAATATTGCCTTTGTTTTTTGAAATCCTTATCTCGAGATAACAAAACGTCCCATCCAGTAAGTTAGGACACAACGATTTTGAACTCTCAAGAATAAGTTTTTATTCAACTTTTAAAAAGAAAGTAATAGGTTCTTTAGACCCGAAAAGAGAAATCGAAACCCAGTAAGTTAGGGTACGACTCCTTTCGAACCTTAGAACACGGAGGGTTTACTTATTTTGAAACGAAAACTATAATGTATCGAATAAAATATGATAAAAAAAGTAAAATAGACAAACAAAATGAAATAAAAGAAAATAGTAATGAAAAGGCAATGATAATAATAGTGCTAGTAAAAATAAAATAGTATTAATAAAAAACAAATAACAGTCATGAAAAATAGTAATAATAATAATACTTAAAAACAGTAGTGAAAATAAAAGTGATATGAATAGTAACTATAATAATTATTAAAGTAATAGTAAAAAAATAATAGTATTAATAAAAACATAGTTAAAAAAATAAATAAAAGTAACAAATATAATGATAATAGATAATAAAAATAAAAATATATATAATAACAGTCGATATAATAGAGAGAATACGGCTATAATAATAATATATACATAAAAGTAATAAACAATATTAAAAATAATTAATTTAATGATAAAATAGCCAAAATAAACGAAAAGGGATTAAATCGAATTAAAAATAGGAGTTTTGGGGCAAAATCGCGAAGCAAATAAAAGGAAAAGGATCAAATTTAATTGCGCGCACAATCTTAAAGGACTAGACACGAAATTATCCCAAGTTTTCAAACACTGCGCCTGAACGCGGACCAAATCGAAACGGCGCATAAAATTTTGGGGCAAATTTAAAAGAAAATAAGAAAGTTGAAGAGGGATGCAATCGAAACAGGGGCGCAACAAGAGGACCGAAGGCGCAATTTACCCATTAAGGGTGAAATTGCGCAAATCCACATGCAAAAGCAGGTGACCACGTGGGGCCTTCCCCCCTTAAAAGGCACCATTCCCTTTTAATCTTTAAAACAAAAAAACACACACACATTTTCCTTCATTTCAGCTCTCTGTTTCCAAAAACCAAAAAACAAACATCCCTTTTCCTCATTTTGTTAGGGTTTGAGCTCCTTCGCGCCCAATTGCCGCCAGATAGCCATCATCCGCGACCAACGTGTATTTTATTCCTTATTTCCTTTCTTCTTATTTTTAAAAAACTTTATAATATCCTTAAAGGAAAAAGAAAGAAAATCCCTAAATCCCCAGATACAACTTCAAAAGAAAAAGAAATAAATAAACGGAAAACGAATCAACCTTTTTCTCTTTGATTCCTTGTATTACTCTCCGAAGAAGCGTGAATATTGTGTTTTCTGTAAATCATGTAAAAAAAAAAGTCCTTTTTACAATCGCTTGTATCTCTTTATATCCTAAAAAGACCCCTAAAAATAGAATAAAATCAAACTACAATCCCCTTTTCCGTGTTGTATTGCTTCCTGTTTTGTAGGTGCACCACCGGAGGCGTGAAGGCGCTGGACTCGGGGGCGCGAGACGTGCAACTTTGGAATACTGCTGACGGCGTAAGGAGCAATTGTATTGGGCTGAAGTTGTAATTGGGCCATTGTAAACGGACCAATTTAACAGACTTTTTTATTTTCCTGATCTTGGTTAATGGGTATTGGGCCCTGGGTTTTAAATTGGGCCTTACAGCTGCCCCTCTTTGCTTGTTGTCGTGTAACGAGAATAGAGAAAAGATTTTAAAAGGACCAATTTTGCCCTGTATTGCTGAGTCCTGGCTTGATTTTTCTTTTCTTCAGGTAGCCTTGCTTTGACCCACTACATCTTCAGGGGTATAGGAATTTTGTCTCGATCTGCTCCACTCCTGCTCAATGGAGATAAGATTTGCTCTCTTTAGCCTGCTCCACTCCTGCTCAGTGGAGATAAGGCTTACAATCTTCAGTCTGCTCCATTGCCGATACATGGAGATAAGACTTGTTATTTTCGATCTGCTCTACTCCTGCTCAGTAGAGATAAGATCTGTATTTTTAGCCTGTTCCACTCCTGCTCAGTAGAGATAAGGCTAGTGGCTTCAGTCTGCTCCATTACCGATACATGGAGATAAGACTCGCCATTTTCGATCTGCTTCACTCCTGCTCAGTGAAGATAAGATCTGTAAACTTCGATCTGCTCTACTCCCTTTCCGCAGAGATAAGATCTCAGACTCTTTCTACTCCATTGCCGATACATGGAGATAAGACTTGTTGTTTTTGATCCGCTCCACTCCTGCTTAGTGGAGATAAGATCTGCTACTTTCGATCTGCTCTACTCCTGCTCAGTAGAGATAAGATCTACTATCTTTAGCCTGCTCCACTCTTGCTCAGTGGAGATAAGGCTATAATCTTCGATCCACTCCACTCCTGCTCAGTGGAGATAAGATATGCTGTTTTCGATTTGCTATACTCCTGCTCAGTAGAGATAAGATCTGCTGCTTTCGATCTACTCTACTCCTGCTCAGTAGAGATAAGATCTACTATCTTTAGCCTGCTCCACTCCTACTCAGTGGAGATAAGGCTATAATCTTCTATCCGCTCCACTCCTGCTCAGTGGAGATAAGATATGCTGTTTTCGATCTACTCTACTCCTGCTCAGTAGAGATAAGATCTGCTATTTTCTGTAACTCCCATCAATTTTGCTACATTGTCCTCTGGGGAACCTACTTGTAGGATTGATTTCATAGAGTCTATGCTTGTGCCGAATGATTTGGATATCATGAAAAAATGCTCCTAACCATGAACGCTATATGAATGGATGCAAAATGTCATGAGAATGATCCGTTTTTTAACTTTTGGGTTATCAGTGCTTGCTGTTTATTAAGGTGATATTCCTGATTTGTGTCTTCTTTGTTCAATCGATACTTCTAATGAGAATCGAAGATGTCGCCATCGCTTAGACCCTTATCTCAAGTGCTCAAAGCCTTTTAAACCTGGTGAGTTCTAAATAATTGTCCTGTTTCGGATTCTTGCATTATTTAAAGACTTTCAGAGTAATACGCAAAACTTCTTTCGTGAACACATTATTAGTTCAGTAATCATTACTTCAACATGAAATGCTTGGAAAAAGATTATATAAATGAATAAAACTGTAATTTATTCGGGATAAAACCCGTGAAAAATGGATTGAGCAGATGAAACAAATTCTACTAAAGTACAAGAATGAGTAAGAGTGGAATTGGTGCCCCAGATATCACAGCCTCAGCTTTTCTGTACGAACTTCTTGAAGACTATTCTGCGTTCAACATGTATCTAGGAGATCTGTGGTACTTTGCCACTACCCCGAAAATGTAGCATATCTCCTCATTGCTAATTCAGGTATAAGATGATGAGCGTATGCCCTATTTCCCCCAAACATTTGAATCGCCCTTTACGGGTTTTCAATTCAAATCTCATTTGGTCTCAAAGTGCCCTTTGCGGGTTTTCACCTTGGCCTCTCCGGGTTTTTTTTTTTGAACTCAAGACGCCCTTTGCGGGTTTTCGCCTTGGCCTATTTTCCTTCCTAAGCTAAATACTTCTTGACCGAGTCTATATTAATTGAATTTGGCAGGCTTTTGCCGTTCATTTCGGCGAGTATTAATGCTCCCCCAGAGAAGGTCTTCTTTACAACTAAGGTCCTTCCCAATTAGGCATCCACTTTCCCCTGAAGTCTTTTTGCATAGGGAGGATTTGTTTCAATACCAAGTCTCCCTCATGGAATACTCTGGGGCGAACCTTCCTGTTGTAAGCCCGCATCATCCGCTTCTGGTACATTTGACCATGACGGATGGCTCTTAGCCGTTTTTCCTCAATAAGATTTAGTTGATCATATCGAGATTAAACCCATTCCGCTTCATCCAACTTCAGTTCTGATAAAACCCGGAGAGAAGGAATTTCAACTTCGATAGGCAAGACTGCCTCCATCCCATAAACCAATGAGAAAGGCGTTGTCCCAGTAGAGGTTCTGACAGATGTTCGGTAAGCATAAAGGGTAAGCGGTAACTTTTCATGCCAATCCTTGTATGTTTCAGCCATTTTCCCCACAATCTTTTTGATATTTTTATTAGCTGCCTCAACGGTATCGTTCATTTTTGGGCGATATGGTGACGAGTTATGGTGCTTGATGTTAAACTGGCTGCAAACTTCCACTATCGCACTGTTATTTAAGTTCAAAGCATTGTTAGATACGATCCTCTCCGGCATACCGTAGCGACATATAATCTCTTTCTTCAAAAACTTGCTAACTGTCGTCTTCATGACATTGGTATATGAAGCTGCCTCTACCCATTTGGTGAAGTAGTCGATGACCACGAAAATGAATCGATGTCCATTAGAAGCCTTCGGTGATATCAGCCCAATAACGTCCATGCCCCACATTGAGAAAGGCCACGGAGAAGTCATAACATGAAGAGGTGAAGGAGGCACATGAATCTTGTCTCCATAAATTTGGCACTTGTGGCACTTCTTGGCGTAACAGATGCAATCTCCTTCCATCATAGACCAGTAGTACCTGAATCTCATGATCTGCCTGGCCATTGTAAACCTATTGGCATGCGTCCCGCAAACACCTTCATGGACCTCTTCTAGGATTTTCCTAGCCTCAACAGTATCGGCACATCTTAACAACACCTGATCTTTCCTCTTTTTGTACAGGATCTCTCCGTCTAAGACATATTCATTGGCCAGTCTTCTCAATGTTCTCCTGTCATTTTCTGTTGCTTAATCAGGATATTCACGGCTCTTCACATATCGCAGAATATCATGATACCAAGGATGATCATCTCTTTCCTCTTTTTCGTTGATATTACAGCAGTGAGTCGAGATTTTACAGATACTCTTTTGGATAGGCTTCATACCCTCCTGCTCATTTACTCTGATTATAGAGGCTAACGTGGCCAAGGCGTCAGCCATCTGGTTTTCATCACGCGGGAGATAAAAGAATGTGATATCATCAAACTCCTCAATTAGCTCCAACACTAACTTTCGGTAAATGATCAATTTAGGATCTCTCGTTTCCCATTCCCCTTTGAGCTGATATATCACCAATGCGGAGTCTCCATACACCTCTAGTACCTTGACTTTGCGGTCTATGGCTGCTCGAATTCCCATGATACATGCCTCGTATTCTGTCATATTATTCGTGCAGTCAAAATCCAACTTGCAAGTGAAAGGATAATAGTCTCCATTTGGGGATATCAGGACTGCCCCAACTCCATTACCAACGGTATTTGATGCTCCGTTGAAGTTCAACTTCTAAGGACGATCTTCTAGGGTATCTTCTTCAGTTGACACTACAAACATCAGATCTTCATTGGGAAAATCAAAGTTCAAGGGCTCATAGTCTTCTAGCGCTCTACTGGCTAGAAAATCAGCTATTGCACTCCCCTTCGCAGCCTTCTGGTTCACATAAACTATGTCAAATTCGGAGAGTAAAATTTGCCATCGAGCCATTCTTCCATTTAGAGCGGTTGACTCCATCATGTACTTAAGAGGATCTAGCTTCGAGATTAACCAAGTCGTATGGTACAACATGTACTGCCTCAACCTCTGAGTTGTCCAGACCAATGCGCAGCATAATTTCTCAATTGGCGAATATCTCATTTCACACTCAGTGAATTTCTTACTGAGGTAATATATCGCCTTTTCTTTCTTTCCTGTCTCATCATGTTGGCCGAGCACACATCCCATTAAATTATCAAATACCGTCAAATACAGAATCAACGGTTTGTCAGGACTGGGCGGCATTAACACTGGAGTATTAGACAAGTATTGCTTAATCTTGTCAAAAGCCTTTTGGCATTCGTCGTCCCAAATACCTGGGTTGTGTTTCTTAAGAAGACGAAATATTGGGTCACATTTCTCAGTCAATTGTGAAATGAACCGGGCAATATAATTTAGTCTCCCTAAAAAGCCTCGAACTTCCTTTTGAGTGCACGGCGGAGGCAATTTTTGTACGGCCTTGACTTTATCTGGGTCGACCTCAATTCCTCTTTCACTGATTATGAAACCGAGCAGTTTTCCTGATCTAGCCCTAAAAGTACACTTGGTTGGATTGAGCTTCAGCTGAAATTTCCTCAACCTCAAGAATAGTTTTCTCAAGACAATATGTGCTCTTTTTCTATTCGGGATTCCGCGATCATGTCACCGACGTAGACCTCAATCTCCTTGTGCATCATGTCGTGAAACACGGTTACCATGGCTTTTTGGTATGTTGCTCCCGCATTTTTTAACCTGAATGGCATCACTTTGTAACAAAAAGTTCCCCACAAGGTTATGAATGTGGTCTTTTTCATATCTTTAGGATGCATCTTTATTTGATTGTATCCAGAGAACCCATTCATGAAGGAGAATAATGAATACCCTGCCGTGTTATCTACCAAAGTGTCAATGTGAGGTAGCGGGAAATTGTTCTTTGGGCTGGCTTTATTTAGGTCCCTGTAATCGACACACATTCATACTTTTCCGTCTTTCTTAGGAACAAGAACAACATTGGTTACCCATTCCGAGTAGTTCACCACTTGTAAGAATCCAGCGTCAAATTGCTTCTTTACCTCATCTCTTATTTTAACTGCAACATCGGGCTCATCCTTCGAAGTTTCTGTTGAACCGACTTGCATTCTTCTCTTATAAGAATATGGTGTACCGCAATGTCGACACTCAACCCAGGCATGTCTTGGTACGACCATGCTAAGAAATTCTTGAATTCTAGCAGAAGTCTAACGAGATCTCGCCTTGTTTTCTCAGTTATAAGGGTTCCAATTTTCACCTCTTTCCCCTCTTCCAGAATCACACTCTCAATTGTCTCTTTGTGAGGTATGATTAGCTGCTCTTCCCGTTCTACCATTTTTAACAAATCTAGGGATATACTACAATCTCCGTCATCTGTAAAGTCCTGAGGTCCCTCTAGGCACATGTCTTGTTCATTGGGAATTCAGGTCCGTGAATGCAGGCGTTGCTCATGACATCGATATCCGGGGACCTATGGTAGGTACGAAAGAATATTCAATGAAATGAATTTAAGAATGACTTATTTATGCGTTATGATTATGAATGGAATGGAAAAAAAAGTAACAGAATAATTGCACGGTATGAAAGAAAAATGCACTTTTATTGAAAGTAAGGATGCTTGAACATGAGCCTATTTCACAAAAGATTATTATTGTTCCTAGGCTTGAAACAATAAGTGTGTTTTAAACATTACTCTGTTTTAGTCCTAAAAACTACAGGAATTTCTTCCGCAGTCCAGTTGTCCAGAACACTTCCAAGCTAGTAGGGGCGAATACCCGCCAAGTTTTCTTCCTTCGGATCCTCTTCAGACACAGCATTGACGCTCAAAGCTCTTATCATATCCTCATCCGTTTCCTTGTTCATATTCTTCGGCCCAGGAAAAATGATTCCTCCCGACACGAATGTATTAGATATATGGGGAAAAGTCATCGACCCCCATTTGACCTCAGCACCATTCAATCGTGCCCTCCGTCTCTCACGTTTCCTTTCTAATTCCTCCTTTCTTTGCGAGGCATCTGGCCTATGCCCCAAACCAAAACGATCACGCTTATCAACCAATCCTGGCACTTTGACCGGCCCCTGGAGATATTTTTCGAGTCCCATCCCAGGCACTGCTCATTTTCCTACTGTCAATCGTAGGCTCATCCACGTGACTTCGGATATTTTTGGCACTGGTACCTTGCCACCCTCACTGATGAAAGTCACATTTACAAACTCCAATGACCTGAAGGAGTACTCTATAGCCTCGGTATCATATTCGATATATGGCGCATCACTAGTAACGGACGCGATGATGTCCTCCTCCGCATTTATGGTTATCAACCGGCCCTCTGCCACCAACTTTAACCTCTGGTGCAATGATGGTGGTACAGCTCACGCTGAGTGGATCCAGGGCCTCCCCAATAAACAATTATAAGAGGGCTTGATGTCCATCACGATGAAGTCTACCTCATATGTGTTTGGCCCGATTAGAGGGGTATCTCAATCCTTCCCATTACTTTCCTTTCAGTACCATCGAAGGCTCTCACTATGTTTTGGCATGTTTTCATATGAGAGCTGTCTACAGGCAGTCTGTTTAGCGTAGATAAGGGCAAGACGTTTAGTGCCAACCCGTTGTCGATTAAAACCCCCGGTAATGTACACCCTTTACATCGGGTAGTGATGTGTAAAGCCTTGGTGGATCCCATACCCCTGGCGGAATTTCATCATCACTGAACGAGATGAAATTGTCTGTGCTTATGTTACTAACGAGACGGTCTAGCTTGTTTACCGAAATGTCGTCAGCGACATAAATTTCGTTCAACACTTTCATTAGCGCGCTGCGATGTATCTCTGAATTTAAGAGCAAAGCCGCGATCGATATGCGCGTCTTCGGCCGCTTGTATAACATTCCACAACATCGTACTCACTGTGCTTTAGAAACTTTAGAAATTCTTTGGCTTCATTCTCTGTTACTGGTTCATTAACCAGCGACTCTATCTTTTTGTCTCCTTGTCTGATCACAGAGAATTTCTTTTCAATGTGTTCGGCTTCTGGGTTGGGCGTGCTGGCCAAACTCTCCTTTCTTGAAACTGTCACAGTGCAATTGTAATCCCAAGGCACACTCTTGTTATCCTTATAAGGAAAGGTCGCGGGTTTTTGAATTACAACTTTGCGGTTCTCATTCCTCGCTTCGCGTCGATCCTTGGTCGTGTGTGATAATCACTTCATCGGGTGATTGACCCTAGGGACCCTCTCTGCACTCCACCTTCTGTGGCGCATACATCCTCTCTTTCGGAAGAGTAAAAAAACTCCAGCTCTTTATTATCCATTAACCCTTGTACTAGGGTTTTGAATTCGTTGCACTGCTGGATCTCATGGCCTTCCTTGTTATGGAACTCACAGTAGTTCTTTGCATCTCGGGATTTACTTTCTAATTCCTGCGGAACTAGCCCCATTTTCTGCATTTCTCTCCAAACCTCTCTTAACGGGGTTCTTACTTCAGCAACCGTCTGCTTGATTCTCCTCCCCATGTACTCGACTATCGCGTTTACTCCATTATCCGTATGACTGGGTAACAGATTTCCCCCACCAGGTGCGTCGTTGAACTTTACCACACCTGCCTTGATAAACCTCTAGACTAGCCTTTTGAATGAAGTACAATTTTCTATCGAGTGACTTACTACATCCGCATGGTATTCACACTGAGGGTTTGTATCATACCACTTAGGATATGGAGGTTGCAGCGGCTTCAAGTAGAAAGGGGATATGACGTGCGCATCGAACAGAGTTTTATACAACTCCCTATACGTCACAGGTATGAGAGTAAATTGGAATTTCTCGGTCTTCTGCCTCGTGTTAGGCTCTTGTCTTGGTGGGGCCTGCTGGCCCACAGCTACCGCTCTCGATTGACTAACAGTAATGGGTTTGGGATAACCCGAGCTTACATTACCTACTTCATTCTCCCTTTTCTTTGGAGCCGATCTTCTCATGCTCTCTCCAGCTTCTATTTTCCCACACTTTATCGCGTTTTCTATCATTTCGCCGGACATCACTATGTTTGCGAAACTCTTGGTCGCACTCCCCAACATATGATTGATGAAAGGTGCTTTCAGGGTATTTATGAAGAGCATGGTCATTTCTTTTTCTAGTAGCGGTGGCTAGACTTGTGTAGCGACTTCCCTTCACCTATGGGCATACTTCCTGAAACTTTCGCCTGACTTTTTCTCCATGTTTTGCAATGTGATCCTGTCGGGCGCTATATCAGTCACATGGCCATAATGCTTCATGAAGGCCTGTGCCAAATCTTTCTACGATTTGACCTGAGTATGACTCAACTGGTTGTACCATTTAGCCGCGGCTCCAATCAGACTATCCTGGAAACAGTGAATCAACAACTGGTCATTGCTAACATGTCCTGTCATTCTCCGGCAGAACATTGTAATATGGGCCTCAGGACAGCTGGTCCCGTTGTACTTTTCAAACTCTGGCATTTTGAACTTCGGAGGAAGTACCAAATCTGGGACTAGACTCAGCTTCTTAGCATCCACCTCGCATTGGTGATCAGCACTTTCCAATGCTTTGAACCTTTCCTCTAACCACTTGCATCGATCTTCAAACTCTTTTGGGAGGCCCACCCTTACTTTTTCCTCTTCTGCTGCATCATCGAAATCAGGGACCATCAATTTTGCCAAATTGTCTTCAGGGTTGGAGCTCGAGCCTGTCGGGAAGTTTGCTGGTGCCGGGGTACCGGATTGATACTGAGGTCTGATATTGACAGACACTCTTGGCGGTTGGACTTGGGAATTTACCGGGGCTAAGCCTGGAGGATAAGCAGAATCTTCATTTTCATCTTCGGCATCGATCGTAGGGCCCTTTCCTTTATCTTGACCTCTAGTCGACAATTACGTTAACTGGCTCATCATACTTCTCTGGGATTCCAGCATTTGATCCCTCATGTCCTGTTGGATCTTAGCCAACTGTTCCTGTAGTTGGTCTTGCATTTCCTTTTGCATCTGCTCTAACCTTTCCATCCATTGATCCATTGCTTTCATTTTCCTTCGGGTGTAGTAGTGATGTTTCAGGATAACTATAATACGACCTCTAGTTAATAGGGTTTTTGTGATATTTAATGCAGATGATGTGATGCAATGCAAATGCATGAAATGCAATGCAAATGCATGGAATGAATGCAAAAATAAGAGGAGTCGATTCTAGTTCAATTTCTTTTAGAATACTTATTTAAAGAATAAAATCCTTTACATAAAACAGAGTCACATATACGACCTAGCCCTTATGCCCAAAGCCTTAACTTTCTTAAGAAACGAAGCTAACTCTCGACCCCGGCCTGACTCTGACTCATATACTATACTTAACACATCAGCCTGAATCACTAAAGTTTGTAAATGATCAGCCGTTTCTCGTATCTAAACCACGGCTTCGCCCATAATGTAGTCTCTTTCTCTAACTTGGTTCTGAGATCGTTAAAGTTGTTCTTTCCATCGCTCGTTGTTTGCCTCCAATAGTTGGATCCGAAGCTCACCATTTTGCAGCGTCATTTCAAGCTCTACCACTTTCCCTTTCAATTCTTCAATCTGGTTTAGGCTTGATTCCAACTTCACCGTAGAGTTGTGGCTTCGACACAATGCCCTCTCTAGTTCTGCTACTCGAGCTCTTAACATCTCATTTTCGCATTGGCTCTCACCCACAGTCTTTTTCAGCGTATCCTTTTGTGCTTGAGCCTCATGAAACCTCCTCTTCCACTGATCGACCTTGGCCTTCTCCTCTTGAATTTCTTGCTGCCATTGCTCGAGGTTTTGCCCAACCCAATGATCCTTATCGATGAATGCAATTTTTGTAGTCTTCAAACCGTCCAAATCTTCTTCGGCCTTTCTTTTCCCTTTCCTCAATTTCTCAGCCTCTGATTTCTGGACATCAATATCTAACCTTAAGTGCACTTTTTCTTCTTCCAGTTGCTATATCTTTTTTCCTAACTCCGAATTTTTACTTTCGAAGTCTTGTTTCAAGATTTCCAACTCGAAAGGGATTACTTGCAGGTATTCCTCTATCGATCAAGCACCATCTTGTGTCGGTCTGGGAACATTATCATTGATTCTCCTACTCCGCCAAGCATTATATTTGAGAGTCGTCATAGGACCTACAGCAACTCTTTTCATCCGTCGAGTCTGATTCCAAGCATTAGAAATCTCTTTAACCCTTTTCTTGTACTTATCTCCTCCATACATAAATTCACACTGAGCTAGTCCATGCGTCGCCGGTATAAATTACTTCGATCTGTATTGCCTCAGCACAAGCAAAGGAGCATACCCAACGGCTCCCCAGATTCCCAACAGAGGGACCCAATCAAAACTCTCACATCGGTAAAGAATTTCATCGGGGATTAACCAAGGAGCTCTCCACTCAACGTCCTCCTCCTGTAGATTCTGAAGAAGCGCGATCCAGTTTTCTTCTGATATGTCATCTCTTCTGGGTGTGACTGCTAACTCCTTTAACGGAGAGTAATTCTTGGAAAAAACTCGATAAGAAACTTTATCCACCTTCCAGAAATGGCTATGGAACCAAACCAATAACAACTGTGCACATCCTATAAATCTGCCTTTGCCTGTCCTCCGACAAGCGCTCAAAGATCTGAATGTTTCGGTAAGGATTGCAGGAACAGGTGTAACCTCTTTGTCAAGTCGGTCGAAGAGATCCAAGACCGCATCATCTACGTACCCTAATGCCCTAGGGAAAATTATCAAACCATAGACGCTCAAAGTAAAAATGTCGACTTTCTTCTTCGTATCAGGATGCACTAGAATCAAATCCTTTAAAATCCTCCATGAGATGCATTTATACTTACCCTTTTGTTTGACCTTTCACTGCAATCCACTGTTCACTCATCCCTGTGATATTCATCAACCTTTTCAAAAAGGTTGGGACACAAGCGGCTCTTGAATAGGCCTTGTCAACTTGGACCCTCGGGCAATGAAGTAAAGCTGTATATTCTTCTACAGTGGGTACCAAATCTACCCTCCCAAAGGTAAAACAACTATAGGCAGGATTCCAATACTGAGTGAGGGCCCGAAATAAATGCTCGTCTACCTTGATGTCAAGTAAGTAAGGCAAATCCCTATAATTATCATAGAACAGCTGCTTAGCCTCTTCATCCCACTGGTCCCATATCTCTTTTAATTCTCGAAGGTTATTTTGTGTCACATTAATGCGGGTGTAGTCACATGACTCTAATGTATATCCCTCGACTATACTGTCCCCTTTCTCAAGTTGCGTCTGCTCTGACCATATTCGGACGGCCGCATTATCCTCTACTTTATCAAGGAATCCGTTCTCCAGAATAAGCCTTCTAATATAGTAACCGAACGTGAACTGAAACCTCTTTAAAATAAAATGACATGCAATCAAAAACGCAACAAGTCAGTATCATGTAGCAAAAATAAGGCATGCGAAAAAAATAATACAGTACCTAACTAGGTGATTACTAGGGTGAAAAAATAATACAGTACCTAACTGGGTGATTGATAGGGTTTGGCATAGCTCTACCTAGGGTAAGTTCCTAAGGCTCTCTATATGTGGTTTGGCTCTAAAGCAAAGGTACCTGAACCAGCAGATTCCTCGATCCTCACCCATTATAGGCTCATACGGACCGAGTTCGGATTCAGGGGAATACATTTCCTATGGTCGCAGGAGGTGAAAACCTCACGAAGACATAGGTACGGATGTATCCCAAAGCGATTCACTATTCTCGCACGGAGGTGAAAACCTCACGAAGGAGTAGCTTCTCACTCTCACTTAAAGGTGTGACCACTACGGTCATGCAATATGATGCAAATGTATCCTAGACACTTAAATCGTAACAACCATGTGACACGACCCAAACAAATGCGATGGAAGAATCAAAATTAAATTTTAATTTTTTAAATAAAGGACATTAATCAATCAATTTTACGGCTTGACTCTCTTATTGGTACCCCAGGGGAGTCGCCAAGCTGTCGAAACCATTTTTTGTTTGAAAACGGGCCGACTTTAAAATATGAAAAACGGAGTCGCCACCAATCTTTTTTGAAGTGTGATTGGGCCACCTTAAAAAATATTTTGGTCTACGAATTTTAAGAAAACAGGTTCGAGTCGACACGCATACGAGGAAGGATTAGCACCTCGTGACGCCATAATAATTGGTACCTAATTGATTAATTAATGTCCTAATATCGAAAATTTGAAAGATTTTAAAATACGATTCTTTTTATTTTTTATTTTTAAAAAAACTTGAATAAAAATATGAGCAATCAGACCCTCTTATCTCGAGGAAGTAAAATGTCACGCCCAGTGAGTTAGGGTACGACATTTCAAATCCCCAAAATTGAGCTTGTCTTTTTTATTTTCAAAATTAATGTGTTTAAATCTAAGAAGGATACTCGGTTATTTGGGGTCTAATGAAAAATCGATCCCGAGTAAGTTAGGGCTCGATTTCCCAAAATACCAAACACGAAATATTGCCTTTGTTTTTTGAAATCCTTATCTCGAGATAACAAAACATCCCATCCAGTAAGTTAGGACACAACGATTTTGAACTCTCAAGAATAAGTTTTTATTCAACTTTTAAAAAGAAAGTAATAGGTTCTTTAGACCAAAAGAGAAATCGAAACCAGTAAGTTAGAAGTGGTACTCCTTTCGAACCTTAGAACACGGAGGGTTTACTTATTTTGAAACGAAAACTATAATGTATCGAATAAAATATGATAAAAAAAGTAAAATAGACAAACAAAATGAAATAAAAGAAAATATTAATGAAAAGGCAATGATAATAATAGTGCTAGTAAAAATAAAATAGTATTAATAAAAAACAAATAACAGTCATGAAAAATAGTAATAATAATAATAATACTTAAAAACAATAGTGAAAATAAAAGTGATATGAATAGTAACTATAATAATTATTAAAGTAATAGTAAAAAAATAATAGTATTAATAAAAACATAGTTAAAATAAATAAATAAAAGTAACAAATATAATGATAATAGATAATAAAAAAATAATATATATAATAACAGTCAATATAATAGAGAGAATGCGACTATAATAATAATATATACATAAAAGTAATAAACAATATTAAAAATAATTAATTTAATGATAAAATAGCCAAATAAACGAAAAGGGATTAAATCGAATTAAAAACATGATTTTGGGGCAAAATTGCGAAGCAAATAAAAGGAAAAGGACCAAATTTAATTGCGCGCACAATCTTAAAGGACTAGACACGAAATTATCCCAAGTTTCCAAACACTGCGCCTGAACGCGGACCAAATCGAAATGGCGCATAAAATTTAGGGGCAAATTTAAAAGAAAAGAAGAAAGTTGAAGAGGGATGCAATCGAAACAGGGGCGCAACAAGAGGACCGAAGGCGCAATTGACCCATTAAGGGTGAAATTGCGCAAATCCACATGCAAAAGTAGGTGACCACGTGGGGCCATCCCCCCTTAAAAGGCACCATTCCCTTTTAATCTTTAAAAAAAAAAAAACACACACACATTTTCCTTCATTTCGGCTCTCTATTTTCAAAAACCAAAAAACAAACATCCCCTTTCCTCATTTTGTTAGGGTTTGAGTTCTCCTTCGCCGCCCAATTGCCGCCGTATAGCCATCAGTCCGGCGACCAACAGGTATTTTATTCCTTATTTCCTTTCTTCTTATTTTTTAAAAAACTTTATAATATCCTTAAAGGAGAAAAGAAAGAAAATCCCCTAAATCCCCAGATACAACTTCGAAAAGAAAAAAGAAATAAATAAACGGAAAACGAATCAACCTTTTTCTCTTTGATTCCTTGTATTACTCTCCGAAGAAGCGTGAATATTGTGTGTTTTCTGTAAATCGTGTAAAAAAAAAAGAAAGTCCTTTTTACAATCGTTTGTATCTCTTTATATCCTAAAAAGACCCCTAAAAATAGAATAAAATCAAACTAAAATCCCCTTTTCCGTGTTGTATTGCTTCCTATTTTGTAGGTGCACCACCGGAGGCGTGAAGGCGCTGGACTGGGGGGCGCGAGACGTGCAACTTTGGAATACTGCTGACGGCGCAAGGAGCAATTATATTGGGCTGAAGTTGTAATTAGGCCATTGTAAACGGACCAATTTAACAGACTTTTTTATTTTCCTGATCTTGGTTAATGGGTATTGGGCCCCAGGTTTTAAATTGGGCCTTACACATATTATCATTGATATTAGTTTATTTAATTATATTATTGCTTTCATGCTTGTTCATTAAAGGGTTTTAAGTAATTTTAAAAAATAAAGCAACATTTTAGCATTAGGGAGATTGTTGAGATCATTGCCAAATAATAATAAAATAATAATAATAATAATAATAATAATTGTGTTTAGAATATTTTGCGCTTTAAAATTAAATTCACTCTATTAATAAAATTTGTGTTCATATTTTAATTTTATGAGATCATAATTAAATAAATTTAAACTTGTAATGTCTGAAACTCAAGATAACATATATTGAACAAGACATCAATTTTTTGGACGATGTAAGAGTGCTATAATTTTCTCTTTGTGTAATGACTCCTAAATCTATTGTTCTTTGAACTTCAACGTAGACCAAAATTTTAAATATATATATTAAAATAGATTCAATAATTTTTTTAAAAAAAAAGAAAATCTATAAGTGCTCGATTACACTTAGTTTAATAAAAATATGTTGTTTTAAATATTAAAAAATTTCATATATGCTCATGTTCATCAAGCTAAATTTTATTTAAAAATGATTTCAACGTCATAAAAAAATGTATTTTAAAAGATTATGCAAAAAATTGATATGATTTTTAGTCGAAAAAGTAAAATTAAAATTTTGGGATTTTGAAGTATTCAATAATTCAAAATATACAATTTATTTAGATTTTTAATTTGTTAAGTTTGATTAAATTGCGAGATTTCGTTATTATTGGAGATATATATTGGTAATATTTAAGAAATGGCTAATATCATAGAAATCCTTAAACTAATATACATTATTCAATTAAGTCTTTCAGCTGTTTTTAATTAAATAAGCCTTTATTGATAAAAGTCCTGATTTTATTTAAGAGTATCTTTTGAAACATGAAAGTGTCTATATTATTTTTATGTATTTGTATTGTTTTGATAACTCAAAAATAATTTTAATCACATTATTAAGAGTTAATTACATTTTTATTTCCAATAAATTTGTGAAATGTCTCGAACTAAAATAATAATAATAAAAATCTTGATGTGTTGGTCCAAATCACAAAAAAAAAAAAAAACTATTTTCCTGATTATTATTTAAATTCAACATACCTATTTTACCATTTTATTTAAGGCAATAGACCTATTTATCCCTATATATTTAAAGGAATAAAAGTATAAAGGTTTTATTTATATTATTATTAGAGTTTTCGACTAAATTAATATTGTATGTTAACTGAATGTAACTCAATTGAGAAACAATAAAAATAAATTTATAAACAAATTTAACATTCATATAAAATAGAGGCAGTGGCGAAGTTAGAAAATTTATTTTCGGAGAATCGAAATTAAATTATATATTTTTACGATAGTGAAAATGTAATTTCATCATTTTAATAATTTATATCTTTATAATTTTTAAAGAATTGAATCAAATTTTTATTATTTTTGGGGTCAAAGTGTAATTTACCATTACTAATTTAAAATTTTATAAATTATAAAGAGCCTAAATGAAAAATTTTCCATTTTAGGGAGGCCGACCCCCTACCACCCCCTGGCTCTAGGGGTGTTCAAACTTCGGTTAAAATTGAATCAACCGAAGAAACTGATTTAATTTGGTTAATCAATCGGTTAACCGATCTAGTTCGGTCGGAGGTCGGTTAAAGGTTTTTTGGAATTTCGGTTAATGGTTAATTCGGTTCGAAATTGAGTAATTAACCGAATTAACCGAACTTAATAGATAATATTATATATTATATGTATTAGGCTATTACTAGTTTGATTAATTCGATTAATCCGGTCAAATGAACATTATAATTTTTTTTGATATGTTTTATACTTGTTTTAACCAAAAAAAAATGAAACATATTAATTCGATTAACCGACCTGATTAATCGAAATATTTCGGTTTAGTTAATTTTTTTTGAAAAATTTTCAATTCTGTTAACGGTTAAAGAATTAAAAATTCGGTTAATTCAATTATTATTAGTTTGATTCAGTTAACTGATCGATTAACCGTTTGAACCCCTTACCTGGTTCCACGATTGAATAAGGAGTATAAATATCATTCAAAAAAATTGAAATATTTTTGTTAATTATATTTTAAAATATAATTATTTTTATTTATAAAAAAGCCACCCACTTCATATAAACAAATCTCTATAACCTAAAATTGTATGAAAAAAGAAACTAAGATTGGGCCCAAACATATGTCTCTCCCATGAACCTTGCTTTAGGACATGTTTTGAACAAAGCTTAAAAAAAGCCCAACAATGGTTCTCCAAAACTCGATGGCCTTATTATTATCCTTTCAAAACTAGAGGCCCATGTTTTATTATTGGAGTATTTATTACGTCATTATAACCCAAAACCAATGGGATTAAAGACCACAGAGACACAGCAAATGGATGATGTCGTTTCTACTGTCAAGTCATACTTTTTATTTCATTTCCTTGGACTTTTCAAAGTTACCCAACGTTTTAGTTAGCTTGTTCAAAGGTGTCATTCAGGGGAGGTCACTTCCCATCTAATTTAATCTGGATTATTATTTAACAATAAATTATTAATTAGATTTTTGATATATTCATAAATGTTGGGTTTTTTCTTTTACATAATTTAATATTTTTTAAATAGTTAAATTGTTGACACAAAATTGATTCATTCTCTGAGTCTGATAGTCGGAAAAATAGGAGAATGGTATAGAAGAGGATGGGAGTTTAGTATGTTAGGGTTTTGAGAGGGGAGAAGAGTCCCTTTCTATGTTGTATTTTGAAGGTATTTCAGTGGTCCTCTCTTGAGGAGAATGCACCTGTTAATAGTAGGTGACTTAATAGAAGGTTCAACCAGGTAGTAAAGGATGGATGGTCCCTCCTCTCTGTTACTGAGTGATTATTATGACTGTTTAAGGTGGAGGGTCATTTGCAGTTGCCTCTTCGTCTGCTTCTCATGATGTTATGTGTCCCAGTCAGGATAGAAATATAATAATTTTATTCTCAGTTGAGAGGTAGGTTATAAAGTGACATGGCTCGAGACCATCTTTAGATTGTTTTTGTGGGTGGTAACTATTGAAGATAAAGTATCAGGTGCCAGCTTAGAACGGTTCACCCTTACAAGACGGAGAGCCAATGATCGAATTTTAATTTAATTTTTGGATTAAATAATTTGAAAATTAATGATAGTTAAAATAATATATTTTTCTAAATCCATCTACTTAAATATCCAAGTATGATCATCAAGATTTCATAACTAGATCAATGATTAAACCGATCATACCATCATTTTTAATTTAATAGGTGTAGCCAATTCAATTAAATAAATTATTAAAGATAAAAGAAAAAAAAAACAAATATGTATAGAAGCATTGATAGATACATAAATGAGTACCCACTCTGTGTAAAAATAAAAGGAAAAGAGATAAGGTTTATTGTTTTTTTCCCCATAACTAAACCAATGAAAAAAAAGTGAAATACAGTGTGCCATTAATGATTAATCCACAGATCACTATAAATAAATACATTTATTTTTCCTAGCTGCAACATCTGGTTTTACCAAGTCTTTCCTTGCCAAACCATGTCCTATTTTTCCCAATATTTTAACATTTTAATACATTAAATCTTGAAATTCATTGAAAAATGCAAGAATTAAGACACAGACAGAATGAAGGTAGGAACACAGTTTGAGCTCCTCCACTTAAGGTGTTATTTTGCTTCTGGAAAATCAACAAAAAATATCTCAATAATGGAAGTTTAACCTCAACTACTAGTCAAATTAGATAGAAAAGGACAAAAGAAGCCCTCAATGATAGCAGCTAGGAAAAGAAAGCAGCAGTTTTCCACATTCAGACAAAATATAATAATGTGTTGTCAGTAAAACAACTAAAACTAAAGAAATTTCAGAACAAGATAAGAATACATTGGGGTCCGAGAATCCTTATCCATCACCAGTTTAACTTTTACTACTTCCATTTAATGTTCCCCACAAAGTGATGAGAATTCACAGTATAAATTGTGATTCAACCCTTCACACTCCCATCTCTACTTCCATTTCATCTGCCATCAATTTGCTTTGAAGATCATGTTGGCTATTTTTCACAAGGCATTTGCTAATCCACCAGAGGAGCTGAATAGTCCAGCTTCTCATAAATCTACTAAGAAGCCTAAACAGCCTGAAGAAACCCTAAATGATTTCCTATCTCATCACCCTCACAACACTTTCTCCATGAGCTTTGGCAACGCTGCTGTTTTGGCTTATGTCCGCCATGAACGTGCTGCTTCAGTTCATCAGAGGTAAAGTTTTGTATGGAAAATTAATTGCTGGTATTATTATGAAAGAAAAGATATCAATAGTTTACAGTTTTTGTTTGCAGGTTGTTTTGTGGGTTTGATGACATATACTGCCTCTTCTTAGGGAGCTTGAACAATCTATTTATGCTGAATAGACAGTATGGTCTTTCCAAAGGGAGCAATGAGGCGATGTTTGTGATTGAAGCATATAGGACACTGAGGGATAGGGGTCCATACCCTGCTGATCAGGTTGTTAAGGATCTTGAAGGAAGCTTTGCCTTTGTGATCTATGACAGCAAGACTGGAACCGTGTTTGCTGCACTGGGGTCTGATGGTGGAGTGAAGCTGTATTGGGGAATTGCAGCTGATGGCTCTGTGGTCATATCTGATGATTTAGATGTCATTAAAGAAGGGTGTGCCAAATCCTTTGCTCCTTTCCCAACTGGTACTTCACAGGATCTTTTTTTTTTTTTTAATTTCTTTTTTGGTTGAATTTAGTTAACCTAAGAAAGGATTGATTGGGGATGTTTGTGTGGGTTGCAGGATTCATGTTCCACAGTGAAGGGGGGCTGATGAGCTTTGAGCATCCAATGAACAAAATCAGGGCAATGCCAAGGGTAGACAGTGAAGGAGTGATTTGTGGTGCTAATTTCAAGGTTGATGTTTACACTAGAGTTAATAGCATTCCACGAGTGGGCAGTGCAACCAATTGGACTGATCACTGGGATTCCCATTAATTAGTATTTAAAAAGAGAGAGAGAGAGAAGCAAAATTAAACATAAGAAAGATGCCATGAATATGTTGTTCCAAAGCTCTAGACAAACACTAGGGTTTCTTCTGTTTTTCATCCTAGTTGTTGGTTTTTCTTTGGGTACTCTTCTATGTTATATGTTGGTTGTGTTGGTTTAATTTCTTTGGGATATTATAATTTCAATCTTAATTCCAAATCAATGCGTTTGTGATCCAAACTGTCCTTTGGTCCCAATAGATATTATGATTTTCCAATTTAAACATTATCATTATTTCACATCACAATCAATTTCAATTAATCATGATCACACTTCAGACATGTTTTTGATTTATGTACTTACCTTTAGCTTACCTCCATAAAAATGTTTGTGCCGTGTACCAAAAATAAAAATGTATGTTGAGTGTAGTGTAGTAGTTGTTGAACTCATTCCTTAATCATGAGATTAAGTGTTTAGTTTATGTCCATATAATATATTTCATGACTAGTTAATTGTAAAGGATATGTGATTTAAATCACCCATTTGTTAAGTTTTTTTTTTTTTTTTTTAACTTTCTTCAGTGAACTCCAATCGATGTTCGATGACCAGGGTGGATTACAACTTATCGATAAGTAAAACGTATTTTATATCCAAATCGATTTAACAATTAATGCTAAAAATTAGATAAAAAAGTTATTTAAATTTTAGTTCGTGATGCCCAAGCTGTTTCATAGAAAAGAGACTAAATTGTAGAAAAGAATTGGTGTTTAGAGTGTGAACATAAATAATCATATAGTATTAATTTTAATAATTCAATAACTTAATTAAAAATTTTTAAATAGTTCGATAATTAAATTATAACTCTTTTAAATAAATGATCAAAACAAAAATTTACTCATAATTTAGTATTTAATAATATTTTAATTCACCTAAAAAAATTATATAAAAATCTTTTTAACATTAAGAAATATATATAAAATAAAAGTGAATCTTAAAAAGAAAATAAAAAAAATAAGAAAAAAAAAAGAAAAAAAGAAAAAACGCATGATTGGCAATGGGCCAGTAATACTCTCTTTCAGCCCCCAATTCCTCACTCGCGCTTCGTTTCGCTTCTTGTAATTTCCACCAATGCCCGGAAGTGACCCGATACCCGACCCGGAAACCCTACAACCCGGAAATGCCATTGATCTCCTCGGTGAAGATTACGATGACGATGAAGACGACGCTATTGAAGAAGACGATGAAGATGAAGACGAAGACGAAGAAGACGAAGATGAAAACGACGACGTCTTGTTTGAACCTGCCACTCCCCGCGCGGTGAAGCTGAAAATGGACACACTAGTCCGACGTATGTTGACCGGCCCCGTTCCGATTCACGTTCACAACGTGATCATCAAAGGGAACACGAAGACCAAAGGCTACATAATCGAAACCCAGGCGTCAGAGGCTTTGAAGAAAGCCACCACGATGCAGGACCTGTTGCGAGCATCGGACGCTGTGAATTCGCGGCTGAAATCCCTCGGTCTCTTCGATTCGATTGCGATCACGCTCGATTCAGGTCCGCCGGAGATTCCCGGGAGCGTCAACGTTATTATTAAGGTCGAGGAAGCGAGGAATCGGGTATCTGGAGAGATTGGAGCTTATACGAATGCTGAGGTACATTTGATTAGCTTTTCTTTTGCTGGTGATTGAGTTATTGTGAATATATTAATGTAATTGGGTAGAATTTTAGATAGATAAGGCGATAAAAATTATTGAAATTGTTTCTTTCCTTAGAAAAAAAACGCTTGCCGTTGCATTTTTATTGGGATAAAAGAGCCAAATTTTGGTCTAAACTAAGGTAGAAGTAAGCTTAAGCTCTTAAATCTTAAAATTTAGGTCTTCTGAGTTTGGTGTTGAGATGTGTTACAGAGACTGAATGAGTGTTGCTGCGCCTTAGTATTACTCAACAAAAACACCCCTTATCCAGGCGAGGCCCTTTCAATCAGGCGTGCGTCTAGGTGCGCTTTTTTGTAAGGTGATAGGCGTGTAAAAAAGGCCCGGCTGATTGAATTCCTCTTTAAATCCTTTTATTTTTCACTGTTTTCATTTGATATTACGTTTACTAGTAAGAAAGGGATCATATCGAACTCTATACTTCTCAATGTATGAGCATTCAACAACAGACACCGACTAAAAGGATATCATGTATAGTGACCAATAGAAAAACTGCATGTTTCATAGATAAACTAAACCACACTTTAGAGTTTATATCTTAAGCTTTGTATATGATATATATACACACAGACTTGTAAAAAGTAAACTCATGCATATATGTATTGCGCTCTACTTCACTCGGGCCAGCACTTATTGTTGCACCTTGTGCCTGAGGCAATGTTAAGAGTTCTGCTGCCTAGTGCGCTTTGTGCCCTTGACAACACTGTTCAACAACAAACATTGACCATAAGGAAATCATGCATATTGACCTATAAAAAAAATTGCATGTTTCATGGATAAACTAGATAACATTTTAGAGTTTACTATATATCTTAAGTTTTATATATATACACGCACAGACTTGCAAAAACTCGTACATATACGTATTGTGCTTTACTCCACTCAGGCTAGCGCTTTTTTTTTTTTGTCTTGCACCTGAGGCAATATAAGGATTCTAGCACCTTGTGTGCGCCTTGTGCCGTTAACAACACTTGAATCTGGATTTCTGATTTAGTCTTATTGTAAAATTCTTACTTTGTGATATGCTCACTCTTTAGCATTTTCTTAACCACTCTAGTTTGGGAATTCTTAGCTAATTTCATTTGCAGAAGGTTACGAATAAAAGAAACATATGTTATGGAATATGTATATATTGCTGTATTTCTGTTTTGTTGAATTATAATTGTCTGATCTTTTTGTAGGCTAAATCTTCCTCAGTTGAAGGATCCATTAATTACAAGAATTTGTTAGGGTTTGGGGATCTATGGGATGGTTCAATTGCTTACGGTTTTGACCGCACAGCGGAGGTAAGTGCTGGTGTATATTTGCCCAGATTGAAAACGTTGGTAGCTCCTCTGACTGTTCGCGCATACTTGTTGACCCAAGATTTGCTGACCTTTTCTTCTTACAAAGAGCGTTCTGTTGGACTTTCTCTTGGCTTATTTTCGAATAGATTTCACAACTTGGAGTACCACCTTGCATGGCGTAACTTGGTAGATCCATCTCAAATGTCCTCATCTGTAAAGATGCAGCTTGGACATGATTATCTTTCATCCTTGAAGTATACATTAAAAATTGACAAGAGAGATTCTCCTGTGAGGCCAACTAAAGGATATGCTTTTATTGCTAAAACTCATATTGGTGGCCTTGCACCTGATAGTCAAAGCTTAAGATTCCTGCGCCAGGTTTGATACTAAGCATGGACTTCTTATTGCAGGTTAAGTTGAATGTATATTGTCATACTGTTATCAGTTTGGAGTTTAGACTTTGATGTAGAATAGCTTTTGTGTGCTATGTTTTCATGTGAAGTAGACGGAAGAGTGTTAGGCTTAGGAATTATTATCTATCCTTGTATATGCATGTTCTTTTATTTGTGTGCATGAACTCCATATTTTTATTCGAAACCTTCAGGAAGCTTATTTCTAGAAGTGTGAGCATTAATGGTGCAATTGACTGCTAGATGGAAGTCTAGTGCAATTGACTGCCAGATGGAAGTTTAGGTTTGTGGGGCTTTTCTTCTTTAATGTGCTAAGTAGTTTATTTTTATGAGGAAATAATGTCTTATTTTGTTTCCCTTGATGTGGAATACTGGCTTTGCCATTTAATCACTGGCATAAAAGCATCTTATCTAGACTCAGCTTATCTTTCTGGGTCTCTAGTATCTGAATTTTGTGTATGAATACAAATGACCATGTGAATTTGCCACTGTTTTTCATGATTATATTTGGTTTCTTTTTGTTGTAGACCTTTCATGTGATCATTGTTGTTATATACACTAGCTGTTAGCTATTGTACTATTTTGCTGTCAATTTACTTTTACAACTGACCTGATTTTCTAACAGGAGTTCGATCTTCGATGTGCTATCCCTCTTGGATTTTATCATGCAGCTCTTAATTTTGGGATTTGTAGTGGTGTTATTTTTCCATGGGGGAGTGGGTTCTTAAACAGGACTACATCCATACCAGAAAGATTCTTCTTAGGTGGCAATCTATCTCCAGTTTGTGCTTTAGGAGGGCCAAAAGCATTATGGGGATTTAAGACAAGGGCAACGAGTCCCTATGAATCTAAAAGACAGATTGATGATGAGAACGCTGATGTGGCTAGTAGGGATTCTCTTGGAGGAAACTTTACTGTTACTGCTCTAGCAGACCTTTCATTTGACCTTCCAACTAGGTGGTTTAGAGAAAGGGGAATCCATGCACATGTCTTTGCTTATGCTGGAAATGTTGCCATGTTAACAGAGAACGAGTTCCGAAGTTTCTCCATGCAGAAGTTCATAGGCTCATTCAGAAGTTCAGCTGGAATTGGCATTGTCATTCCTACAAACCGATTTCGCATGGAGGTTAATTTTTTTGGCCCTTTTATTTAAAATTTTAAACCTAAGCAGCAGAGAATTGGATAGAAAGAAAACGAATGGCTTAGAATTCAAAATGTGCACATTTCTATTAGCTAACTCTTTTAGGTTTTTGATTGTCATTTTTGACATGGTATATGTGCTGCTGACATTCTTGATTCATTTGCCAGCTTAATTATAGCTACATACTGAAGAAATTTGCTAATGACCATGCAAAGGCTGGCTTTTGGCTAACCTTCTCTCGGCCATCGTAGAACGTTGAACTTTTCTGCTAGGTTGGCATCTAGTAACATTGGTTTCACACGGTATTACACTGAAGCCTGCCATTTGAAGCAGTTAAGTTATTTGGAGACCTTGGCAGTTCTGCTTCTTCAACAGTTACTCGTGTTTCCCTTTTTTACCTCAATAATGGGAGGGATTATAACTGCATTTCAGTGATAGAACTGATAGGTTTGCTTTGGTTACTGATGACATGGTTTTCTTTTGGGAGCATTACTCTTTCTTTCCTCATTTGTCCAGATATCTTGTTTATGATTGTGTTATCTGACGTTTCGATGGCCGGTTTGTACGGCTTTGGATAATGATTTTATGTTGTTGAGCTGAAAACAAAGGAAGAAATAGAAAGAATCCCTATTGTTTTTGCTGTAAAGGTTTTTTTTTTTTTTTTTTTTGAATGCCATAATTTGATAATTATGCTGAAAATTGAAATGAAGTGAATCCATGTGAAGGTTCTTTAATAATAAACACCTCTCACAACATACACCATCTATACCATACAATTCACAATCATTAGATGAGATGAATTAACTGCTATTTAATAAATTGAAACTTTTACTTCACTTTTCTTGTTTCTTTTTTGAGTTAAATTTAACTCTTAAAAACAATCGTATTTCATCATTAATCTTTTAGAAAGAGTTGAGTTATTATTTTTAATAAAAATATTAATTAAAACATTAATTTTTAAACATGGTAACCTAAATGGTAATTCATGTTAATTTTTATAAGACAAATAGTATTATATCATTATGAAGTACATGTGAGTGTCATGAAATTTAATGTTTTAGTTAGCATTTTTTTTTTGAAAAGTTAATGATTAAATTTAATTTAAAAAGGAAAAAGATAAAGTCTAAAAAAATTGACAAAAAATGTAAACATCAAGGGATAAGTTTATCATTATACCATTATTTTATTTTGTATAGTTGTGAATAAAAGTTAAATATAAAAATTTGGATATCTAATAATTTAACAAATAAAGAAGAGATAATTGATTTTAAATATATTGTTTTAAATAAAATTAACATGTAACGATCGGCCTACTGATTTTATTCAATATATAGAAAAAAAAAACATATAAATTAAAAAGCTAATGGAATTATAAACACATTTTTTAAAAAATTAAATATTAAAAAATTTAATTAAATCAAATACACCCTAAACCTCTATAGGTTTAATTCGCAGCTATGAGGAGGATGGGCGTCAATTAATGTATCATCAAAATGTGAGAAAGATTAAAATGCAAAAGAAAATTAATTTAGAAAAGGAGAAAGGCAATCATCTCCTTCACAAGCTTCCAATGAGCATCTTCTTCAAAGTTGGTTTTAATATTATGAATCAAGTGATTAAGTGACAAAATACATTTTGTTTAATTAAAGTTTTAATTCACATAAGATTCAATTATGTACAAATGTAATCCTCGATTTGATATTGTAAACAAATTCAACTTGAATTGGCTTTATATATATTATCCAACAAGCTTCCAAATTAATTTTCCCACTTGGTCATGGCCATTAAAAGAGTCTGTCCCAAAGCAATAAAATTGCTTATTTAATCCATTGGATGTCAAATGATTTCAAGGGTAATATGGATTTTGAGATTTTTAATCTCTATTTTATAATTTAAAGGATTGATTGAATTGTTATCCCTCACTTCAAATTTTGTTGTGAAATACCATTCTCTTTAATATTTAATTTTATGAAAAAATAATCAAAACTTACTATTAATTATTACTACTAAAGATTTTAACTTATAATTCTCATTTAGCGATCATAAATAACGTATTTATTTTTATTTTACATTTTAAATCATAGAATTTTGATTTAATCAAACTATATCATTTAATTTTAATTATTAATCACTTATAATAAATAATATTAAATTATTTTAATGAAATAACTAAATCCACATTCCTATTTTGTATGCTTTTAACATGTCAATAAATTAACCTAATTGAAATTTTAAATAAAAAATTTTAGGTTTACTTTTTCAAAGTTCGTTTAGGTGACAAGATAGAGTTTTCGGTTTGTTTTTTTTTTTTTTTTATATCTTTTTCTTCTTAGTGCCGACAACAATATTAGGATAATTATTAGATTAATTTTAGATATTAATGTTAGATTAATATTAGATTAGTGTTACTTTAAAATCAAAGGAAAATATTTGGTACACTGCTAATTGAGTTTTTAGATTCCACAAGTAAAATTAGGGGTTGACAAGTGGGGTATAATAAAATATTTTAAAATAACGGGACGTATGACAATTTTATAAAAAATTGCCTGTGAAATAAAAAAGAGAAAATACAATTTAGACCATTATTATAAATATTTTAAAATAAAAAAAAATGAACAAAAAAAAATCTAAAATGAAAAAGCGAAGTTAGATTTAAAGTAAATTTTAAAAGGGACAAACAATTAAAAACATACGAAAGGACATTCGAAGTAAATACTCATTTTTTTTTATTTATTGAAAATCCTTTTCTAATTTTTTTTTTCGATCTGCATGCCATTATTTCATTGAGCACAAAGATTTTAAATAAATCTCTTTAATTTTTCTCAAAAATCAGGAAGAATAATTAAAATTTTTTATATTTTTATAAAAAATCTGAATAATCTTCAATGAAATAGTACTTTATGGGTTTCAGAAAATTTGAAGGAAATCATGCAAGCAAAGGGGCATGATGACTTTCTTCCATTTCTTAATTTTTGGGAGGGTTTGATTTTTTTAGAAAAAAGGGAGAAGGAATGTTTTGCTTGTTAGTTCCAGTTATTAGGAGAAACCATAAGAATTGAGAGAACACGAAAGAAGAAAGTAGGAAGAGTTAAAAGATGGATTTTTTTTTTAAATTTTATTATTAAAAAAAATAAATTTTCAATTATGTAGGAATAAACTTATAATTAATTGAATAATAATTTTTAATCCAGTTTTTTTTTTAAGATTATAATTTATTATTTAATTAATTCATTAATTTATTGACACGTTTAGAAAAAAATTATAAAAAATTTTAATTAGTGAATAATTTTATAATTTTTATTAGAAAATTATCAAGGAAATAAACATAATATACTGTACATCAACCTTTCTTTTTTGTCTTTCCTTGAAGTTGTATTCATGATTAAGCCTTACGTTCTTTTTAACGTTTAATTATTGTTTATAAAGTATTTTAATCCATACCTAATACCTTTAATTAAAATGTCTCAAATTTTAATAATTCTAGCTACATTTTATTGTCGTCCGCAAATATTTCTTTATAGCAACATTTTTTAATATTGAGAAATTCTAGGATGTGTTTCGATTTGCTTTGTTTTAAGGTTTTCAATGTTTAAAAATGATTTTATTTAGGTAAAATTTGTAAATTGATTTAAAATGGGATTTCAGCAACTCAATTTGTTGGATGAATTTCATTTGTTTTTTTTCTTTTTACTTATACAAGTTGTAACAAATCAAATCTGACTTATTACTCACTACAATGTGTTTAGGTGAAAATTTATATTTGAATATAAAGTTTGTAGAAGCTCAATTTTGCCCAGGCCCTAAACAGCAACCAAAAAATAAATAAAGTTAAAAAGTCCCAAAGGCCAATTACATTTGTAGGCCCAAATGACCAAAAATTAAAAAACCCTAAAGCCCAAATGGCCCACAACTTAAACTAAGTTTCAGTAAAATAAAAAAACCCTAGCCTCCAACGCCGATGCCCTCCGCGTGAACGCGCGCTGCCCGAGGCGCCTCGTCCTGAGGTCTGACGCCCTTACTACCATTTCACCAAAATGGCAAGGGCGCCCTTCTCTCCCCGTCGTTGACCGCGCGTCGATGCCCGCAAAAAGAGTGAAAAAGGACGAGAGACAGCCAAGCAAGAAATAGTAGAAATGAATAGCAAAAGAACAGTGTAAAATCGGCTATAAGAGCCTAAGAAAAATCGATTGTAAAGAGGGGGGACATGGAGAAAATATACAAAAAAAATCAATCGAAACACAGAATCAAAAAACAAATTAAAATTTCAGAGGTGATTTTCTTGTTTTTTATTTTTATTTCGAAAAAAAAATAAAGAGAGAGAGTAATAGCTTTCTTTACCGGGGACGCTTCGTCACCCTCCGTCATTGGAGGTCTTCTCCGGCGCCAAAAACCCAGAACCCATTAGGGTTCGGTTTGGGTTCGACGGAAGGGTCGTGCGCGACGGTTGTTTAAAGAAATCGAAAGTTCTTTTTATTTTTTTTTAACGAATAGAAGGCTTTGCCTTCGAGATCGGGGCCCAAAAAATAAAAAAAAAGGGGATTTTTTAAAGTTTTCCGGCCACCGGGGACGACGGTCGCCGTCACCGACGACCGGTGGCCACGGCGGAGCCCTGGCGGCTCCCATGGCCGGACCTAGCCCCCTTTCAGAGAAAAAAAAAGAGAAACAAAGTGTTTTTTTTTTAAAAAAAAATTGTTTGAAATGATTTTTTGGAAAATTTTTGATATATATAAGGGTGCTAAAAGGCACCGTTTTGGGCTAGCCTGGAATGCCCCAAAACGAAGTAGTTTTGGGGCGCGACCTGAAACCCGACCCGTTTTCAAGCTAGGATCCGCGTGTTTTTTCCTCAGAGGGATATTTACGCGGTTGATCCTTTCGCTTTTTCGCCTATTTTTAATTTAATCCTGATTCTTTTTTTCTTTTTAATTTTTACCCTGTAATTTTGATTTTGCTGCGATTCGGTCTCCCATGGAATGATGCGCTTATGGGACTGGGAATAATTTCCCAGTCGGTCCCTCATTCTTTGCGCGCGTCATATTTTGGTCCCTATTTATCTAGTCGTTATTTATAATTTAGGCTCTTAATCTTGTTTTAGTTCCGATTTAATCCCATATTCATTTAATATCAATTCTTTATAGATTTTATATGTATATTATTTTTTATTCATTTATTTGTTCATATATATATTCTTTATTCTTTTTATTTTTACTTCTTTTGTTTTTTTAAAAATTCATATTATTCTTTATTCCTTTATTTGAACATTTTGATACTATTATTATTATTATTTATGTTAATATTATGATAGTTATTAGTATAATTATTATTATATTATTATTATTCCTTATTTATTTATTCTATCATCATTATAGTCCATTATCATCATTTACTAGCATAATATTTTCGTTTTATTGATTTATCCATTTGTTATGGTATTTTTTTTATACGTTATTTTATATTGTGCTAATACTTGTGCTAAGTGTTACATTCAAAAATATTTGTCTATTTTTTTATCATACCCGAATAAGCTAAAATACTAATTTAAATGTTACGTTAATTTTTTGCACGACGCATAAAAGTAAATTTTAAAGTTAAGGCAATGTTCTGTATTTGGGAATTTGAGAAATCGTACCCTAACTTACGGGGTTTCGATTTTCTCGTTGAACCTAGATGACTGAATATCCTTTTAAAATTAAAATACATGAGATTTAAGTAAAAAAATAATAAAATGCAAGCTTATTCTCAAGGATTCGAGGTGTCGTATCCTAACTTACGGGATGTGACATTTTGTTACTTCGGGATAAGAAGGCATTTTATACACGTTTTGATTTATTCGAGTAATTAAAATAACATAATACAAAGAGGGATCATATTTTAAATTCTTTTCGAGTTTTCAACTTTCAACATTAAGACATTAGTTAATCAATTAGGTACCAATTTTGGGCGTTACGAGGGTGCTAATCCTTCCTCGTACGTAACCGACTCCCGAAACCATTTTTGGATTTTTGTAGACCGAAAAATATTGTTTTAATAAATTAAACCTTTTAGTTTCGAGGTGATCCGATCACACCTCATATAAAAAGGATTGGTGGCGACTCCCATTTTCATTTCCAAAATAAAAGTCAATTTCAAAAAAAAGGTTTCGACAGCTTGGCGACTCCACTGGGGAAAAATAAGAGAGTCAAGCCGCGAGTTGATTACTTTTGGTCTTTTTATCGAAAATTGATAATTTGGTTTAAATTTACGATCCCTTCGCTGCATTTCATCCTTCATTTTTGCGGTGTTACATAATGATATATTTGCTTTATTGGTTCAAGTCTGTTGGTATATTTTCGCATATTACATCTGCATAACCGTTTGATTTTACCCTTCTTAAGTGGGAGTGAGAAACTATTCCTTTGTGAGGTCTTCACCTCTGTGTAGGATAGCAGATCACTTTCGGGATATATCCGTACCTATGTCTTCGTGAGATCTTCATCTCCGTATAGCCATAGGGAAATGTATTCCCCTGAACTGAACTCGGTCTGTATGAGCCTATAATGGGTGAGGATCGAGGAATCTGCCAATTCAGGTACCCTTACTTTAGAATCGAACCGCGTGTAATGAGCCCTAATAGGCTACCCTAAGTAGAACCATACCAAACCCTAGTGGTCACCCGAATAGGTGCTCTATATATTATTTCTTGCTTTGAATTCTAGCTTTATATGAAGTGTACTGACTTATTTTGTTTTGTTTTGACTGTGATTGCATTGCATTTTCATCATAGAAAAGGGTGTTGATTCACGTTCGACTTCTAAATAGAGAGCTTGTCATGGAAAATGGGTTTCTTGATAAAGTGAAAGATAACACAGCCACGCGAATATGGTCTAATAAAAGGTAACAAGAGAAAGGTGACAGCATATGAGAGGGGCAGGTCAAAGATATGGACCACATTATGAGCGAAGCTTTGGTCCGAGTACGAGAAACGGCTGACCACTTGCAGACCCCAGCCATTCAAAGCTTGAAATATGAATCGGAGTCAGATCGGGGCAAAGAATTAGCTTTGTTTCTTAGAAAAGTTAAGGTTTTAAGACGAGGCCATATATGTATCCGCTTTATGTAAAGAAACTTGTTTTCTAGTAAAGTTGTTCTAATGGAATTGAACTAGAATCAACGCCTTTTTGCATGCATCTTTTCCATTCATTAACATTACATTTCATTGCATGTAATAAATTTCAAAAAATCCAAAAGTGCGTCAAGTTCAGAACTCTAGTACAGAGCCTCATGGATAATAAAGAGTTGGAATTCTTTGAAGATATCGAAGGTTCAGAAGGGAAAGATGTTTGTGCTTTTGAAGAATGAACTAAAAAAACCTATCAGGAATTTGTTCCTACATCCCCGGAAGTGTTCTGAACAACTGGACTGTGGAAGAGATTCCTGTAGTTTTAGGACCATTTCAGAGTAATATTAAGAGCATACCTATTGCTCTAAGCCTGGGAGCAATAAGAATCTTTTTGTGAAAAAGGCATATGTCTATTATTTTTATTTCAATAAAATGCATCTTTGTGTTCTATTTTGGCAAACATTCTTTTGTTCTTTCCATTTCATTCATACTTATACAACACAGATATCATTTGTTCTTTGGGTCTTTCTTAGATTCATTTGTTCTTTAGGTCTTCCTTCGTTCCTATAATAGGTCTCCAGATATCAATGATATGAACGACGCTGCTACTGACTCAGAATCTCCTTTTGAACAAGATATGTGTTTAGAGGAACCTCAGGACTTTGAAGGTGATTGAGATTATAACCTATCTCCTGATTTGTTAAGGATGGTAGAACAAGAGGAGAAACAGATTCTACCTTACAAAGAGTTAGTGGAAGTTGTGAGCTTAAGAGACGAACAATAAAAGAAAGAGGTGAAGATCGGAGCTTGCATCGCTGTAGAGACAAAGCGAGACCTCATTGAGTTACTCCAAGAATTCAAGGATGTCTTCGTATGGTCATATCAGGACATGCCCGAGTTAAGTACTGATATCGTGGTACACCGGCTCCCCATAAAGGAAGAATGTAAGCCAATTCAGCAGAAGCTCCGAAGGACGAGGCTCGACGTCTTGCTGAAAATAAAAGAGAAAGTCAAGAAGTAATTAGATACCGGTTTCTTACAAGTGGTTAGATACTCAGAATGGGTAGCCAATATCGTCCCCGTCCCTAAAAAAGATAGGAAAGTACGAATATGCGTAGACTACAGGGATTTAAACAAAGCCAGCCCGAAGGATAATTTTTCGTTGCCTCACATCAACACCTTAGTGGACAACACAGCAGGTTATTCACTGTTCTCCTTCATGAATGGTTTCTCTGGATACAACCAGATAAAGATGCATCCCGAAAACATGGAGAAGACCACATTCGTAACTATGTAGGGAACATTTTGCTATAAGGTGATGCCATTTGGACTAAAGAATGTTGGAGCAACGTATCAAAGAGCCATGGTAACTTTGTTTCATGACATGATGCACAAAGAAATTAAAGTTTATGTCGACGACATGATTGCAAAATCCAGAACAGAAAATGAGCATGTGCAAGTATTAAGGAAATTGTTCTTAAGGTTGAGAAAAATCCAGCTAAAGCTTAATCCAACAAAATGTACCTTCGAGGCTAGGATTTGTAGTCAGTGAAAAAGGGATCGAGATTGACCCGGATAAAGTCAAGGCTATACAGGAGCTACCTCCGACGCGTACCTAAAATGAAGTTCGAGGTTTCTTAAGGAGGTTAAATTACATCGCCCGGTTCATTTCACAACTAACTGAGAAATACGACCCTATATTCCGTCTCCTTAAGAAACATAATCCAGGAATTTGGGATGAGGAGTGCCAGAAGACTTTTGACAAGGTCAAACATTACTTGTCCAATGCCCCAGTACTGATGCCACCTTGCCCAAATAAGCCGCTGATACTGTACTTGGCAGTATTTGAGAATTCCATGAGATGCATGCTTGGTCAACATGATGAGTCAGGAAGAAAAGAAAGAGCGATATACTATCTCAGTAAGAAATTCACAGAATGTGAGACAAGATATTCACCAATCGAGAAGTTATGTTGCTCCTTGATCTGGACAACCCGAAGACTGAGACAATACATGCTGTACCATACAACTTGGCTCATCTCAAAACTGGACCCTCTAAAGTACATGATGGAGTCGACTACTTTGAATGAAAGAATGACCCGGTGGCAAATTCTACTTTTCGAATTTGATATAGTCTATGTGAATCAAAAGACTATAAAAGAGAGTGCAATAGCAGATTTTCAGGCCAGTGGAGCTCTAGAAGATTACGAGCCTTTGAGTTTTGATTTTTTGAATGAAGATCTAATGTACGTTGCAACCACTGAAGAAGACTCTCAAGAAGGTCATCCTTGGAAACTAAACTTCGATGGAGCCTCAAACGCTATGGGTAACAGAATTGGGACAGTCCTGGTATCTCCAAACGGAGATCATTATCCTTTTACTAGTAAATTGGATTTTAATTGCACGAATAATATGGCAGAATACGAAGCATGCATCATGGGTATCCGTGCAGCCATAGAACGTAAGATCAACGTGTTAGAGGTCTATGGGGTTTCTGCGCTAGTGATTTATCAACTCAAGGGAGAATGGGAGACAATAGATCCCAAGTTGATCGATTATCGAAGGCTGGTTCTTGAATTAAATAAAGAATTTAATGACATCACCTTCTGCTACCTTTCACGAGACGAAAATTAGATGGCTGACGCTTTGGCTACCTTAGCTTCCATGGTCAAAGTGAACAAACTAGAGGATGTAAAACCTATCCAGATGAGTATTTATGAGACCTCGACTCATTGTTACAACATCTAAGAAGAAGAAGAAAAGGATGATCACCCTTGGTACCACGATATATTGCGATATATGAAGAATCATGAATACCCTGACCAAGCAACTGAGAACAATAAAATGACGTTGAGAAGACTGGCCAGTGACTATGTCTTAGATGGGGAGATCCTGTACAAAAGAAGAAAGGATCATGTGCTACTAAGATGTGTGGACACTGTTGAGGCTAAGAAAATCTTGAAAGAAGTCCATGAGGGTGTTTGCGGAACACATGCTAATGGTTTTACAATGGCCAGGTAAATCATGAGATTCGGATATTATTAGTCCACCACGGAAGGGGACTGTATCAGTTATGCCAAGAGATGTCATAAGTGCCAAATTTATGGAGACAAAATTCATGTGCCTCCACCTCTTCATGTCATGACTTCTCCATGGCCTTTCTCTATGTGGGGCATGGATGTCATTGGGCCGATATCGCCAAAAACTTCCAATGGGCATCGATTCATCTTCGTGGTCATCGATTACTTCACCAAGTGGATAGAAGCCACTTCATATGCTAATGTCATAAAGTCGACAGTCAGCAAATTCTTGAAGAAAGAGATCATATGTCGGTATGGAATGCCAGAAAGGATTATATCTGATAATGCACTGAATATGAACAACAGCACGATATCAGAAGTTTATAGTCAGTTCAAGATTAAACACCACAAATCGTCACCATATCGCCCAAAAAATGAATGGTGTAGTGGAGGCAGCCAATAAAAATATCAAGAAGATCGTGGGGAAAATGATTGAGACTTATAAAGACTTATAGTGATTGACAAATCGTCACCTCCACCGGGGCAACGCCTTTCTCTTTGGTTTATGGAATGGAAGCGGTTATGCCTATTGATGTTGAGATTTCTTCTCTCCGAGTTTTGTCAAAATTGAAGTTAGATGAAGCAGAATGGATCCAGTCTCGATATGATCAGCTGAACTTGATTGAAGAGAAGAGGTTGAAAGCTATCCGTCATGGTCAGATGTACCAAAAGTGAATGATACGAGCTTATAACAAAAAGGTTTGCCCCAGAGAATTTCATGAGGGGGACCTAGTATTGAAAAAGATCCTGCCTATATAAAAAGATTTCAGAAAGAAATGAATGCCAAATTAGGAAAGACCTTATGTGGTAAAGAAGGCCTTTTCCGGAGGAGCGCTGATTTTGATTGAGATGGATGGTAAAAATATGCCTAATACTGTGAATTCGGATTCAGTCAAGATACTTCACCTAAAATTAATAATAAAATAAAATAAAATTAGAGAGGCCAAGGCGAAAACCTGCAAAGGGCGCCTTGAGGCCAAAGGGGTTTTGAGTTGAAAATCCAGAAAAAGGCAACTCAAACTTTGATTGAAGATGGGGCATGTGGTAGTCTTGTCCTCTCAGAAATAACAATGAGGAGAAACTTTACATCTTGGGGCATCAACAAAGTACTCTAGATCTCCTAGACACATATCAAGCTCAAAATGGTCCTCGAGAAGTGTGCATAGAAGCTCATGCTGCGATATTTGGGGCACCTATTTTCATCTTACTCATTTTAAATTTTAGCAACGTTTGCTATCTTTGGTTAATCTATTCATTTCGAGCTCTGCTCCCAATAAATTTAAATCTTGTCCATTGTTACAATCTTTTTCAAGCATTTTTAATTGAAATAACGATTAATGGACTAATAATATTCAAGTAAAAGGAGTTCTGCATATTACTCTGAAAGGTTTTCTAAATAGTACAAGGACCTGAAACAGGACCACTGGTCAGAACTAACCAATTTTAAGAGTTGGCAATATTTGGGAAAGAATGATCTAAATTGTGATGATTTCTTCGGGTTTTCTGTCAAAGATACCAGCTGAACAAGAAAATAGGGTAATACGTCAGTGATAGAACCTTGATAAACGACGAGCAATGTCAACCTAAGCATTAAAAAGGGATCATTCTAAAAAAAATGACATTTTGCATTCATGTAAACATCATTCATACACATCTAGTTAGTAGCATTTGATTCATTCTGATCATAACATCCTAATCGCTTGGCATAAATATAGGCCCATGAAATGGATTCTACAGGTCATGTTCCTCAGAGAACGGTGTAACTGATTAGTGAAACCATAAATCCTATACCCCTGAAGTTGCAGTAGGACGGATTGAAGTCATCGTAGTAAATCTTATCTCTCTGAAGTTGTAGTGGAACAGATTATGAAACACCCCACACCCGGCCCACGAGCCTGGACCGGATCCGGTATGTTCCTTAAGTAAACCGGTTTCAATGTTCTTTGCTACTTAGAGAAAATTTGTGTAATTTTAGAAAATTATCGTTTTGGGTTGGCTTAAGTTGGAAACCCATTTATTTTACTTAGAAATCATTTTATTATGGTGAAAAAACAATTTTAGGGTTTATTTTGAAAGAAATAATTTTAATTAAACTTTAGTCAAAAATAATTCTTAACATAATAAATTAAAATAAACAGAAGTAAAGAAATCCAACTTGGGCCTTATGGCCTTATTACATCAATCAAAACCCAAAAATAAAATTAAAGTACTTAGTAAAAATAAAAGTCCAAATCTTTAAATTTCTCCTTGCGATGCATGGTCACCTTCGACTCCTGCGGACCGGTCCATTAATGCTCATCACTGAAAAATATTCCCACAACGGGGTGAGTCAACAGACTCAATGTGTAACCAACACTAACATTCAATAGATCAGGCATACATATTCATATCAAACACTTATTCATACAATGAGATATCAATGATGATGCAACCCGATCCCAAAACCTAGATGCCATCCGCTACACATCCCCGTACCAACACTTTTGCACACCGTGGGGACTACTAAGTCGACCCTCCATCCGCTACACACCTTTGAAGGCAGTCGCTGCAGTCGACGTGCTCATCGCCCATATAAAATTTGTGGCATAGCCACCAGATATAGTTGTGTCAAAAGACACCAGATTCAGATAATGTGGCTGAAGTTACCACATTCGAGATAATGTGACCAGAAGTCACCACATTGAGATAGTGAGACCAGAAGTCATCACATTCACTTCCCCTTTCTCATAAATCCCAAATGACCCATATTTTTTTATATCATGCATCTCATACTTAAATTCACATTCATATATATTTTCACATGTTATAAAATAACATATTTCATAATCCTAATGGGAGTAGGAAACGTACCTGAGTACTTTTGTACCACATTAGGGTACTTAGCCATATTCACATTAATATATATATATACATAGATTAAATATTGTCATGTATCATATTAAATGATAGTGGGGATTACACACTGATTCGCTTAATAAAGTCCTTGAAATCCCGAAGAACTGATCTACTGATTTAGATCCTTAACTCCTATATTCGGTCAATCATTTAAACATATTAATAAACCCTTTTCAACCACAATCCAAATCCTAGTAGGATTTATACACTTACCTTGGTGTCAATTTCCTTTTGTCCAAATCCGAAACCTTGCCTTATAAGTCCTGCCGAAAATCCTTGAGTCTTAGAAATCCGAAACTTCGTTGTACTTCTCCTTGTAGTCGACAACTACTAGATCCCGAAGAAAACCTTCCAAATTTTGGCCATGGAATTCTAAAGGAGTTAGATTCCTATATTTCGCTAAAAAGAGAGATTGAAAATCAAATAATAGCTGATCTTACCTTTTGAATGAAATCAAGCAACACCCTTCTCATCACAACAAAGATTCGGCTTTGGCGGAATTTTGGCTTAGTTGGATTGTGTTTTTGGTTTTGAATAAAAGAGAGAGGAGGCTAGGGAATTCGGCTAGACAAAGGAAAAGAGAAAAGAAGAGGAGAGAACCCTAAGAATTTCGGCAGAGCAGAGAAAAAAGAAAACTGATGAGTATCCCTCCTTCCTTCCTTTTATAGACGAAATTATCAGCTAAGGAGTCCCTTACTTGGCCACCACTCTTCAATTTGATAGCTTTATCCTTTAATTATCATAAAATAAAAGAGTTTAATCCAGCCTTTATCTCATGGAAATTATGATAAATAAATTCCTTTTTGAAAATACTTAAGATAAATCATCATTTATCTCTCCAATTAAAAAAAAAAACCTTTATTTATCCTTAATAGCCGAATTTTAAAGAGGATAAACCTCCCTTTTTCTAGAAGCCTTGCCGTCCACTCCTTGGCTTATGGAAGCAAAAATAAAACCTCCTTTATTTGCTTCCCAAGTGACTCGAACTCAGGCCCAACCCCTTGCAGGTGGCGCCATTTTCAGAGGCCCTAAGTGACATCTTGAGCCACTTTTCTAAGCCTGTTTGTGTGTCAAATTTCACAAACTTTTTCTTTTAAGGCCACCTTGCCTTGATTTCCTATTTTAGAATTTAAAACTTGACATTTCTGGGTCATTTCTAAGTTTCCTAAAATTTTCGATCGGCTCTGTAAACTTGCCATTTTCTTACATTTCCAAGTTTCCAGAAATGTGTACTTACCATTTTTGAATCATTTCCTTACATTTCCAGGTTTCCAAAAATGTTCATGTCTATGCATTTCAGTTTCAAAAATGTTCATTTCCATTTTCATTTTCATACATTTCGAATTTCCAAAAATATTAAAAATTTATTCATATTACTTAAGACTTATCATTTCGTACAATTAAACCGAAAATGCATAGGCCCTTTCGAGGATGTTACTGATTCTACCCCCTTAAAATAATTTCGTCCTCGAAATTTCCTAACAAAAATAAGCGAGGGTATTCTTTGTCGCATTATCTCCTCTCGACTCCCAGGAAGCTTCTTCCGATCCATGATTGCGCCATAACACTTTGACTAGAGGAACTGACTTCCTTCGTAGTGCTTTCACATCACGTTCCAAGATCCGAATCGGCTCTTCCTCGTAGGATAAGTCTGGCCTTAGTTCCACCTCTTCAATAGGTACCACATGAGACGGATCCGATCGGTAGCGACGTAACATGGATACATGGAATACGTCGTGCATCTGCTGCAACTCTGGTGGCAACTCCAATTGGTATGCCACTGGCCCAACTTGCTTCAGTACTCGATAGGGCCCTATAAACCTTGGGCTTAACTTCCCTTTGCGCCCAAACCTCATTACCTTCTTCCAAGGCGAGACTTTCAGGAACACTTGGTCTCCCACTTCAAACTCTATTTCCTTCCGCCTAAGGTCCGCGTACGATTTCTGCCTATCAGAGGCTTCCTTCAACCTTGCCCAAATTATCTCAACCTTCTCCTCGGTTTACGCCACTAACTCCGGACCTAACACTCTGTGCGTTCTCCTAACTCGGTCCAACAAGTAGGAGTTCTACACTTCCGACCATACAATGTTTCATATGGTGCCATCCGAATGCTAGCCTGATAGCTGTTGTTGTAGGCGAACTCAGCTAGAGGCAAATAATCTTCCCAACTTCCTCGGAAATCCATCACACAACCTCTCGGCATATCCTCCAACACTTGTATAACTTTCGTTGGTGCCCGTCGATTGTGGATGAAAAGCCGTAGTGAAGTCCAACTTAGAGCCTAAAGCTTGATGAAGTGCCTTCCAAAACCGAGACGTAAACCTTGGGTCTCTATCGGAGATGATCGATACCGGTACTCCATGTAACCTCACGATTTCCGCCACATATAACTTGGCTAACTTTTGAAGATAATCAACTCTTCTTTGGAATAAAATGCGCGGACTTGGTCAAACGATCCACTATCACCCATACCGAGTCCTTCTTAGTAGGCGTAAGGGGAAGCCCACTAACGAAGTCCATGGTAATTCTCTCCCACTTCCATTGTGGAATCTTGATTGGTTGAAGCAATCCTGATGGGACTTGGTGTTCAGCCTTAACTTGCTGACACGTCAAACATTTTCCCATAGATTCAGTCACCTCTCGTTTAAGATCAGACCACCAAAATTGTTCCCTTAGATCTCTATATAGCTTAATGCCTCCGGGATGCATAGCATAAAGGCTACCATGCGCTTCCCGAAGAATCCTTTGTCTCAACTCCTTGTCCCTCGGCATACAGACCTTCCCTTTGTAGCACAATACTCCTTCATCATTGACGCCATAATCCTTTAATTCTCCGTTCTAGACTTGCTGTAACTTAGCACTTAGGTCCTTATCAGCCAACTGTCCCTCTTTCACCTCCTTCAGCCATGTAGGCTTGACTTGCAACTCTGCCAACAGGCTTCCATCATTATACAGACTTAAGTGAGCGAACAAAGCCCTTAAATCCGACACAACCTTCCTACTTAGGGCATCAGCTACCACATTCGCCTTGCCCGGATGATATTCTATCGAACAGTCGTAATCCTTTAACAATTCCACCCACCTTCGTTGCCTCAAGTTTAACTCCTTCTGAGTCAACAAGTACTTAAGACTTTTGTGGTCTGTGTAGATAACTGACCTTTCTCCATAAAGGTAGTGCCTCCAAACCTTAAGGGCAAAGACCACTGCTGCTAGTTCCAAGTCATGAGTTGGGTAGTTAACCTCATGAGGCCTTAACTGCCGAGACGCATAAGCGACCACTTTACCATCTTGCATTAGCACACATCCTAATCCCGTATGCGAAGCGTCACAATACACCACAAAATCCTTTTGCTCGCCTCCTTTGAACTAGCAGCTGGAGCTTAGTTAACACCTTCTTAAGCTTTTCAATGCTCTCTTGTTGCTTATCTGTCCATTCAAAGGGTACTTCCTTCCTTAGCAACTTTGTCAAAGGCGCGGCTATTGACGAGAACCCTTCCACAAACCTTCTGTAATAGCCTACCAAACCTAAGAAACTTCGGATCTCAGCCACGGACCTAGGTGGTTTCCAATCCAACACTGCTTCGATCTTCCTAGGATCCACTCTTATTCCTTCTGCGGATACCACATGTCCTAAAAATGCCACCTCCTTAAGCCAAAATTCACACTTGCTGAATTTGGCATAAAGCTTCTTCTCCCTTAACACTTGTAACACAACTCGGAGATGCTCATCATGCTCCTCTTCTGACTTAGAATACACCAAAATATCGTCGATGAACACAATGACGAACCTATCCAAATAGGGTTGGAAAACCCGATTCATCATATCCATGAACGCGGCTGGAGCGTTCGTCAATCCAAACGGCATCACCACAAACTCAAAATGGCTGTATCTTGTCCTAAAAGCGGTCTTATGGATATCAGCCTCCTTCACCTTTAACTGATGATATCCCGACCTTAAGTCGATCTTTGAAAACACTGCGGCCCCCTTCAGCTGATCGAACAAGTCATCGATCCTTGGCAATGGATACTTGTTCTTCATGGTCAGCTTATTCAACTGACGATAGTCTATGCACATACGCATAGTTCCGTATTTCTTCTTTACAAACAGAACCGGTGCTCCCCATGGAGACACACTGGGTCAAATGAATCCACGATCCAACAACTCTTAGATTTGAGCCTTGAGCTCCACTAACTCCTTTGGCGCCATTCGGTATGGAGCGATTGACACAGGAGCTGTTCCCGGTAGTAAGTCTATTCCAAACTCCACCTCCCTATCTGGGGGTATTCCTGGTAATTCCTCTGGAAATACATCTTCAAAGTCTTTCACCGTTCTAACTCCACTGACACCTTCTTCCTTTCCACCTAACGCACTTACGAAGGCTAAGAATGCCTTGCACCCTTTCTTAACCATCTTCTCGCCTTTTCAAAGAGAAACTACGTTAGAGGCGGTAGTTCCTCCTTTCTCCGATCATTACTACTACTTCATCCTCCAGAGTCCTTAGTTCCATTCGTTTAGCCGCACAATCCAACACGGCTCGGTGTTCTACTAGCTTGATCCATTCCGAGTATAAGTTCAAACTCTCAGAAAGGTAACTCCATTAAGTCGGCCCAGAAAGTTCACTCCCTGAATCTCTGGGGTACATTAGAAAGATCTTCTCTACCACTACGAGTTTGGCCTAATGGGCTTACTACGATCATCATCCGCCTATCGTAGAAGGTTGAGTCTAGGCCTAGTGTTTCCACTACACTACATGCAACATAGGAATGGGTCAAGCCCACATCAATTAAGGCATAATAAGGCCTGTCAAAAATATAGAACGTATCGGTTATAACATCCGGCGCGTCACCATCCTCCCTCCGGCGAACCGCATAAACCAAACCCGATTGCCTTGCCTCAGCATTAGCAGCACCTCGGCCCTGTGTTCCACGGCCTCTGCCAGCACCATTACCTCTGTTGCCCGAACCACGACCCGTTGAGGAAATTTGTCGCTGCGCCTCTACGGCTGACTAACGCCTCCGAGGCGCGGTCGACTCTCATCTGGTTTCTTGGGATAATCCATGAGCATATGGTCCTTGAACCCACACCGAAAACATCCTCCCGTCTTTTTCCAGCACTCCCCTAAGTGCTTCTTTCCACAATGCTCACAAGGACGATACTGCCATCCTGTACTAGCTTGCTGATTTCGCGGCCCATCAACTCTAGGCCTCTTATGAACCTTTCCAGATGGTCCAAAACCTCTTTTGGGCTTATTCCTATCCACAGCCTGCTTGGTAGAATCCTTAATTCCCTCGGCCACCTTGGCCTTTTCTACCAAAGCAGAGAACTCCCGCTCCTGATGCGGTGCTATCAACAGTCTCAGATTGTCCTCGGTCCCGTCCTCAAAGCGGACACAGCGCTCATGCTCGATTGCCACTACTCCCGAGCATAGCGACTCAACCTCGAGAATTCGACCGTATTCCGCAATGGACTTGCTCCCTTGCACCGGCCCGAGAAAAGCCTTCCTTTGCTCATCGTATACTGGTTCCCACATATTTCTTCCGAAATGCTTCCTTAACATATTCCCGGTCGGATCCTCAACCGTGGCACCATCCCGAACGATTAACCACCAGCGATACACTTCATCGGCATAAAGTGCCACCATCCTTTCAACTTTTCCTCGGGGTCAAATCAATCTCATCCATGATGCGCTCCGTTGCTTCCAACGATATTCATTTGACTGGGTGCCACTCGAATACTCCTCAAAACATTTCCGCTCCATTAGCTCGAGCCGTTTGAGCACTGGACTTTCGATTTCTCGAATTTCCTCCTACACCACGACCACCAACTCCAAAACTCGCAAAGACGACTGCGACACAAGATCATCCCCGTCCCGAGTTTGTTTGCTCAACACCAACGGTGAGGTGGTGGTGGCGGTGGTATCTCATTGTCAGCCCCTTGACCCGATCTAACGGGTTCTGACACAGTCATCCTTCCTCTACCTCGTCCACGATGACCACATCCTCTAGAGCTCATTTCTAACGTCAGAATCTGATTAAGAAGTTTTATGAATTAGTACTTTTATTTCACTAGATTACCCGCGAAGAATTTTTATGAAAAGAGTTTTAAGAGTGGTTCTTTCGTATTCATACACGCACACAGTCTTTTCATTCATTCATACATCCATCAACCAATTATGAACTTTCGTTCATTCAGAGAAGCGTTGTAGTTTTCATTGTTGTTGTTTCTCCACTACCTAGGGGTATTTTCGTAATTTTGTCCTACAGGGGTATTTTCGTAATTTTTCAAAAGAAAAAGTTCCTTGGTGATTTGTCACAAAGTATTTTGGTATTTTTAAATTTCCGGGGTATTTTGAAAAATAATTTTGAAATCCAGGGGTATTTCGGTGATTTTTCACAAATCGGGGTAAATTTGTAAAATCTAATAAATCAGGGTCGTTTCAAAAGTTGAAAAACTTTGAGGGTTCTTTTTGAGAATTGTACTTTTCAAAGTGGTGATGTTGCAAAAATTTTGGAAATCAGGGTCATTTTGGTAATTTTATAAGTTAGGGGCAATTTTGTAATTTTCCAAAATTTAAGGTATTTTTGATAGTTTGCAAATTAGGGTTTTTGAACATTTCTAAAATAATGAAATTTTGGCAAAACTGTTGGGTAGTTGGTCATTTTATAAACCAAGGGTATTTTGGTAATTTTACCACTAGGGGCATTTTTGTAATTTCATAAATCAGAAATTTTTTTTTTTGAAAAATTTTTGTAAAGATAGTTTTCATGAATTTAAAGAGTAATTTTAAAAGTTTTTTTTTTAAAAAAACTAGGGTTTTGTTGTGTTTATAGAAAACACGGCTAGTTCCCTTTCGGGTTTTAGTTATCGTGTTTAGCCTATGACCGAGTCCTCTTGGTCAGGGTGAACCAAAGCTACGCACCAGGCAGGATTCGAGTGGAGAGGAGGTGAGTCACGCGGACTGCTTAAATACCAAGCTCCCACCGAAACCATTCCTAGACATGCGCACCGGGGTTACCACACCCTAACTCAGTGACTTAGCCATAGGTTTGTTTAGTGCATTAAGTCTTATGTGTTTGTGTTTGAGTAAACTAGTCCTAGGGTTCAAGTTCCTATCATACTATTCTACGTTCCATGCCTTTTCTACCCTTCCATAACTCATAAATCACATAATCATCTGAGATGGTTGGGTACTTACTTGGTGGATGCGGGTGGAGACTTAGGTGCCATGCCAGAAAACCTGCTTATTTCTTAAGATACTTTCAAAAAAAAAACTTACTTGGCTCGATTTGAAAATGTTTTGGGCCTTAGCCCACAGGCCGAGAGTTTTAAAACTGGGCTCTGATACCAAATTGAAACACCCCACACCCGGCCCACGAGCCTGGACCGGATCTGGTATGTTCCTTAAGTAAACCGGTTTCAATGTTCTTTGTTACTTAGAGAAAATTTGTGTAATTTTAGAAAATTATCGTTTTGGGTTGGCTTAAGTTGGAAACCCATTTATTTTACTTAGAAATCATTTTATTATGGTGACAAAACAATTTTAGGGTTTATTTTGAAAGAAATAATTTTAATTAAACTTTAGTCAAAAATAATTCTTAACATAATAAATTAAAATAAACAGAAGTAAAGAAATCCAACTTGGGCCTTATGGCCTTATTACATCAATCAAAACCCAAAAATAAAATTAAAGTACTTAGTAAAAATAAAAGTCCAAATCTTTAAATTTCTCCTTGCGATGCATGGTCACCTTCACTCTCTGCCGACCCGGTCCATTAATGCTCATCACTGAAAAATATTCCCACAACGGGGTGAGTCAACAGACTCAATGTGTAACCAACACTAACATTCAATAGATCAGGCATACATATTCATATCAAACACTTATTCATACAATAGATATCAATGATGATGCAACCCAATCCCAAAACCTAGATGCCATCCGCTACACATCCCCGTACCAACCTGCACACCGTGGGGACTACTATGTCGACCCTCCATCCGCTACACACCTTCGAAGGCAGTCGCTGCAGTCGACGTACTCATCGCCCATATAAAATTTGTGGCATAGCCACCAGATATAGTTGTGTCAAAAGACACCAGATTCAGATAATGTAACCGAAGTTACCACATTCAGATAATGTGACCGAAGTCACCACATTCAGATAGTGAGACCGAAGTCATCACATTCACTTCCCCTTTCTCATAAATCCCGAATGACTCATATTTTTTTATATCATGCATCTCATACTTAAATTCACATTCATATATATTTTCACATGTTATAAAATAACATATTTCATAATCCTAATGGGAGTAGGAAACGTACCTGAGTACTTTTGTACCACATTAGGGTACTTAGCCATATTCACATTAATATATATATACATAGATTAAATATTGCCATGTATCATATTAAATGATAGTGGGGATTACACACCTGATTCGCTTAATGAAGTCCTTAAAATCCCGAAGAACTGATCTACTGATTTAGATCCTTAACTCCTATATTCGGTCAATCATTTAAACATATTAATAAACCCTTTTCAACCACAATCCAAATCCTAGTAGGATTTATACACTTACCTTGGTGTCAATTTCCTTTTTGTCCAAATCCCGAAACCTTGCCTTATAAGTCTGTCGAAAATCCTTGAGTCTTAGAAATCCCGAAACTTCGTTGTACTTCTCCTTGTAGTCGACAACTACTAGATCCCGAAAAAACCTTCCAAATTTTGGCCATGGAATTCTAAAGGAGTTAGATTCCTATATTTACTAAAAAGAGAGATTGAAAATCAAATAATAGCTGATCTTACCTTTTGAATGAAATCGGCAACACCCTCTACATCACAACAAAGATTGACTTTTGGCGAATTTCGGCTTGGTTGGATTGTGTTTTTGGTTTTGAATAAAAAGAGAGAGGAGGCTAGGAATTCTGGCTAGACAAAGGAAAAGAGAAAAGAAGAGGAGAGAACCCTAAGAATTTTGTGAGCAGAGAAAAAAAGAAAACCGATGAGTATCCCTCCTTCCTTCCTTTTATAGACGAAATTATCACTAAGGAGTCCCTTACTTGGCCACCACTCTTCAATTTGATAGCTTTATCCTTTAATTATCATAAAATAAAAGAGTTTAATCCAGCCTTTATCTCATGGAAATTATGATAAATAAATTCCTTTTGAAAATACTTAAGATAAATCATCATTTATCTCTCCAATTAAAAAAACCTTTATTTATCATTAATAGCCGAATTTTAAAGAGGATAAACCTCCCTTTTTCTAGAAGCCTTGCCGTCCACTCCTTGGCTTATGGAAGCAAAAATAAAACCTCCTTTATTTGCTTCCCAAGTGACTCGAACTCAGGCCCAACCCTTTGCGGTGGCGTCATTTTTTCAGAGGCCCTAAGTGACATCTTCAGAGCCACTTTTCCAAGCTGTTTGTGTGTCAAATTTCACAAACTTTTCTTTTAAGGCCACCTTGCCTTGATTTTCTATTTTAGAATTTAAAACTTGACATTTCTGGGTCATTTCTAAGTTTCCTAAAATTTTCGATCGCTCTGTAAACTTGCCATTTTCTTACATTTCCAAGTTTCAGAAATGTGTACTTTCCATTTTGAATCATTTCTTACATTTCGTGTTTCCAAAAATGTTCATGTCTATGCATTTCCGTGTTTCCAAAAATGTTCATGTCTATGCATTTCGTGTTTCCAAAATGTTTATTTCCATTTTCATTTTCATACATTTCGAATTTCTAAAAATATTAAAAATTTATTCATATTACTTAAGACTTGTCATTTCAGTACAATTAAACCGAAAATGCATAGGCCTTTTCCAGGATGTTACAGATTAAAGCCACAAGTCTTATCTCCCTGAAGCTGCAGTGGAGCAGACTAAAGATAGCAAATCTTATTTCCCTGAAGTTGCAGTGGAACGGATTAAAGCTACAAGCTACAAATCTTATCTCTTTGAAGTTATAGTGGAGCAGATTGAAGCGACAAATCTTATACCCCTAAAGTTGTAGTAGGACGGATTGAAGTCATCATAGCGAATCTTATTTCCTTGAAGTTGCAGCGGAACATATTAAAGCTACAAATTACCAATCTTATCTCCCTGAAGTTATAGTGGAGTAGATCGAAGATAGAAAATCTTATCTCCCTGAAGTTGCAGTGGAGTAGATCGAAGATAGAAAATCTTATCTCCCTGAAGTTGCAGTGGAACAGATTAAAGCCATAAGTTTATCTCCCTGAAGTTACAGTGGAGCAGACTGAAGATAGCAAATCTTATTTCCCTGAAGTTGCAGTGGAACAGATTAAATCTACAAGCTACAAATCTTATCTCCCTGAAGTTGCAGTGGAGCAGATTGAAGCGACAAATCCTATACCCCTGAAGTTGCAGTGGGACAGATTGAAGTCGTCATAGCGAATCTTATTTCCTTGAAGTTGCAGTGGAACAGATTAAAGCTACAAATTATAAATCTTATCTCCCTGATGTTGCAGTGGAGCAGATTGAAGATAGCGAATCTTATCTCCCTGAAGGTGTAGTGGAGCATATTAAAGCGAACCTTATCTCCCTGAAGTTACAATGGAACGGGTTGAAGCTACAAATCTTATCTCCCTGAAGTTGCAGTGGAGTAGATCGAAGATAGCAAATCTTATCTCTCTGAAATTGTAGTAGAGCAGATTAAAGCTATAAACCTTATCTCCCTGAAGTTGCAGTGGAGCAGGTTGAAGTTACAAATCTTATCTACCTGAGGTTGCAGTGGAGCAGATTGAAGATAGAGAATCTTATTTCCCTGAAGTTGAAGTGGAGCAGATTGAAGATAGTAAATCTTATTTCCCTGAAGTTGTAGTGGAATAGACAAGAGCTACAGGCTACAAATTTTATCGCCCTGAAGTTGCAGTGGAGCAGGTTAAAATTAACAAGTCTTATCTCCTGAAGTTGCAAAGTGGAGCAGATCAAGCAAATCTTATCTCTCCTGAAGTTGCGATGGAGATTAGATTAAAGCTATAAACCTTATCTCCTGAAGTTGATGGAGATTAGATTAAAGCTATAAACCTTATCTCCCTGAAGTTGCAGTGGAGCAGATTGAAGAAAGCGAACCTTATCTATCGAAGTTGCAAGTGGAGTGAGTTGGAGTTACAAATCTTATCTCCCCGAAGTTGCGAGTGGAGTAGATTGAAGATGACGAATCTTATACCCTTAAAGTTGCAGTGGAACAAATTAAAGCTACGAGTTACAAATCTTATCTTCCTGAAATTGCAAAGGAGTAGACCGAAAATAGCGAATCTTATCTCATTGAAGTTGCAGTGGAGTAGATTGAAATTAAATCTTATACCTCTAGAGTTGCGAAGAAGTCGGATTAAATCTATTGTAGTGATGTAACATCCTAGGAAGGGCCTATGCATTTTTGAGATCAATTGTATGAAATGACAAGTCTTAAGTATTATGAATAAATTTTTGATACTTTTGGAAACCTAGAAATGAATGAAAATGGAAATGGAAATGGACATTTTGGAAACTTAGACATTTTGGAAACCTAAACATTTTTGGAAATGATCCAAAAATGGAAACTTGAACATTTCGGGAAACTTGGATATATGAGAGAAATAAAGGAGTTTTATTCACATAAATATGTGAATAATAAGAGATAAATAAAGAGTTTTATTCACATAAATATGTGAATAATAAAGGATAAATAAAGGAGTTTTATTCACATAAATATGTGAATAATAAGAGATAAATAAAGGAGTTTTATTCACATAAATATGTGAATAATAAGAGATAAATAAAGGAGTTTTATTCACATAAATATGTGAATAATAAGAGATAAATAAAGGATTATTTTCTAATGAGATAATTGAGGAGATAATTGATGGATTAAAGGCTTTTATCTTTTAAATAAAAGAGATAATATTATCAAAAGAGGAGTGGTGGCCAAGTAAAGGACTCCTAGGGTGATAACTTTGGCTATAAAGGAGGACAGGAGGGCTACTCATCAACATTTGCTCCTCTTCCTCTCTCGTGAAATTCTCCTAGGCAAAACCCCTCTCTGCGAATTTTCATTAAGCAAAAATCCTCTCTTTTCTTCTATTTTCTTCTCCGTTCTCATCGTTAAGTTGAATCTTTGTGGATTCTAAGAAAGAGGGCAATCATCCACAACATCAAAAGGGGATCTTTCGGGAAATCTAAGGATCTAAGGTAAGGATTATAAATATAAATATGTGGTTAAAGATTATGATTCACGTTTTCAAAGTTAGATCTAATCTAACACGAAGTTATAGGATTTCAACAGCTTATAAAGGAATCCTCTTGATTTGGAATCCCATCATAAGGTAAGGGATATTCGGCCACAAGGCATAATTTGTTTAAGTGTTTTCCATTATTTTAAAAACCGGAACCGACATGGTTACATACCTAGTATTAGCCGATTTCAAGGGAGAGGAATTCTAGCAACTGTTGGGACTTGATTAAATCAATTCGGCAACTAGGTAAGTAATTCTACTTCTAGTAGGATTTGGTTTTAAGACCAAATAGGTTTATTTATATGTTTTAATTAATGGCCGAATATAGGAGTGAAAGATCTAGATCGGTAGATCGCTCTCACGGAATTCACGGAAACTATTAAGCGAAAAAGGTGTGTACTCTTACTAACTTTCAATAAATTGCATGGAAATCATTAAATATATAAATATGTAACAGTATGTGAATGTGGCTAAGCACCACAAATGTGGTAAGGAGTACCCAGGTACGTTTCCTACTTTTGATAGGATTGTGGATGTGATATATTTTGAACATGTGATTAGTAACATGAATGAAAATTAAGTATGTGAAATATGTTATGAAATAATTGGGGCATTCGGGATATTTGTGGAGGAAGAAAGTGAAGGTGATGACTACGGTCTCACCAACGTAAAGTGGTGACTACGGTCACATAAAGTGAAAAGTGGTAACTTCGGTTACATCCAGTGAATACTGATGTCTAATGACACAACATAAGTGGGCGATGAGCACGTCGATTGCAAATGGCGCCTTCGATGGTGTGTAGCGGATGGAGGGTCGACTTAGTAGTCCCCGCGGTATGCAAAAGTTGGTACGGGTGGTGTGTAGCGGATGGACAAATAGGTTTGGATTTGGGTTGCATCATCATTTATTTTGTATGAACATGATATTGATATGACTTGTATGCACGATTTGTTGGAAATTAGTACTATGTACACATTGAGTCTGTTGACTCACCCGCGTTGGGAATTATTTTTCAGGTGATGAGCGGTAATGGACCGGGTCGGCAGGAGCTAAAGGTGGCCATGCATCGCTTGAAGAAATTATTTGGAATTTGGACTTTATGAAATTTTAGTACTTTATTTTGGGTTTGAATGATGTAATAAGGCCATAAGGCCCCAGTTGGATTTTCTTTATTCTGTTTATTTTTATTTAAATATGATACAAATTATGTTTGATTAAAGATAAGTAAATTTATTTCTTTTAAAATAATAAACCCAAAAATTATTTTGTCACCTTATTTAAGTTGGATTTTTCAGAATTTATTAAATAGGTTTCAAATTAAGCCCAACCCAAAACAATTTTTTAAAATTACACAAATTTTCTCTAAGTCATTTAGAACATTGAAAACCGATTTATTTAAGGAACATACCAGATCCGGTTCAAGCTCGTGGGCCGGGTGGGGTGTTTCAGATTGGTATCGAGCCCGCTTTTAAACTCTCTCGGCTGTGGGCTCAGTGCCCAAAACGTTTTCAATTCGAGCCAAATGAATTTCTTTGAAATAAGCAGGTTTTATGGCATGGCACCTAAGTCTCCGACCCATGATCCACGGGTAAGTACCTTTAACCATCCGTGTGATTATGTGAATTATGAATTGTAAAAGGGTAGAAAAGGCATGGAACGTAGAATAGTGTGATAGGAACTTGAACCCTAGGATTAGACTACTCAAACACTTGAAACTCATAAGACTTAATGAACTTAACAAACCTATGACTAAGTTATTAAGCTAGGTGTGGCAACCCCCACATGCGCATGTCTAGGATTGGATCCGGAAGAGCCTGGTATTTAAGCTAGATCCTAGTGACTCACCTCCTCTTCGCAGTATCCTACCTAGTGCGTAGCTTCGGTTCGCCCTAACTCGGAAGGCTCGGTGGTGTGGCAACCTCGTGCGCATGTCTAGAAAGGTCGGTGAGAGCTTGGTATTTAAGCGATCCGCGTGACTCACCTCCTCTTCATTCGAATCCTGCCTGGTGCGTAGCTTTGGTTCACCACGACCAAGAGGGCTCGGTCATAGGCTAAACACAAAGAATAAAACCGAAAGGGACTTAGCCGCTTTTTCTTTTAAAAAAAAATACCCTTGGTTTATAAAATGACCAAACCACCCATAGTTTTAACAAAATTTCATTACTTTATCAAATGTTCAAAAACCCTAATTTGTAAAATATCAAACTATCTTGATTTTGGAAAATTACAAAATTGCTCTAACTTACAAAATTACCAAAACGACCACGATTTCTAAAATTTTTACAATATCATTGCTTTGAAAAGTGTAACTCTCAAAGGAACCCTCAATGTTTTACAATCTTGGAAAATATTCCTAACTTAATAAATTTTACAAATTTACCACGATTTTTGGAAAAATTATCAAAATACCCACGAGATCAAAAATTATCGAAATACCCTGGATTTCAAAATTATTCCAAAATTTCCCGGAACTTTAGAAGTACCAAAATACTTTCGTCAAAATCACTGGGAACTTTTTATTTTTGAAAATTTACGAAAATACCCTGTAGGATAAAATTACGAAAATGCCCCCAGGTAGTGGAAAAGCAAAATAACGAAAACAACAACAAGAATTACAACGTTTCTTTGAATGAACGAAAGTTCATATTTGTTGATGGATGAATGAATGAATGCAAGATTGTATGCATGTATGAATCTGAAAGAACCACTCTTAAACTCTTCTTCATAAGATATCATCGCGGGTAATAAGTGAAACAAGAATACTAATACATAAAATTCCTTAATCGGATCTCGTCGATAATGAGCTCAAGAGGACGTGGTCGTCGTGGAAGAGGTAGAGGAAGGATGGTGTTAGATCGGGACAAGGTTACGACAATGAGATACCACCACCACCATCACCCCGTTTGTCAATGTTGAGTAGCGAGGCTCGAGGAGCGGGGAAGATGCCGTGTCGCAGGTGTCTCGCGAGTTTTGGAATTGGTGGTGGTGCAGAAACAATTCAGAAATCGTAAGTCCGTACTGAGCGGCTCGTGCTAATGGAGTGAAATGTTTAGAGGAGTATCGGGAGTGGCACCCGATACTGGTGTAATCTTGGTTGGAAGCAATCGAGCGCATCATGGATGAGCTCGACTTGACCCCGAGGAGAAGTTGAAAGGGATGGCGGCACCGTTACGCGATGAAGCGTATCAATGGTGGTTAACCGTTTCGGGACGGTGCCACGGCGGAAGATCGACACAGGAATATGCTAAGGAAGCATTTCGAGGAAGAAGTATGGGAAACCGGTATATAGATGAGCAAAGGAAGGCTTTTTTAGGGGTTGGTACAAGGAAGTAAGTCATCACACCGAATATGAAGCGGAATTCTTGAGGTTGAGCCGATATGCCCGAGGAGTAGTGGCGATCGAGCATGAACGCTCGTGTTCGTTTTGAGGACGGACTTAGGGACGATTTGAGACTTTTGATAGCACCGCATCGTGAGCGGGAATTCTCGCCTTGGTGGAAAAGGCTAAAGTGGTGAGGAATTAAGGACGCCACCAAGCGGTGTGGATTGAAATAAGCCCAAAAGAGGTTTTGGGCCATCTGAAAAAAAAGGCCACAAGAGGCCTAGAGTTGACAGCCACAAAGTCAACAGTGGCACGGTGGCAATTTCGCCCTTGTGAACATTGTGGAAGGAAGCACGGGGAGAGTGTTGGAAAAGGCGGGACGATGTCTCAAGTGTGGGTCCAAGGACCATATGATTAAGGATTGCCCCAAGCTATTAGATGAGAGCCAACCAAAGCAGCTGGAATGCTAACCAGCCGGGTAGAGGCGGGCATGACCTTAAAAAAGAGGTCGTGGGTCGCCAACGAGAGGTAGTGGCAGAGGCCGGAGCTCGGGGCCGAGGTGCGGCTAACGCCAAGCAAGGCAACGGGTTTGGTTTACGCGGTTCACGGAGGAAGAGGGAGACGCTACGGATGTTATAACAAGTGACGTTCTTTATTCATGACAAACCCTATTTTGCTCTTATTGATGTGGGCTCAACTCATTCCTATGTTGCATGTAGTGTGGTTGAAACACTAGGCCTAGACTCTGAACTTTCGATAGGCGAGATAATCGTAGTAAGCCCTTTAGGCCAAAGCGGTGAGGATAGATAGGATCTTTCGGAATGTACCCTAGAGATTCGGGGAGCGAACTTTTGGGGTGACTTAATGGAATTACCCTTGAGAGAGTTTGAGCTTATACTTGGAATGGATTGGCTAGTAGAGCATCGAGCCGTGTTGGATTGTGCGGCTAAAACGTATGGAACCAAGAACCCCGGAAGATGAGGTAGTAGTGATGATCGGAGAAAGGAGGAACTACTTGTCTAACGTAGTTTCGACCTGACCAAGGCCGAGAAAATGGTTAAGAAAGGATGTAAGGCATTCTTAGCCTTCGTGAGTGCGTTAAGAGGAGAAGAGGAATGTGTCAAGGGAGTTAGAGAGTAAGGGATTTTGAGGATGTATTTCCGGAGGAGTTGCCGGAATACCCCCGGATAGAGAAGTGGAATTTGGAATAGATTTGCTACCAGAACAGCAGCTCTGTGTCAATCGCTCCCTACCGAATGGCACCAAAGGAGTTAGTGGAGCTCAAGGCTCAAATCCAAGAGTTGTTGGATCGTGGGTTCATTCGACCCGGTGTGTCTCCGTGGGGAGCAGGTTCTCTTTGTGAAGAAGAAGGATGGAACTATGCGGATGTGCATAGATTATCGTCGATTGAACAAACCGACCATCAAGAACAAGTATCCTTTGCCAAGGATAGATGACTTGTTCGACCAACCGAAAAGGGCATTGTGTTCTCAAAGATCGACTTAAGGTCGGGGTATCATCAATCGAAAGTGAAGGAGGGTGATATTCATAAGACCGCTTTTAGGACAAGGTACGGTCATTTTGAATTTGTGGTGATGCCGTTTGGGTTGACGTAACGCACCGCGGCGCATTCATGGATATGATGAATAGGGTTTTCCAACCCTACTTGGATAGATTCGTCGTGGTGTTCATCGGCGACATTTTGGTGTATTCCAAGACGGAGGAGGAGCACGATGAGCATCTCCGAGTTGTGTTAGAAGTGTTAAGGGAAAAGAAGCTTTATGCCAAATTCAGCAAGTGCGAATTTTGGCTCAAGGAAATGGCGTTCCTAGGACATGTGGTATCCATGAAGGAATGAGAGTGGATCCTAGGAAGATCAAGCGATTGTTGGATTGGAAATCACCTAGGTCGGTGGTGTAAATCGAAGTTTCTTAGGCTTGGCGAGGCTATTACTGAAGGTTCGTGGAAGGATTCTCGTCAATAGCCGCACCTTTGACAAAGATACTAAGGAAGGAAGTACCGTTTGTGTGGACGGATAAGTGCAGGAGAGCTTCAAAAGCTTAAAAGGTGTTGGCTTGTGAAGCTCGGTGTTAATTCACCGGAGGCGGTAAGGACTTCGTAGTATATTGTGATGCTTCGCACACAGGGTTAGGCTGTGTGCTAATGCAAGAAGGAAAGGTAGTCGCTTATGCATCTCGACAGTTAAGGCCGCATGAGGTGAACTACCCAACTCATGACTTGGAACTCGCGGCAGTGGTTTTCGCCCTCAAAGTTTGGAGGCACTACCTTTATGGAGAAAGGTCAGTAATTTACACGGACCACAAAAGCCTTAAGTATTTGTTGACTCAGAAGGAGTTGAACTTGAGGCAACGAAGGTGGGTGGAGTTATTGAAAGATTATGACTATTCGATAGAATACCATCCGGCAAGGCGAATGTGGTAGTGACGCCTAAGTAGGAAGGTTGTGTCGGATTTAAGGGCTTTGTTCGCTCACTTAAGTTTGTATGAAGACGGAAGCCTGTTGGCAGAGTTACAAGTCAAGCCAACCTGGCTGAAGGAGGTGAAAGAGGGACAGTTGGCGGATAAGGACTTAAGTACTAAGTTACAGCAAGTACGGCAAGGAGGATTAAAGGATTATGGCGTCAATGATGAAGGAGTCTTGTGCTACAAGGAAAAGGTTTGTATGCCGAGGGATAAGGAGTTGAGACAAAGGATTCTTCGGGAAGCGCATGGTAATCCTTATGCTATGCATCCGGAGGCATCAAGCATGTATAGAGATCTAAGGGAACAATTTTGGTGGTCGACACAAACGAGAGGTGACTGAATTTGTGGGGAAATGTTTGACATGTCGGCCAAGTAAAAGGTGAACACCAAGTCCCATCAGATTGCTTCAACCAATTGAGATTCCCCAATGGAAGTGGGAAAGAATTACCATGGACTTAGTTAGTGGGCTTCCCTTACGCCCACTAAGAAGGACTCGGTATGGGTGATAGTGGACCGTTTGACCAAGTCACACATTTTATCCCTGTGAGGATCGACTATTCCCTTCAAAAGTTAGCCAAGTTATATGTGGCGGAGATCGTGAGGCTACACGCGGGTACCGATGTCAATCATCTCGATAGAGACCCAAGGTTTACGTCTCGATTTTGAAAAGCACTTCATCAAGCATTAGGCACTAAGCTAGACTTCACTACTGGCTTTTCATCCACAATCGACGAGGCGATCGAGCAGGTTATACAAGTGTTGGAAGATATGCTAAGAGGTCGTGTGATGGATTTCCGAGGAAGTTGGGAAGATTACTTGCCTCTAGCCGAGTTCGCCTACAACAACAACTATCGTGCAAGCATTCGGATGGCACCATACTGAAGCATTGTATGGAAGGAAATGTAGAACACCAACTTGTTGGACCGAGTTAGGAGAACGCCGCGTTTTGGGTCCAGAGTTAGTGGCGGAAAGCGAGGAGAAGGTGGAATTAATTCGGCACGGTTGAAAGAAGCTTCGATAGACGAAGTCGCTTGCAGACCTTAAGAGGAAAGAAATTGAGTTTGAAGTAGGAGACCAAGTGTTTCTAAAGGTCTCACCTTGGAAGAAGGTTATGCGGTTGGTCGCAAATGGAAGCTAAGCCCAAGGTTTATAGGGCCCTATCAATCAATCGAAGCGAAGTTGGGCAGTGGCATACCAATTGGAGTTGCCACCGAGTTGCATCAAATGCACGACGTATTTCATGTGTCCATGCTACGTCGCTATCGATCGGATCCGTCTCATGTGGTACTGTTGAAGAAGTGGAGTTAAGGCGGATCTATCCTACGAGGAGGAGCCGATTCAGATCTTGGAACGTGGACGTGAAAGCACTACGAAAGAAGTCGGTGCCTTTAGTCAAGGTGTTATGGCGCAATCATGGATCGGAAGAAGCTTCGTGGGAGCAGGAAGAGACAATGCGACAAACAATACCCTCAAGCTGTTTAGTTAGGAAATTTCGAGGACGAAATTTTATTTAAGAGGGTAGAAAGCTGTAACATCCTAGGAAGGGCCTATGCATTTTTCAGATCAATTGTATGAAATGACAAGTCTTAAGTATTATGAATAAATTTTTGATACTTTTGGAAACCTAGAAATGAATGAAAATGGAAATGGAAATGGACATTTTGGAAACTTAGACATTTTGGAAACCTAAACATTTTTGGAAATGATCCAAAATGGAAACTTGAACATTCGGGAAACTTGGATATATGAGAGAAATAAAGGAGTTTTATTCACATAAATATGTGAATAATAAGAGATAAATAAAGGAGTTTTATTCACATAAATATGTGAATAATAAGGGATAAATAAAGGAGTTTTATTCACATAAATATGTGAATAATAAGAGATAAATAAAGGAGTTTTATTCACATAAATATGTGAATAATAAGAGATAAATAAAGGAGTTTTATTCACATAAATATGTGAATAATAAGAGATAAATAAAGGAGTTTTATTCACATAAATATGTGAATAATAAGAGATAAATAAAGGATTATTTTCTAATGAGATAATTGAGAGATAATTGATGGATTAAAGGCTTTTATCTTTTAAATAAAAGAGATAATATTATCAAAAGAGGAGTGGTGGCCAAGTAAAGGACTCCTAGGGTGATAACTTTGGCTATAAAAGGAGGACAGGAGGGCTACTCATCAACATTTGCTCCCTCTTCCTCTCTCAGAAATTCTCCTAGGCAAAACCCCTCTCTGCGAATTTTCATTAAGCAAAAATCCTCTCTTTTTCTTCTATTTTCTTCTCCGTTCTCTTTGTTAAGTTGAATCTTTGTGGATTCTAAGAAAGAGGGCAATCATCCACAACATCAAAAGGGATCTTTCGGAAATCTAAGGATCTAAGGTAAGGATTATAAATATAAATATGTGGTTAAAGATTATGATTCACGTTTTCAAAGTTAGATCTAATCTAACACGAAGTTATAGGATTTCAACAGGCTTATAAAGGAATCCTCTTGATTTGGAATCCCATCATAAGGTAAGGGATATTCGGCCAAGGCATAATTTGTTTAAGTGTTTTCCATTATTTCAAAAACCGAAAGCCGACATGGTTACATACCTAGTATTAGCCGATTTCAAGGAAGAGGAATTCTAGCAAGCTGTTGGGACTTGATTAAATCAATTCGGCAACTAGGTAAGTAATTCTACTTCTAGTAGGATTTGGTTTTAAGACCAAATAGGTTTATTTATATGTTTTAATTAATGGCCGAATATAGGAGTGAAAGATCTAGATCGGTAGATCGCTCTACTACGGAATTCACGGAAACTATTAAGCGAAAAAGGTGTGTACTCTTACTAACTTTCAATAAATTGCATGGCAATCATTAAATATATAAATATGTAACAGTATGTGAATGTGGCTAAGCACCACAAATGTGGTAAGGAGTACCCAGCACGTTTCCTACTTTTGATAGGATTGTGAATGTGATATATTTTGAACATGTGATTAGTAACATGAATGAAAATTAAGTATGTGAAATATGTTATGAAATAATTGGGGCATTCGGGATATTTGTGGAGGAAGAAAGTGAAGGTGATGACTACGGTCTCACCAACGTAAAGTGGTGACTACGGTCACATAAAGTGAAAAGTGGTAACTTCGGTTACATCAAGTGAATACGATGTCTAATGACACAACATAAGTGGGCGATGAGCACGTCGATCGCAATGGCGCTTCGATGGTGTGTAGCGGATGGAGGGTCGACTTAGTAGTCCCCGCGGTGGTACAAAAGTACGGGTGGTGTGTAGCGGATGGACAAATAGGTTTGGATTTGGGTTGCATCATCATTTATTTTGTATGAACATGATATTGATATGACTTGTATGCTCGATTTGTTGGAAATTAGTACTATGTACACATTGAGTCTGTTGACTCACCCGTTGGGGAATTATTTTTCAGGTGATGAGCGGTAATGGACCAAGGTCGGCGGGAGCTAAAGGTGGCCATGCATCGCTTGAAGAAATTATTTGGAATTTGGACTTTATGAAATTTTAGTACTTTATTTTGGGTTTGAATGATGTAATAAGGCCATAAGGCCCAGTTGGATTTTCTTTATTCCTGTTTATTTTTATTTAAATATGATACAAATTATGTTTGATTAAAGATAAGTAAATTTATTTCTTTTAAAATAATAAACCCAAAAATTATTTTGTCACCTTATTTAAGTTGGATTTTTCAGAATTTATTAAATAGGTTTCAAATTAAGCCCAACCCAAAACAATTTTTTAAAATTACACAAATTTTCTCTAAGTCATTTAGAACATTGAAAACCGATTTATTTAAGGAACATACCAGATCCGGTTCAAGCTCGTGGGCCGGGTGTGGGGTGTTTCAAGTGAACCTTATCTCCCCGAAATTGTAGTGGAGTAAATTGAAACTACATTTCCTATACCCCCAAATTGCAAAGTGGGTTAGAATAAAGCTACTTGAAAAAAAAGGAGCACCAAGAAGGTCGAGATTCGGTGAGACCGGACAAAATTAGTCATTCTTAAAGGTCTTTGCTCCATTCTCGTTACACGACAACTAGTAAAGAGAGGCAGCTGTAGAAGCCCAATTTTGCCCGGGCCCTAAACAGCAACCAAAAAATAAATAAAAATAAAAAGTCCCAAAGACCAATTACATTTGTAGGCCCAAATGGCCCACAACTTAAACTAAGTTTCAGTAAAATAAAAAAAACCCTAGCCTTCAGCGTCGCTGCCCTCCACGTGAACGCGCATCGCCCGAGGTGCCTCGTCCCGAGGTCTGACGCTCTTGCTGCCATTTCACCAAAATGGCAAGGGCGCCCTTCTCTCTCCGCCGTTGACCGCGCGTCGGTGCCTGCAAAAAGAGTGAAAAAGGACGAGAGACATCCATGCAAGAAATAGTAGAAATGAATAGCAAAATAACAGTGTAAAATCGGCTATAAGAGCCTAAGAAAAACCGATTGTAAAGGGGGGACACGGAGAAAATATACAAAAAAGTCAATCGAAATACATAATAAAAAAACAGATTAAAATTTCAGAGGTGATTTTCTTATTTTTTTTATTTTTATTTCGAAAAAAAATAAAGAGAGAGAGTAATAGCTTTCTTTATCGGGGACGCTTCGTCTCCCTTCGTCATTTAAGGTCTTCTCTGGCGCCAAAATCCCAGAACCCATTAAGGTTCGGTTTGGGTTTGACGGGAGGTTGTGCTTATAGCAGTTGTTTAAAGAAATCGAAAGTTCTTTTTGTTTTTATTTTTTTACAAATAGAAGGCTTTGCCTTGAGATTAGGGCCCCAAAAAAAGAAGAGGGATTTTTGAAGTTTTTGCCACAAGGGACAACTGCCGCTGGCGTCGCATCGTGGTCGCAATGAAGCTCCCTGGCGGCTCCATGGCGGACCAAATTTCTTCGGAGAAAAAGAGAAACAAAGTGTTTTTTTAAAAACTGTTTGAAATGATTTTTAAAATTTTTTGATATATATAAGGGTGCTAAGCGACCTTAATTTTGGGCTAGCTGGAATGCCCCAAAGCGACATAGTTTTGGGCGCGACCCAAACCCGACCCGTTTTCAAGCTAGGATCCGTGTGTTTTTCCCTCGAGGGATATTTACGCGGTTGATCCTTCCGCTTTTTCTCCTATTTTCAATTTAATCACTTTCTTTTTTCTTTTAATTTTTACCACCGTAATTTTGATCTTGCTGCGATTCGGTCTCCCATAGAATGATGCGCTTATGGGGTGGGAATAATTTCCCAGCTTGGTCCCTCATTCTTTCTTGTAGCGTCATATTTTGGTCCCTATTTATCTAGTCGTTATTTATAATTTAGGCTCTTAATCTTGTTTTAGTTCGATTTAATCCCATATTCGTTTAATATCAATTCTTTATAGATTTTATATGTATATTATTTTTTATTCATTTATTTATTCATACATATATATTCTTTATTCTTTTTATTTTTACTTCTTTTGTTTTTTTAAAAATTCATATTATTCTTTATTCCTTTATTTGTACATTTTGATACTATTATTATTATTATTATTATTATTATTTATGTTAATATTATGATAGTTATTAGTATAATTATTATTATTATGATAGTTATTCCTTATTTATTTATTCTATCATCATTATAGTCCATTATCATCATTTACTAGCATAATATTTTCGTTTTATTGATTTATCCATTTGTTATGTTATCTTTTTTATACATTATTTTATATTGTGCTTATACTTGTGGTAAGTGTTACATTCAAACATATTTGTCTGCTTTTTTATCATACCCGAATAAGCTAAAATACTATTTTAAATGTTACGTTAATTTTTGCACGACGCATAAAAGTAAATTTTAAAGTTAGGGCAATGTTCGTATTTAGGATTTGAGAAATCGTACCTAACTTACGGGGTTTCGATTTTCTCGTTGAACCTAGATATTTGAATATCCTTTTAAAATTAAAATACATGAGATTTAAGTAAAAAATAATAAAATGCAAGCTTATTCTCAAGGATTTGAGGTGTCGTATCCTAACTTACGGGATGTGACATTTTGTTACTTCAGGACAAGAAGGCATTTTATACACGTTTTGATTTATTGAGTAATTAAAAATAACATAATACAAAGAGGGATCGTATTTTAAATTCTTTTTGAGTTTTCAACTTTCGACATTAAGACATTAATTAATCAATTAGGTACCAATTTTGGGCGTTACGAGGGTGCTAATCCTTTCTCGTACGTAACCGACTCCCGAACCCATTTCTGGATTTTTGTAGACCGTAAAATATTGTTTTAATAAATTAAACCTTTTATTAAAAGATCAAGTTTCGAGGTGATCCGATCACACCTCATATAAAAGGATTGGTGGCGACTCTCATTTTCATTTTCAAAATAAAAGTCGATTTAAAAAAAAAATTAGACAAAGTTTATAGCAAAACCCAAAACCCTAAAATGTAAATCATATTACCTAGACTTCTTTAACCTTGCATCTTAAACAAGTAATCCAAACCTTTAAATTAGGAAAAAGAAGAATCCAAAATACAAAAAAACTTGTACAATTTGTAGATCAAACATGAATCACGAACCAACTTTTTAAATTTTAATATTTATATAAATTTATTGATTACAAAATTAATTACAAAATATTATTCAATTTAATTATGGCTCCTCACCGGATTTTTGGTCTAACTTTTGATCCCATTGAAGACATTGATACTAGATGTGGTCTACATTTCTACATAATCCAATACATTTTGGTTGACTGATGTCTTTCATTGTGTATTCTAATTGGTTGAGATCGACTTTTGAATCTTCACGTTGTTTCAATTTTGACACAATTTGTAAATCTTATGTTGCTCTCAACACTCCTCATTAAGGAGGTGATTAAAACTCATATCAATAAACTATGAATATAGAATCAAATTCTGTAGACATTATCAACATATATATTTTGTGCAATAGACGTGAACCTTATTTCGTGCATCAACAATGTATAGACATGGGTATTGTAGCACTTAAAAGTGCCTACATTCGCATCGTTCCTTGTTTAGATTAACTTTAAACGACCTTGGTGGCACTTATCGTATTGGATCAACTAACTCTTCAACTATATATGTATTATTCGAATGAGAGAATTCAATGTCAAGAAGGTATTGGTAGTGTTCATAAGATATTAAGGTATTGAGAATTTGAGTATCAAAGTTCAAACCCCATCTTAATAATTGATTATTTAGATTAGGAAATTTGTCCATATATATATATATATATATAGAATTAAACTAGGAATTCGACTATTGGTTTTTTTATTATTTTAATATAAAAGATTTCTTTTATAATTGATTAATTATATTTTATAATTAAATATGCATGACTAAATTCTTTAAAGCAAGAACATGATTAAATCATATCAAGAAAGGGAAAACCGCGTGAAAGATTTATGATAGATATAAATATTCTTCAATACTATTATTATGCCTCAGTCAAATTAAATTTCGATGAAAAATTTAAAATGAGAAACCCAATAAAATAAAATAATAATTTTAGATAAATTATAGATGAAAAATATAACAAATACAATAAAAAAATTAAACTTATAACTATTAAAATAATAAAATACTTACCTATAATTAAAAATGCAAGTTATAGAAAATAAATAAAACATGTAACATTCAAAGAAATTTAAAACATGAAACTTATATATATATATATCTATACTATATATAAAATGGTTGATTGAGTTGGTGTCACGAATTAACTCAATACTAATTTAGTTATAAAATTACTAAAATATCCCCACATGTTGGGGGCTCCGAAATTTATGAAATTTTTCGTGGGATACCTGCCTTTGCCTTATACTTTTCTTAGTGTCCCCCTAAATTCCTCAAAATCAAACGTAATGAAAAAGAGGTTTTTTATTTTAAATGTATATAGGATTATTATTTTATCCATCCTTAGTTAAATAAAAAACCCTTCTCCATTTTGGTATAGGATAATATCATATATATTTTTAGAGTGTAATATGATAATAATAAAATAATAAAAAAATACTTAGCACCACTCTCGATTTGTTTATGGAATTTTTTGTTCTACTGTGGTGAAAAGAATAATTATCCATACTAAATTATAGTCTACATTTATTCATACTATATGATGGTGCATTTGAGTGAATATATATATATATATGCATAAAAATTATATAAAAATTAAGTGAAATTTTAGTTAAAATAATTAAGTAGAAAAATTGAAGATTGTGTCTTACGTTCAAATTCTATTGTGTAATAATATTTTATATAAAATATAAAAATATCATCATATTAATAATTGTTACTTGATAAAATTAATTTTTTTAATCTTTTCAAATTGAATTTGTGTATAATTGACTAAGTGGCATCAACTAACTTAGAAGCTTAAATAACAATATAAATACATTTATGTATAAGGATAAATATCAAAATTATAGATGAACTTTGATCTAATGTGTAATGTTATATATGAACTTTAATTTTGTATAATTTTATATATGAAATTTTGGTTTAATTCAATTTTCACAATTTACTCACATAATTATTGATATAACATCATTTTAAGTTTATATATTATATAAACAAATATTTATATTTACCCAATATAATGAAGTATATATTTTTTAAAATATGCACGATTGAATCAAAATCAAAGTTCTTATATATATATATATGATTCACAAATAAATTTAATGTGTATCATTAAATCAAATCAATATTCATGTATCCAATTGTAAATTAAATTATACATAAGTGAGGGCAAAATTTTCTAACACAATGAAAATTCAACCCTCCATCACCATCCGTCTGTTAATTAAACTGATATTATAATCTTAAGCATCATTTTTTGAACTTTCTAGAAATCTTTTAGCAATTTGTGCAGCAGCTGCTAAGAGTTGGATATTAGGCTTTGGATCATTAGCTTCAAACTCCTCCTTCACAGCATAACCGATGTCTGATCTGATGATGCATGAATCACTGGTGTCGTAACCATTTTTGAGTTTTTGGCAAAAAAACGGGGTCGACGTGGGTTTTGAAAACGAAATATAAAAACGGAGTCGCCACCAATCCTTTTTGATGAGGTGTGATCGGGTCACCTTAAAAGCGTTTGTTTTAATAATCGATTAATTTATCAAAACACAATTTTGGTCTTCGAAAATCAGAAAATGGATTCGGGAGTCGGTTACGTACGAGGAAGGGTTAGCACCCTCGATACGCCCAAAATTGGTACCTAATTGATCATCTATGCCTTAATGTCGAAAGTTGAAAACTTAAGAATTCAAAATACGATCCCTCTTGTTGTTGAAGAATAAATTTGGATGAATTGGAAGTGTATACCAAGGGCCGTCTCGTTTTAAGGTGAAGTGTTACATCCAATACTTTAGGACGCCACATTTCGACCTTTAAAGTTGAACTTGCCTTTTATTCAAAACTTATGGATTTAATTGAAAGGATATTTTGTTATTTAGAATGGACGAGAAATGGAAACCCAATACTTTAGGGCACGTTTTCTCGAGCTTCTAAATACAGAACATTGCCTTGGTTTTAGAAAATATTATCTCGGAATAACAAAACATCACATCCAATGCATTAGGATACCGACATCTCGAGTTCTCGAGAATAAGCTTTTGGTTTAAGAATGTATTTGTTTTAAAAGGATATTCGGTTATTTAGATTAAACGAGAAAAATCGTAAAACCCAATACTTTAGGGCACGATCTCTCGAATTTCTAAACACGGAATATTGCCTTTGTGAAAGATCTCGATTTTGTAAAAGTTAATATAATCATAAAATATAAAGACAAATTACAATGTTAATGGATTCAGCAGAATAATAGTAGATGCACTAATATGGACGATAAAAATGCGATAATAGTAAACCAAAGAATAGTAACAATGACACAATTTATAATAATAATAATAGGAGAAATAATAACATAAATAGAAATAATAGTAATAATAATAGCAATCATAATAAAGTAATAGTAGAAATAAAATAATAAAATGAGGAGTAATAGTAACAAAATAATAACGATGGTATTATAAAGGAACATAAAATAATAATAATGGTAATGATAATAGTAGTATATTAGTAATAATAATAATAATAAAATAATGATGAAAGTAAATATAATAAACAATAAATATAATAATAATTATATAAAAAACGAATACAATGCAAGAATGATATTTGAAATAAATAATAATATTGAATGAAATAATAATAATAAAATAAATACGATAAATAATAGATTAGCAAAAATAATATTAAGAATAGCATTTAAAACAATTATCAAATACAATAATAATCATTAAAATAATAATACAAATTAATATTAACATCAAAAATAATAAATATAATAGTAATAATAAAAAAATAATACATATAATAATAATAATTTTAAAAAGCAATTGATTTAATAGTAAAATAGTCAAAATAATCAAAAAAAGGGACCAAAATCGAACTAAAAACGGATTATTGGGGTAAATCGAAATAAAATAAAAGGGAGGACCTATTTGAAGCGCGTGGATAACATGGGGACTAAAAGGGCAATGACCCTTCCTCCCAAAACGCACAGCATAGGCGGGGCTCGATTGAAAACCGAATGGACTTTCGGGGCCAAATTAAAAAACAAAAACTTGATTGCAAAATTCTGAAAAAGCGGAGGGACTGCGCGCATAAATTCCCCATTTTTTCGGCAAAACGCGCGGATCCTGGCTGGAGCGGGTCGGACCGGGTCGGGTTAAGGGCGAAACAACGTCGTTTTGGGCATTAAAGGCCAGCCCCAAAACGACGTCGTTTTAAGGGGCTATTTAAGGCCATAAAATCAGAAAAAATCATTTGAGCTGCTTGTGGTAAAAAAAACTCTTACTCTTCTTTTTTTTTTTGCAGTCCGAAATCGGGCGATTTCCGGCCAGTAGGTTCCGTCATGCGGCGTTGTCGCTCAAACCATAGACATGTGTGGCGGAAAAGGTAAAATTTTTAGTTTTTTTTTTTTTTTTTTTTAAAAATAATATGCTTATATGTGTATGTCGAAAAAGAAAACAAAGAACTAGTAGAGCATGATATTTCGAAAAAGAAAAAATAAAAATGTAAAGACCTTCGCTTTTTATCGCTTAATCTTCTCTTGCTTGAATCGTTTTTTTTGTATTGATGATGGAAAAGAGGGAAGAAAGGAACCCTTACAGTGTATTTTGTTTGGCTTTTTATAGCCATTTTTACACGATTTTTTATTGTTTCTGTCTTGTCTTCTTTTCCTTGCAGGTGCAAGTGGGCGGTGGCCGTGACAAGGGCGGTGGTGCAGGCGGCGTCAGACTGGTGGCTGGTCAGAGGATAGGGGCGGCACACCTAGGGGGCTAGGGTTTTTTTTTTCTGAAAAATGTTTTTTAGTTTTTGGGCTTGTATGTGGGCTAGGGTTAGGTTATTGGGTCTGGTAGTTTTTGTAAATGGGTTTGGGTTTATTTTTTTTGTTTAATTTGGTTGGGCCCGGGCAATAATTGGGTTCTACAGCTGCCCCTCTTTGCTCATTATTGTGTAACGAGAATGGAGCAAAGACTTTCAAAGGACCAATTTTGCCCGGTCTTGTTGAGTCTTGACTTCTTGGGTGCTCTTCCACAGATAGCTTCATTCCTGTTCACCGCATTTTGTCGCTTCGATCCGTTCCACCGCTACTTCAGAGAGATAGGACCTATAGCTTCAATTTGCTCCTCGCCGCGACTTGAGGATGAGACTTGTTTATTTTAAATCGCTCCACTGCAACTTCAGGGAGATAGATTTACATCTTCAACCTGCTCCATTGCAACTTCAGGGGGGTAAGGTTTGTAATCTTCAGCTTATTCCACTGCTGGCCAAGACAATAGGATGATGGCTTAAATCATGTTCCCTACTGTTTAGGGAGACAGGATTTGCCTTCGATCTTGCCCCACTACTGGTTAGGGCGACAAGATCTACAAATTTGACCTATCCCACTGCTGGTCAGTGGCAAT